>JAVGWO010000027.1:4240976-4683476 GCA_034509495.1 Acestrorhynchus altus | reverse complement strand
TCCTTATGTTCTTTATATAATCGGTTTGCCTGTGTCACTTCTTTTAACACTTCAGGGTCACAGTGTCAGCTTTTGAAGACCTGTGGCTAAATAACAGAGAGATTATAGGATATTGTTGGCTGCAATGTGATGAAAACCTATTACCACCGGGCAGTATACAGGCGGTTAAGTCCTGGGCTTTTTAATATGAGCCCACCACATATATTGAAATTACAAAACTGAAGTGTACTAGGGAACTGTAGTGGGTAACTGAGATTTATATATATATATATATATATATATATATATATATATATATATATATATATGTGTGTGTGTGTGTGTGTGTCATGATGTGGGCTCAAGCTATCCCCCTTGTAGGCACATCAGGCTATCAGGCTTAAACACACAGGCTATCCACATGTTCACGTCTTTGTCCACACACTGCATGTTCCTCAAAAATGTAACCCCAATGTCCAACTGGATGTAGGCTATTTTTTCCACTATAACTACAGACTGTAGTTACTGTGGTTGGTTAATGTAGCCTGGCACACAGGGGAGGTGCACTCCTCTCCCTCTGATGTGTCTGCAGTCTGTGGTTGAGCTCAAAGCTCGCAAGGTTCACTGCTTTTAGACACATACAATTATCAGACATTTATACACATACGCAGCCCAGCCTGCCTCGCCCTTTCAGAGGGTAGCCTTTAACGCAGATATTTCTGGATACATTGGCAGACACCCCACCTACTGCTGTGTTCAGGCTTACTGTAGCCATGTAAGCAGAAGTGTGGCAGGATGGGAAATGGCAGCTCTGCATCTTGTTGAAAAGTATTCTACTAACTTTGTCCAGTGATATTGAGTATATAATAAGATCATCCGTGGGTTATGGCTAATATGGCTATATTGTCTTAAGGTCCATCAATCTTATTATCTGCTTCCTTATTTGGTCACAATGGAAGCCAACTCAGAATCTTTGGGAGCAAGACACAAAGGTTCCAATTAAATGTTTTTCCTAGAACCATACATCTATGTCAAGAACCCTTAAGAAACCTGTACTTTTAAGTCATTTTTCATTTTTATATTTTATTCAGTCAATTCTTAATGGGGTTTTAAGGAACTAGTGTTCCAGACTTACAGTTTTGCAGACAGGGATTAAGTCTAGTCCTAGAACATCTCCGTTCAAAATGCCATGTTCTGCAGAACTGATTCAGTATTAATCCCTGTCAGGAAACAGGACCCAAAATTTGTAAATACCTGCTTATCCAACATTTTCTCCAAAATGAAGAGCATTAATATAGGATTTGTCATTCCTTCCTGCAGTAACTGCTCTTCAGTGAAGGATTTACATTATTTGTTGGAACATTATTGTGACGATTTGATTGTATTCAACTACAACAATGAATGATGGAACCTAATCTTCAGATTACCCAAAAGATAGGAGTTGGATTTTCTATATTGTCTGGAGTGATGGATAGCACTCTGTTGCTCCACAAAATACAGTTCCACTGCTCCACAACCCAATGATGGGGGGGCTTTATGCTGCTTGGCACAGGCATGGAGACCTTAGGTTCATGTGTAGCTGGTCCAGAGGACTCCATTTTTATTAGCAGTGCTTTTCAATTGAGACTACACACACTGTGTGAGGAAGTGAATGCCTGTTACAGCTATGGGTGCACCTTAATTTACTAATTAGGTGTCACTGGATATTTTTGGACTATAGTTTTAAAGTAATTACACCCTCAGTTGTAATTTTGAAGTAATCACACCCTCATTTTGTACAAAAATTCCAACCTCTCACTAAATCTGTGTCCTGCCTGTTGGTATTTCTTACTAGCCATAAGTTGATACAGGGGTTTAGGTTGGTTCCACCCTGTCCTTATAGCTATAAGATTAAAGAGATGTTCAGAGTGGTCCTCTATATCCCTCTCTGATGCACCCTCTATCATTACTTTCCTTCTTCCCTCAGTCTCTCCTCGCCATCAACTTTAATGTGGTAATTGGGTTTTATAGGTCCATGTGTGTGCCATATGTGATTCAGAGTATGTGGCAGTTCGAGCATCATCATGATGTCTTGAGCCAAGCAGAAGCCAGAGCACTGTATTATGAGCTAACACAGTATCCAGTGAGGTAGCAACCAGGCTCTGTGGTATTTTATTGGACTTCACTTTCCCAATAACTTAATAAAATACTTCCTAAAATACCCTATAAGCCCCAAACATGAGCCATGGTAATAGCACATAAACAAGTATATTACATCAGGGTTTTTCTTTTCTATTATTCAGGAGATCATTGCTCTGTGGTCCATAGGGCTATCTTCATGCCACTGACAGGAGGCAGTGGGGAGAAGTAAAATTGGAAACACAGTCACACACACTTACACACCATAGTTTGGTAGTCGGAAGGTATTAGAATGCAAATGCTTGAGTGCTTCTGCAGATTCTCTGTCTCTTTTATGTATGGCATTATGACATTTTTTTTATGTATGGCATTATGACATTATCATAATGCTACTTGGTATATCATTACAGTAAATAGCAGTGTGTTGTATGATGACTTTATTGGTCAAGTTTCATTGTGCAATAGATATCTACATCTGTTATAATCTAACATCATTTTAGCAATATAGTCAACCCTTAAACTTGCATTAAAATGCTATTTGTTCAAGTATTATAAGTATATACTGCAGCACAGTGGCATACGTGTCATAATGTTACATATTATATGGTTACAGCATTTTTAGCAGTGTTACATCATTGTGACATCATTGTGACATCATACCATTTTTACAATTTTCGCATTAAAACTGTTATGACACTATAACCATCATAATGTTATTACATTATAATTCTGTTTGTTGCAGTGTTATAATTCTATGTTTTAGCACTACTGCATGTATGTTGAAACATTGTAGAGTTATGAAATAACAAAAATTTGCAAGAAGGACCACGCTCTAACCCCTCCTCTCCTCGACCGCTCCTCTCCCTAACCGGGTTTGAACCCTGTATCTGCTCTGTACACTATGTAAAACAATTCTGGATTGTCACAGGGCGCTGATCAGACAATGAGGGTTGGACATACTCGCAGGGTTTAGAAGATTTATTACCAAAGCAGATGGAAAAACGGATGACGTAACACGCTGACAATAACACACCAATACTGACTCAAAAACTGAAAAGGACAGACTGAAACAAAGGACCTTAAATACAGATACGTTATCCTGTTATGGCCGTATATGTCCTATCAATATATCTGTGTATTACATCACAGCATTACATCATGAGACATACTCATTTCGGTCTTTGTGTCTTTCAGTTTGAGGCATTAATATTTGAATATCTATGTATTTCAATGGGTATCTAGGTGGCAACAATAATTATCCTGTGTTCATTGATTTTAGGCTCCTGCACAGCGTCTGTATATCAAACAGGTGTTATGGGTTGTTGATCTGCGGATGGCTTCACCCACTTCACAATTAATCGGCCTCTTCACAGGCCAGATCAATACCCTTACACTTTGAGCATCTTAACTGCAGTTGTGGGATCTGTACCCCATCTAGTCATGAAAGCGTGTGTGTGTGTGTGTGTGTGTGTTGCTTTGGCAGGTTAATGGTTCTTCATATACATTGAACCCCCTTGTAGACAGAACCATTATGGATGATTATGAATGGTTTCAGTAAGGGCTCCTCTATTACTACAAGTCAAAGAATAATTTCAGTGCTTGTATAACCCTTTGTGTCAGAATATGAGCATGTGTGTTCTATAATCTGTGTTCATGTACAAAACGAGGTCAGCTATAAATACCACATTGAATTAATATTTGAACTGAGCAACACACTACAATGAAACTCAAACCCCAAATCATTGAATAATTCACTCAGATGAACAATATCCTATAGTACATACTTAAACTACTTAAAGTGTTTGCCAGAAAGGTGGTCAAGGCACATTAATGTCAGATGAGTACTTATTCAGTAACATTCAACAACATCCAGATACTTTCAAAAGAGCAAACCACATGCAAATGACTTCATTTTAGGATAATTTAGTGATTTAAGCAAGTTATTATGCACAGCCACGTCCCCGAAGTCCAGCAGAACAGGATGGTCAGAATGCTCTTAAATGTTTAGTGCTTCAAATGCTTATTTGAGCAATGCCAAAGAATGACCACTTGAAGCATGATTATAATAGAAATATGGGAGTGTGACGATCTAAAGGATTTTCACCGTAAAGGTTCTGCACGCTCACATCTCTGCTAGATATGAATGAAAGGGTGAACATGTATATAAAATGCATTTTGTATCGATTTACTTGTGTATACAATAGGATTGAAGTCAGCTGCACTAAAACTTTGATCAACTTTATTAGAGTTCACAGTCAAAAGTAGTATGATGTAGTATGTCATATCACCGTCCTTAACAGTAGAATAATCATATTATGGCTCAAGTATTAATATATCTTGTCATTTAGTTTTTCGGTTCCTACACATATACGATAAACAAACAGACAAACAGAGATAGATAGATAGATAGATAGATAGATAGATAGATAGATAGATAGATAGATAGATAGATAGCCAAACAGACAGACAGACACAACACAGGCAGACACAGCACAGACAGAGACAGACAGACAGACAGATAGACAGACAGACACAAAACAGACAGACAGTTAGATAGATAGATAGATAGATAGATAGATAGATAGATAGATAGATAGATAGATAGATAGATAGATAGATAGATAGATAGACAAAAACAGATCAGTAACCTGTGTACAGCTCTGCTCAGACTGGACTTCACTTCCCCACCCTCCTCTAACTGCTACTGATCGAGACCCCCCCCCCCCCAACACACACACACACACACACACGCACACCCACTCGCTTCCCCCGCTCGGTGTGTATGTGTGTGTGTGTGTGTGTCTCGCGCTCGCCCTTCACTCATCTCTCGGTTCCTCTTCACACACTTCAGCAGTGTCTCGCGCAGGAGCCTGGCGTTGTGTGAAGTTTGCGGTCGGTGTGGAAATGACAGGAGCGTGCAGACCATCCTCTGCTCTCTCTCTCTCATACACACACACACACACACTGCGGACAGACACACAGACATGGACGACAGCGCTGTCCAGACTGGAGCACTGAGAGAATAACCGAGGAGCAGAGGAGAGGAGAGGAACTGAGGAGAGGAGGAGAGGAACTGAGGAGGAGCAGAGGAGAGGAGGAGAGAGGAAAGGAGGAGAGGAGAGGAGAGAGTAGAGGAGGAAAGGAGAGAGAGAAGAAGAGAGAGGAGAGGAGAGAGAGGAGAGAAGCTGAGGAGAGGAGAGAAGGAGAGGAGAGGAGAGGAGGAGCAGACAGCTGCAGGCTGTCAGGATCCTGGACCACTCATCGACCCCTCGACTGGGATGAGAATCGGCAGCGCAGTTGTAGCGGGATTCTGACGCACGCGGCCGCTGTGTACTGGAGTACTGTGTACTGGAGTACAGTGTACTGGAGCTCGCGCACCAAACCAGTGCAGGTGCACCGGCGGCGAGCCCGGGGCTTGTGCAGAGGAGACCGCTCTCTGACCCCTCTGAACCGGTAGGTCAGCCGAGCCCGGGGCGTGTGCAGCGCTGGCCGGACTCTACTCGTCCTGCTGTGAGTCACTGACAGGCTGTGAGGGGTCGCTACTGAGATTAGGGTCACGCCACTGGAACACGCTTCACCAGCGGGGAGCCCTGAAAGGCAAGGAAGGGGTCTGCCGACAGGACCCCCGCATGATTAGTAACAGAAGCGCGAGCAGATTTAGGGGCTTGGGTGGGTTTTCTCTGTCTTCAGACCAACCCAGTGTTTCAGGAGGACGCTTGAAACCACTGGAGAGGATCTGAACGAGTTTCCAGTCTAAATCTGTATACAGATGAAGATGCATGAAGGGGTACTCTGGAGCAACTGCTCAGACCTCCTCTGTGACTGGCTTTTCCAATGAGATGAAGACCCTATAAAGTTTGAAGACCCTAAACCCAGCTGGTGTTTGGGCTGGACATTACACACATTGGATCTGGATGATTTTAAACACAGCCCACGAGGTTCATACAACCTCCAAGCCTAGCCAACCTTTAGGACTCAGATTATTATGACTGTATATTATATTTAGAGCAGGGGTCTCGACCTTTCCCCCTCACAGCCCACCTGTGTATATGCACAGGTTTTTTTTTATGTAAAATTGTCTTTGATAACATTAAGCTGATAACATTGTTTGCATTGCTTCTGAAAATATTATATCTGCATTTCTATTAATGCTTATATAATATCATTTAAAAATGATTGATCTGTCCCTCTATAGACTACCCATCAGGATGGGCCTGCAGACCACTAGAGAGTGGCACACTGGTGGTCCCCAGCACACAGATTAAGAAACCCTGATTTAATATATTGTTGCTGTCCAATGAAAAACATGTATCTCAAAATAGCAAAAATGTTAACTTTGAATAGACGTGAATCTAAAATAAGAACTTTAGAGCATTTCTTTTTGTCTGCTTATCCAGAAAAACAGAGCACAGAGCAGCTACAGGTTTCACACCATGGAGAAAAACTAAAAATGGACACAAACGGAGATACGTGATTTTCAGCATATTCAACCTCCCCATTTAATCCATACATGGTAATCAGCACACCCTCGTGCACTAGTGATTAGGGCTATGAGAACACACAGCCAGAGTGGTGTGGAGCAACTGGGGCTTGCTCAAGGGCACCTCATTTGTGAATGCTGATAGGAAAAGCCCTGTTCCTTCATTCCCCCAATGCCCACTCTCCCTGCCATTCCAGGGGATTGAATACATGACCTTGGAGTAGGGGTGGGCAATATAACAAAATTTTATTGTATTGTGATACATGTTATGAGTAATGCTACTTCTCTGAGCATGTTGTGGACATTGTCAGTTTACAGAATTTGGACCAAATGTATGTTTCAGTATAAACAGAGTAGCTAGTCATGCTTAAAGTAAAGCAAATAAAAATCCTTCCACCAAACATCCTTCAACCTTTTCCACCCCACGGACCACCTGTTTATAATAGAAAACATGATGATTTTTGCCTTTTATTTCTCTGACAATGAAAATGTAAGAATTTCAAAAATAGCACATCTTCACCTGCCCCAACTCTAGTTCACAAAAAAGAGCAATAAATGTCTCACTAACATTAGACATGTCTAAAAACAAAATATGACTCCTTTAATTCCAATAGAGAGTGCTTCATGGCCCACCGATGGTCCCTGGCCCACATGTTGAGAAACCCTGATGTATCGGATAATATTTGAATATCATTTTTAAGAATCTGCTGCCAATAAAACATTTTACCTGTGAAAACATTGCGATAAATATTGTGTATCATGAAAATATTAGGCCATGACCCCATTACCTTGATCATCAGGTGATGAGGTGATTGAGGTGATGAATGATTAAAATGATGTTGATGAATGTGCTTTTTGTATCATTAATATATATTTTTTGCTTTTTATTTGTCACAGCTGCACTTTGCAGCCTAAGGATTGATTTTGAAACATAAATGTGAGGATTAGCAGTACCAATTCTGCACCAGTCTACCCATCCTCACTGTGTATGTAATCACCATGGGGATCAAACGGCTACAGATCCCATAATTTGATCAAATAATTAAATTCTGTCTGTCTGTGGCGGCAGGTTAAAGCTACGGATAGACAATTCTAGTGAATGAGTGCTTTTGAATGCCTGGGATTTCCTCCTGAAACCTGCATATACTGACTCATTCATCAGGCTTAGTCCACGAGCAGTCTGTCTGAAGTTGCAAATAAAGGAGGCTGAAGGCACTCTCATCCTTTCAGAGCTATTAATGGAACTAATCTGGTTATCTGTGTGTGTATGTGTGTGTGTGTGTGTGTGTGTGTGTTGCAGTGTGTTGGCGGGAGGAGACGGAGCCACATCCTGCCCGGCTTTCCTGACCTCACTAAGGCTGCTGTTGTCCGTCGGGGAAACCTCCAGGGTTCTGCAACACTCTGGCACATGCCCAGTGAGGGAATAAGCTCAGCTATGTCTGCCTAGCAGCAGCTTTCTACCCACAGTGCTGGTGCAACCACCTGTTTAACGGACCACCAGAGCCCTGATACATCCAAATTCCTGTCACACTGACAGTGGGTAAGCACAGTTGGTTTTACTGAACATAGAAAAGAGGTCTACGTAGACACATTTTTGGATTTGGGCTGATTGAAACAATGACTATGAGGTTAAGACAGCAGATGGTTAGTTTAAATTCAACATATGGTGAAACTAAAGTACAGCCCGATTTAGTCCCTGCTTTTCAGGACATTTCCCTACATTTTAGGCGATGCTCCGTCTGATGTGTGCAGTTTCATCATTAGTTTATGCAAAAGATAACAGATTTAGTAAGAACATATGGTATGTTCATCTGTAAGAAAGCTGAAAACTAAAAGTGATGCGTGAGTTGAAGAACCGTTTGAAGGTCTAAAGACTCATGGGTCTGTAAAGGTTTTTACCAATTAAAAGGTTCTTGACAAACACGGACAATCAAAACTGGTTCGTCTTCCAGTGTTTCTCAACCCTGGTCCTGGAGGCACCCCTACCCCTTAATTAACATGAAGACCAAAATTATATTAATGCTAATAAAGGAGAGCATTATGAACGTGAAAATCCAAATTAACCAAAGAAACGTAACAGCAGCAGACAGGGCCTGACCAGTGCATTTCGTGGCTGATACCAATACCACTCTTAAGGAGCTAGAGATTCCAATAGCACGTATTACAATGTCAATATATGTCAACCCAATATAATTTTCTATTAAGAATTTGGGCTTTAAATTTATATTCTAGTAGTCCCGGTAAACAGTAGTTTGCTGACTGATATGGTAAACATTTCTCAATGGTCATGTTTCTAATGAAGCCAAATTAAACAGAAACACACAGTATTAATATAAACAGTATTAGTGAGTGAAGTCACTCAGACAAGAACCCAGACAACCCAGAAGAGCACTGAAGACCATCAGTAGTGAACATCTGAATGATCCTTACAGTCAGGAAGGAAATTCAAACATATGGAACTTATGGAACACATTCATTGCATGTGCAAATGTTTGTGTACCAAGACTTATGTCAAATAAGACCAGGATTAACCTGTAAAGGAATGATAGAGCGTATGTAAAAAGGAACAACTTAAGATTCAAAGCATGCCACCCATGAAGCCTGTGATGGCAGCAGCAGAAACGATTTCTGAAGTGGAATGACTTGACTGGCTGAGTCTTTCGTGATCCATGGAAATGGGGGATTATGGATAAAACGGGTTTTGTGTGCTATATAGCTCACGCAATATGGCTGTAAACATCCTTAAATTAAATCCGATATTGTGCACTTTGCCTTTAGAATCATGACTTCAGCTGATGTCTAGTGCACTGGAGTTCTGAACTGAAGAAAGGAAACATTGCATCACTGTCGTAAGACCTGAATGGTCTGTGTTCACCTCCCAATAGGCTTCCATTCTTTTTCCTTCACTTGAACTCTACGCAGTCATGCGTGAAATTATTTAATCTCCTTAGCTTAATGATGACAGCCAGTTATGATGCTTGACAATGCAATAGTTCTTCAGCGGCGGATGTCTGAGTTTGATTCAGTGTGAATAAGAACAGTTCTACTGACAGTTTGCTTCATGCAGGGATTTTATTCACTTTGGTCAAAGCCTGTGAAATGTAGATGACCCAAATCCATTTCAGACATCAACTTTCATCCCTGTTGCCATACCCTTCTTCTCTCCTTTAAACCTGCCTTTCCCGTCCTCCATCCCTTTTGCCATCCTATCAGTGTTTCACTTTCAATTTCCCTAATCCACTGCACAATTGAAGTGTAACTTGCCTTACATAATATATACAGAACACTACACTGATCATTTTGGTATTAACAGCCTTCGTGCACACACAGGTCCCTCCGTGCATGTGTGTGTGTGTGTGCATGCGTGTGAACGAGGGCTAGTGGGTCTATGGTGCCTGGAGTAGATCCCTCCTAATGATTGGATTAGAGAGGGATCAGAAAAAATAGAATTCACTGGGGAGGAAGGTCAGTAAAACTCCCCCCTTAATATCTGCTCTCTCTCTCTACAGTTTTTTACTTTCTACATTCCTAGTCAAAAATAGTTGCACCCAAAAGGACTCATTTGAGAGGGATTAAACTTGGTGGTTAGGTTTATTGATTTGACATCATGAGACATGCGAAGGACCTGTGTTTCATGTGATGGGAAGCATGGACAGGCCTCATCACTGTACCTGACTGCCTATATAGGTCTCCAGGAAATGGAATGGACTTATCAAAGTATTGCAGGCCATTTTGGTCATGCAGATATTTCTGGAACACACTGTTGGCAACAGTGAATAGAAGAAGGCACGTACCAGCAACATGAAGGATCTGGGAGACTTGTTGAATTGTGAGACTCAACAGCTGTTTGTGTCAGCACTATTGGCAGATAGTTGCATGATGCAGGGCATTACAGCAACTACCCTGAAAGATTTAAGGTTGTTGGTTATGGCAGCAGGTGATCTTCAGTGAGTATGTGTGCTGTTCCAGCAGCTGCATCATCAGATCTATTCCTGAGATTCAAGATGGTGCTGAGCATGGCTGCCATGTCGGGAGGACCCTCTAGTTTTTGTAGTTTTTTGTAAATTGTGTGTCTGTTAGTCACTTTTATTGCACAGAATGTTGTCAGCACCCTCATCAATGACCAACAAACACTACAAATCAAATTCACAATCACTCACCACAAACCAGACTTCAAATTTTACAACACTTTGATACTTTGATTGTAAACACAGAACACATCTATTGTAAACACATTTAGCCAGAGATGCCAGAAAAGAGATAGGAGAGCTGGAGTTCTGATCAGGCTGAGATGGTGAACTCACTGCCCCCCTCTACCCAACATACTACTGGCTAATGTATACCCTGGACAACAAATTGAGTGGACTTCAGACACAGATCTCTTTCCAATGAGAGACAAGGGACTGCCTCATAGAGACGTGGATGTCAGCAGAGATGCCTGACAAAGCCATCAAGCCTGCTGGGTTCTCTCTGCACCGTGTGGACATAACGAATGAGCTCTCTTGAAGAGTAAAGGAGGAAGGGTAGGTTCACTATCAACACTGTCTGGTGTGATCAGAGGAATGTACACTTTATTGGGTCTTTCTGCTCCTCCGACCTGGAACATCTGAGCCTTCTTGTGCAGACCATTTTGGCTTCCCAGGGAGATGTCGGGGGTCATTGCTGTCACTGTGTACATAAACTGAATCTGGAAACTGTACAGAAGGCATACAAAGCCCTTCCCTGACCTCCGTTGGCAAATCAGATCACTCCTCCTTTGTGCTCATGCCCACCTATAGGCTGAAACTGAAATGAAAACTGCCCACCATAAAGGAGGTTGTCCACTGTTAGACCAGTCAGACTCAGTGCTTCAGGACTGTTTTGATCATTTGGTCTGGGAGATGTTCCATGATCCCTCCAGCATTGATGCTGATTCAGTCATTGGATTCATCAGAAAGTGCATAGAGGATGTTGTGCCCACAAAGACAGTTTGGGTTTACCCCAATCAGAAGCCTTGGCTCAACTGTGAAGTTCACACATCTCTAGCAAATCACAGCGAGTCCATGGAGAGAGCCACTGCTGAGTCCAACCCACTGTCCTTCTCTGTAGCTGAAGTGCACAGGTCCTTCAAGCATGTGAACCCCAACAAAACCACCAGCTTAGATTGTGTTCTGCTGCATGTGCTTAAAGCATGTGCAGATCAGTTAGCAGGAGTCTTCACAGACATTTTCAACACCTCCCTCTCCCTCTCAGTTGTGCTTCAAACTGGCCACCATCATCCCTGTTCCAGCCAGCCAGCATCACTTCTTTAAATGACTGGCGCCTGGTTGCTTTGACCTCTGGTATAAGGCTGGTTAGAGACTCACTGCCTCTTACCTTGTACACACTGCAATTTGCATATAGGCAGAACACATCCACTGATGATGAAATTGCTCTCACTCTGCACACTCTTCTCCCACCTGGACAAAAAAAAAACACATGCGAGAATGCTGTTTGTGGACTTCACAACATTAGGAACCTCTATAACTCCTTGCTGAGACATTTGGCAAGTTGTATTATACCCAACACCATACCGAGCAACTTCAGTTTTGTATGTATTACCTTTATATTCCTTCCCAGTAGTATTGCAATCCAACATTTCCTTCTGGGTGCAGCTACAGAGGGTATCTATCTGTCTCTGCCTGTTTGTGCATCTGTCTAACCCCTCCCCCACGTATGTTGTTATGTTATATATAAAATATGTCTCTCTCTTTGCCCCTTGTTCCCGAGCTGTTTCTTGTTTTCTCCATTTTCTCTCTCACTCACATGCATACACATTTTATTCTGTTGTTGTTGAGTGTAAGAGAACGTTTTGCTCCACCTGGTTATTTTGTCTGTCAGTATGTGTGTAAGTGTCTGGGACAGGCTCAGAGAGGACACTATTAATTATCATGCATACACTGCAACAAGAGTCAGTGTAGCTTTCCTTGTATTTTGTGAAAGAAAGGAATACTGTCATTTTGTACTGCATGTTGAATCTGTATTATAATTTTAGATTAGAGTTTATGTACAGTATTTTCTGACACCAGTGACACCAGAGTATAGCAAAATTTACGTGCTTACTTATTTTAGACTCTATATGTCGAAATGTTTGTGAACACCTCTTTCTAGGCATTATTCCTGCCCTGAAAGCATCAATAAATACATGGTAATAATAAAAGGAGCTGCAGTTTGACACTGATTGATCCTTTAACCTTCAATGTTCAATACAGATGACCAAATGTGAGTAAATCTAATCAGCCCATAGCTTTTGGAAAGAGCTCATATATTTAGTATATGTGTGTTTACACATGTGGGAACATCAGGATATTCATCGTCTGCATCACTGCTTCGGAGATGGATCTCTTATGTCAGCTTCCAAATCAATGGAAGCTACACATTTCTGCACTGTCTGCTGCTCAGCTATTTATTTAAGAGTCACAGAGATTTATTTTTTCACAAGATGTGCCAACCTTTTTATTAGTATGGTGAGGGTGCCAGGACACTGTATGCATGTTCTGATATGACCCGTAGGGGGAAACAAAGAAGTAATTTAAAAAGATGGCAGAAGGAAATGGTGGTTTGTTAAGTCAGGCTGGCATTATGGCACTATGCATAATGCCAGACATGGACTACATGGGTATAAAGCCCCCCAACATTGAGCTCTGGAGCAGTGGAACTGTTTTCTGGAATGACGCTGCTCCAACCAGTACTTTAAGGATTAGTTGGAGTGTTGGGGATGAGGTGGGATGGTGATCATTAAGCATCTTGACCTAATGCTCTTGTTGATGAATGCAATCAAATCTGCATCAATGCTCCGAATTCTAGTATAAAGCCTTTCCTGGACAGTGGAGTTACTCCAACTGATATTGGAAGATATAATAAATGAACGGTTGTCCCAGTACTTTTGTCCATATAGTGTACATTGTAGGCTCGATAATTAGTAAGATTCTGACCTGTATCTTGTGGTATGTTGACCTTTTGTTGTATTCAGCCTTAACAAATGAAATTGTCTATTCTTTTCTCTTGCTTTCCTCCACCAAACCTGAATGTGCAAGGGGACACTGATCCCTGTTGATCTCTACTGAATAACATTATCAGTTTAAACAGATATTATGATGAACAGATTGTTTTTAAGTGAGTGCAATTGAAACAGCCAGCAGATCTTGTGCTAGGTGAACTTTCCACTTTTCATTATTTCAACTTATTTTCTATATCCTACTTTTAGGTTGTTGCTGGGTGAACTGAGAGGGTTCTATCCTCTGCACTAGTATTTTGAAGTATTCCTCAAAGTGTTCTGTAAAGTCTAACCCAAGTAACGCACCCTTACTTTTAAAATTACCTTCTCATTAAAACCACTGATTGGCAGAGATATTTAGAGATATGAGAGTTAACATATTTGGAGGACCTGACCTCTGATTCTCAGAAATGTTCTCAGTTAGATTTTCACTTTTCTCCACCGCAATGTCTTGTGAGGTCAGTGACATCTCGTCAGTATGAAATGATAATTGACTTTTAGCCTGCCTGTCGACCTGACCATTAGCAGTGTATCAGTCCAGCCAATGAGAGCCAAACAGACCATTAGAGATAAACCTTAAGTCTCACCTCCTCCACCCAGTCGGTCAGATGATTATCTGCAGACTCTCTGGGAATTCGCAGAGTGGGAGATTTAAAGAGTAATACCAGTACAATGACTCAAACACATAGCAAAAACACAATCTGGCAGCTGGATGTCTTTTGATATTGAACAATCTTATACAAAAGTAATGCCAAAAGAGTCTCAGGATAGTGTTAGGTTTAAGTCACTTAAAATCTGGATGAGGTACATAGCTGGCACACTAATGCTGTTGTGGCAATATCGGATGAGGCCAGTAACCAGGTAGAGATGCACCTAAAAGTTAGTTTGATAGCTAATGTTATGCTGTTAATGTAAAATCTTATCGTAAAATGACCGCTCCACCAGGACCCTTAGAGAACAAAGAAAGGAGAGAGTGTTAAAAGGCTGCAGGCATTGCTCCTCAAGCGTTTTTAGAATAAAAACATTATTTTGATTATATGTCAGTCAGTCATCTGCTTCATCCTGAGTAGCGTCACAGGGATATAGACCTGGAATCATCAGGCATAAAGCGGGAATACCCCCTGGACAAGATGCTAGTCCGTTGCAGGGTATCACCTAAATACATATACACACACACCTAAGGGACAATTTAGCATAGTCAATTCACCTACCATGTACATTTTTGAGAGATGGGAGGAAACCCGAATGGACATAGGAGACACACAAATCTCCTCACAGACAGTGACCCAAGCGGGGATCGGACCCAGAACTCAAGGCCACTGAAACTGTCCGACACACAAACTACCAGTGATATGATGACTTACAATATATCAGATTACTTTATTATAATATATTTGCACAATAGAAAGTAGTGTGTGTGTATGCTTTTTATCCATTCAAACATTAATATTATTTTAAACATCATGTCAAGAAACGTTTGGATCTTTGCAGTGTGGAGGAGACACAATGGCAATAATGGGATGCTTTACAAACCTAATATTTGATTCAGTAATTTTGCATACATGTCATGTATAATGACTTCAATTAACCATTGTTTCAGTTTGTTTTATCTGGTTTAAAAGCATTATACTGGGGTTGGAACATAAAAATGTTATGCACAAGAACATTGGTTCTGCTTGGAGGAATCCGACACTTTTCTTTGTGAGCCCTAGCTTTCATGGCATCTGCCAAACCCTGATTCCTCCATCAGACTGCCAGATGGTGAAGCGTGATTCATCACTCAAGTGAGCATGTTTCCAATGCTCCAGAGATCAGCGGCAGTGTGCTTTACACCAGTTCAGCTGACACTTGGCATTGTGCTTAGTGATCTTAGGGTTGTGCACAGCCATTGGAAACGCAGTCCTCCAATGACCTGTTCTTATGCTAATGTTGTTTCCAGTTGTGGTCCGTTACACAGTAGTGAGTGCTGTAATCGAGGTGAGATGATATCTATGTATTGACGATCCCATTAAGTTTCACAGCTCTCCTGTTTGTGCTTTCAGGTGCTTTTGGTTCATAATAATGTTTAATTACAGTGACTGAGCTTTTCACTTTGACTCATTATGCTAGATACATGTGTGCAATTCGTTCTTTCTGAGAACCGTTAATACATCATTAAGTTTTGATTTCAAATGTATAATCACACAAATCTAATCATCATTCCAGTGCTGATATAATTCTGATATTTTTGTGCACGGTTGTGAGCTTAATCCATAAGAATCAATGCTGACATATGTGTCACAGACCCTTTAAAAGATACGGATGGTTCCTTACAGTGCTTTGTCTTTCACCTTAGCTCAAGAAGTCCCAAAGTGACATGCTGAACATCCTGGATGTGTCACAGGACAGTCTGTGCCTGTGTGATCATGTGACATCATGTATAAAGTGATGGTGTGCTTGATTAGTGATTAATTTAATTCTGTTACAACACATTTAACAAATCAAATGCTTAAGTAAATGTGATATGTTTAACCAGTTGTGACCCCTTTTTCTAGAACTAAATGATGAAATACAGTTCATGAAACTGTTGATATTGTACATCAGTGTGAGGAAGTAGGGCACTTAGACCGGAGGGGTCGAAGTGTACTTCCTGGGTAGTGTAGGGCGAGTAGTCAGAGGTACTCACAAATGAAGCAGACAGAGGGAAAATCTCCAGGTAGGCCACTGGTTTATTAAACAAATATTTACAAATATATACACTGTGCAATAAAGACAAAGAAAAGAAAATAATAATAAAGCTAAATGATCCCACTACTTCAGTGGTAATGACCAATGACTGCAAAGTCACGAAAAGCTCTCTTCCAATACAAACACACCATGGCAAGTTCTCTACCCACTGCCCCTTATTCTCCCTCAGAGCAGGTATATATATTAGTAGCCCCTCCCCCTGGGTCCTACCAATATCAGCACAGGTGATGTACTTGAAAAAATATAAGATAATTGTTGATACACAGTCAAATACAATATACATCATCAAATGAGTAGACTTCACTACACCGATTCATCAAGTCATTTTTCATCAGACAAACACTGTGAGTATTCGGACATACATTGTCAGGCATGTCAAGTCCAATCTCCCCTCTCCTTTAACAGAGGTGGATTCACCCAGGTGAGTAAAAGCTCAGAGCTCAGACTCTTTACTCTTTTGGTCCTGGTTAGCTGTGGGTGTACAGGTATGTGTGTGACCTATGTGAAGTTAATGTGTGTGCAGAAGCTTTCAGCATTACAATCAGGATTTGTACCTTATTAAAATATAATTTCATGTCACCTCTTTACCACAATAAAAAAAATCACTAATTTCAGATTGAGTTATTCAAAACAGGACTTGGTAAACAAAACTCTTGATATGGTTCACCGCGTGGTTTGGAACTTATAGTTAAGTAAGGCCAATCAGTTGTACACATTGTAGATGATACAGTCTGTTTGTGCTAACAAATGTAGATGCATTTGCCCAGACACAACCTACAACTGAAACCCAGGTGGCACATTTTGTCTTCTGAGATCTAAAATCACGTGTTGGGAATAACTGTCTCTACTGTGTAGGGAAGGTGTTGTTGTATTTTGGAGCATTGCTGTGAGGATTTAATTGCAATCAGTGACAAAAGCATGAAACGAGTGAAGTCAGACTGTTGGATAGTTGCCACCCCACCTTATTCTCAACTCCCCAACTCATCCCAAAAGTTTTTCTCAGTACTTTGTTGCACCTTTGGCAGCAATTAGTCTTTTTGAGAATGATGCTACAAGCTTGACACACCTGTTTTTGGGACATTTCTCCCTTTTTTTTGCAGAACCTTACGTTCCATCAAATGGATGATGAGTGTTGATCGACAGACATTTTTAGATATCTCCAGAGGTGTTAGGACTCTGGTTGGGCCACTCAAGAACATTCAGAGTTGTCCTGAAGCCATCATTCCCTTGACCATGACTAGTCTTCCAGTTCCTGCTGCAGAAAAGCATACACATAGCATGATGCTGTCACCACATGCTTCACTGTAGGAATTTTATTGGCTAGGTGATGAGCAGTGCCTGGTTTCATCTAAACATGATTCTTGGCATTCGGTCCAAAAAGTTCAATCTTTTTGTTTTTCATGGTTTGAGAGTTCTTTAGGTGCCTTTTGGCAAACTCCAAATGACTTCCGTCTGGCCACTCTACCTTACTGTACATGCCTGATTGGTGGAGTTCTTCACATGTGGTTGTCTTCAGATTGGTCCTCTCTCTTTAGAGCAGTAGAGCAATACCCCCTCCTACAGGACCCTCGTCTGCAATACCCCCTCCTACAGGACCCTCTTCTGCAATACCCCCTCCTATAGGACCCTCCTCTGCAATACCCCCTCCTACAGGACCCTCTTCTAATGCACTATTATCTATACTGTATATTGTAATATAGTCTCTGTATTATATATTCAATATATTTATATAGTGTGTTTAGTGTGCCTCTTACTAAATTTTGTTTTTTATCCATCTATAATTTAGTGCTTCTTACTAAATTATTTTATCTATCTTTCTACTTCTGTACTGATGCTGAATCCCATGCTGCTACTGGAACCTTAATTTCCCTGAAGGAACCCTTCCCAAGGGATCAATAAAGTTCTATTCTATATTCTTCAGTACTGGAGCTCTGTCAGTGTGACCATGGTAACTTCTTGGTTACCTCCCTGACTAACGCCCTCCTACCATGATCACTGTTTGACTGGGTGGGACAGCTCTATGAAGAGTCCTGGTGGTTCCAGACTTGATGTGCTCATTAGGACCTTCAATGCAGCAGAATATGTTCTGTACCCTTCCCCAGAGTGTTTCAATGCAGTTCTGTCTCAGAGGTCTACAGACAGTTCCTTAGACTTCATGGATTAATTTGTGCACTGTCTACTATGGAACCTTATATAACGTGTGCCTTTCCAAGTCATGTCCAATCAACTGAATTTACCACAGGTGTCTAATCAAGCTATAGAAACATCTGAAGGATGATCAGTGGAAACATTTTTTTTTTTTTACATAAATTTGCAAAGCTTTCAAACGTGCGTTGTCATTGTGGGTTTTTTTTTTTACAATGTGTAATAACTGAAGCACTCTGAATACTTTCTGGATGCACTGTATGCATATAGTTGGACATATAGTGTATGTGGGCCATGTGAGACATCATGATTTCCACAATACCATGCAAATCCATACTCTACTTGTTAACACCTAACAGCTTAAGATCACTGGGTGGAATGTGCTTATGAAATTTGCTTGTACATTATGTTTATTAATCTTCATCCAGTATTTGGGCATTTCATCTATAGCTTACTGTCTTCTCCATATGACTCCCTGCATGTCCAACATGACATGACCTCTACCCAAATTAAGCTAAAATAGACACACCTCCTGAATAGAAGGGGCATCTACTTACATTTGGCCATGTATTGTCTGTAGCTTATGTAGTTGAGTGGAACTGAAGAATTGGTCCATGTACAGGCCCTTTGGGCTTAAAGGGTTTAAATCAATGTGGAGTGGATTTGTATGGACTGCAATTTCCTATATATTGCCTCAGCTGTGAGTCAAAAAGGCCACAATGATTAAAGAGAAACATTCATAGGCGGGAGTAGCTACAGGGCATAAGGGGAGAAAACAGTACAAGGTAAAGAAGATCAAATGGACGAGTGTGTGGAGGGATCCAGAGAGGGCAACCGTCCAGAGGGAAGAGGGGAGGAATGAAAGGAATGGACGAAAGGATGTGGTTTGTACAGGAAGAAAGGAGCAGAGGGAGTAGAAGAGAAGGAGAGAAACACAGAGGAGAGTGCAGCAATGAGAGAAAGGGAGTGTGTGGAGTGAGATAAGGGGAAGTTTAAGGGATAGAGTGAGGTAATAGCGACTGAAGAAAGGAGAATGAATGGAGGTTTGAGCCTGAGGTGGCTTGTTCAGGTTGAAATGGCTGTCTGCTCTTTTAAACCCATTCCACTCCTGTCCAACACTGTGTGCATGTCACGCCTTCTGACAGCTCTCCAGCAGAGTCAAGATCAAAGAGAGGCTGAGGACTGACACACACACACACACACACACACACACACACACACACACACACACACACAGAGCCTGCACCCTCCAGAGCTAGTGTCACAGTAGTTAAAGTGAGCTGATTTACTTTTAGCTTTTGTGAGCCATGGGTCTGTCGAGGAGTGAGACATAGAGAGAGAGAGAGAGAAGGAGATTGAGGGAGGAGTGGAAGACCAATATATATTTTGGGGGTGGAGGAGAAACACACAGACTGAGGGAGGAGAGGAAAATGGAGAGGGGGATTGAAGGAGAAGAGGAAGATGGAGAGGTAGAGGGAGAAGAGGAGGACAGAGAAATATGGAGGGTGAAGAGGAAGATGGAAGGACTGAGGCAGAAGAGGGAGACAGAGATATTTAGGAAGAAGATGGAGAGAGATTGAGGGAGGAGAGGAAGATTGAGAGGGAGATGGAGGGAAGATGAAGATGGAAGAGAGGAAGACAGATTGATGGAAGAGAGGAAGACAGAGTGAGATTAAGAGAGACAAAGATGGAGAGACACTGAGGGGGACAAGGAAGATGGAGAGAGATTGTGGAAGTAGAGGAAGACAGAAAGGGAGTTTGGGGAGAAAAGGGAGGTGGAGAGAGATTGAGGGTAGAGAGGTAGATGGAGTGAGATTGAGGGAGACAAGGAAAACTGAGAAATTGAGGTAATAATGGAAGACAGAAAGGGAGGTTGGGGAGGAAAGGAAGATGGAGAGAGATTGAGGGAGACAAGGTAGACTGAGAGATTGAGGGAGGATAGGAAGATGGAGAGAGATTTAGGGAGAAGAGGAAGGCAGAGGGATGTTGGAGGAGAAAAGGAACACAGGCAGACAGAGAGGAGTATGGAAAGTTATTGAGGGAGTAGAGGATGTTTAAGAGAGATTGGGGGTGCAGAGGAAGACAGAAAGAGAGGGAGAGGGAGAGAGATGGATAAAGTGTCCAGTTAAAGTGTCAAGCAGTGGTTTGTCTTACAGTTTCAGGGAAGAAGCTGTTCCTCAATCTGGTAGTTCTACACTTCTGTCTGAGGGGAGCAGGGCAAAAGGTGACTGGATGGGTAGGTTAAACAGGAGCAGTGAGCACTGTAAACAGGAGGGGGCTAAACACACGGCCCTGAGGGGAGCCAGTTCTGAGGATTATGGTGGAAGAGGAGATGCTGACGGTCCTCACAGACTGCAGTCTGTTGGTCAGGGTGTCTAGGCCCCAATTACAAAGGGAGGAGCAGTAGCTGTTTGACTCAACATTCATCCAGCTTGTTTTCTAAAAACAGGAACAGAATCCGTGTTCTGTTAGTATTAGCCTTTAGCCTTGCTAGCACTCGATTGCCCCCCTTCTGCATCTGTGTACACTTGCCCTGTGTCTGCTGCACTCTGCCGATGTCCACAGAGCAATCTGCCTAGCATAACTCTAAGATTGTGGTCCAATGTTGTTTTTTGTAGACAAACCGTCCTTTATGTTAATAAGTTTGGTTTGGATATACACCACACACTTAAGGCAAGTGAAGTCGCGCTCGGAGCCAACATAAAATACATAGACAACTGGTTTGGAGAGAGATTGAGGGAGCATAGGATGATCAAGAGAGATGGAGGGAGAAGATGAAGATGAGAGATTGATGGAGAAGAGGAAAACACAAGGAGATGGGTAGGATGGAGAGAGTAAAGGAGGAATGTGAGACTAAGATGTAGATTGGGGAGAAGAGGAAAACATTGAGCAAAGAGAGAAATTGTGCAAATATCAGTAAGAATGGACCAATGAGAGAGAGAGAGAGAGAGTGATATGCAGAGAGTGATATGCAGAGAGTGATGATATTAGAAGCAGACTCCACCCCACTTCCCCAGAGCATGTGTTTGATTTGACAGTAGCAGACTGTGGCACTAAAAATCCATCTCAGCTATGTAGGCCCCATGTGCCACAGAGGACCGCTGGCTGGATGCCACTTTGCAAACCGGGTGTGTGTGTGTGTGTGTGTGTGTGTGTGTGTGTGTGTGTGTGTGTGTGTGTGTGCAAGTAAGTAAGTAAGTGATAGAGACAGACCAACCCTCCCGCTGCTTCCTAATGTCACCCCGGCTGTTTGAAACTGGTGCTGTGCACGGTTCGGCCTGCACCACTGTGACATTGCGCATGAACACACTGACACAGCGCTGCAGGAACGCTCCCCCAGCTTCCCAAGCCTATAAAGCCTCCCTGTCTTCTGAGCGCCTTTTAGCCAGTCAGATTTAATGACTGGAAACCACAGAGGGATTTTAAAAATTGATCTGAAGCAGCGGAGGCCCTAAGGCCGACAGTTATCACCTCACAGTCTCAAAACGGCTTATGAAGCATTCATAAATATTCTTTCATTGTTTAGAAGAGGTGATGGAGGCCCGGTCTAGTTTCTACCATGCATTGGGACTCTAATATGGCTTGGCTTCCAGTGCAAAGGTTAAAGGAAAATTCCCTTCATAATTAAGTTTTAAGAGTGATTAAGAGTGAATGGAAGTGAAATGGTTAATTTCAGAGATGCTTCACTACTTAGGTTTCTTTACTGTGAGGGTGAGAGGAGCCAAGATTCATGCTACATACAGTGGGGAAAATAAGTATTTAGTCAGTCACCAATTGTGCAAGTTCTCCCACTTAAAAAGATGAGAGAGGCCTGTAATTGACATCATAGGTAGACCTCAACTATGAGAGACAAAATGTGAAAAAAAATTGAGAAAATCATTTTGTCTGACTTTTAAAGAATTTATTTGCAAATAATGGTGGAAAATAAGTATTTGGTCACCTACAAACAAGCAAGATTTCTGGCTGTCACAGACCTGTAACTTCTTTTTTAAGAGGCTCCTCTTTCCCCCACTCATTACCTGTATTAATGGCACCTGTTTGAAGTCGTTAACAGTATAAAAGACACCTGCCCACAACCTCAAACAGTCACACTCCAAACTCCACTATGGTGAAGACGAAAGAGCTGTCAGAGGACACCAGAAACCGAATTGTAGACCTGCACCAGGCTGGGAAGACTGAATCTGCAATAGGCAAGCAGCTTGGTGTGAAGAAATCTACTGTGGGAGCAATAATTAGAAAATGGAAGACCTACAAGACCACTACTAATCTCCCTCGATCTGGGGCTCCACGCAAGATCTCAGCCCGTGGGGTCAAAATGATCACAAGAACGGTGAGGAAAAATCCCAGAACCACAAGGGGGGATCTAGTGAATGACCTGCAGAAAGCTGGGACCAACGTTACAAAGGCTACCATCAGCAACACACTACGACGCCAGGGACTCAGATCTTGCAGTGCCAGACGTGTCCCCCTGCTTAAGCCAGTCCATATCCAGGCACATCTGAAGTTTGCTAGAGAGCATTTGGATGTTCCAGAAGAGTATTGGGAGAATGTCATATGGTCAGATGAAACCAAAGTAGAACTATTTGGTAAAAACACAACTCGTCGTGTTTGGAGGACAGTGAATGCGGAGTTGCATCCAAAGAACACCATACCAACTGTGAAGCATGGGGGTGGCAACATCATGCTTTGGGGCTGTTTCTCTGCAAAGGGACCAGGACGACTGGTCCGTGTACATGAAAGAATTAATGGGGCCATGTATTGTGAGATTTTGGGTGCAAACCTCCTTCCATCAGCAAGGGCAATGAAGATGAAACGTGGCTGGGTCATTCAGCATGACAATGATCCCAAGCACACTGCCAGGGCAACAAAGGAGTGGCTTCGTAAGAAACATTTCAAAGTCCTGGAGTGGCCTACTCAGTCTCCCGATCTCAACCCCATCGAAAACCTTTGGAGGGAGTTAAAAGTCCGTGTTGCCCGCCGACAGCCCCAAAACATCACTGCTCTAGAGGAGATCTGCATGGAGGAATGGGCCAACATACCAGCAACAGTGTGTGCCAACCTTGTGAAGACTTACAGAAAACGTTTGACCTCTGTCATTGCCAACAGAGGATCTACAACAAAGTATTGAGATGAACTTTTGTTATTGACCAAATACTTATTTTCCACCATTATTTGCAAATAAATTCTTTAAAAGTCAGACAAAATGATTTTCTAAATTTTTTTTTCACATTTTGTCTCTCATAGTTGAGGTCTACCTATGATGTCAATTACAGGCCTCTCTCATCTTTTTAAGTGGGAGAACTTGCACAATTGGTGACTGACTAAATACTTATTTTCCCCACTGTACAGGTGTATGGAATGTATATAATGGTAATATATATATATATAAATATAGTAAATCTGAAAAAGCAAAAAAAAAAAAAAACAACAAAAAAGCATTTATATTGGGACTGTTTTCCTACACCTGATGTTGTCTTGCAAAAATCTTGAATCTGAAATATTTCTGGCATATAAAGATCAAAGACATCTAGTCAGATGTCATGTGTCAGAATGTCAAGGGCAGCCATGTAAAGTTTTACTTGCAAGACAGCAATGATATACAGTTTCTTTTTGACAGGCATGCACTTAAATACATTTTAAATGTATGATTTCTAAGATGTCATATATATTGGTAAAATATCTTATAATAGTTCTGTTGTTTTGTTTTGTTTTTCACCAAAGGTCTGTGAAGAATTCTAGCTTGGTAAGTTTGTCTAGAACCAAACATTTCACGTCACATGACTCAGTCATGCATGACAAAACCACATTAAACTGGGTCATATCTGGTTTTTGCATTTCATGTCACCTTACTTCACCAAAGCTTCATTGTGTAGTTTCTGGCATCCTGAGCTGGGAGTGGCAATGATGGAGATACTTGTCTTCCTATTAAAAGTCTTTGGAGCAAAAGCATGATTTCGAAGCTATTATTTGAAAGTTAAAATAATTAAGTTGCTTTAACAATGTAATTTTGCAGATTTTTTGAGAAACTGTCACAGTTCCTCTTTGAAGGTTAACGTTTGTAAAAATCTAATGTTACGATTGGACTATTTTAATAATTTCAGAGCTTGTGTACTACAGACTTAACAGTGAACAGATCTATTGTGCAGTCCTGTTGTAAACACTGTTCCTGCCGTTAGTTTGTAAAACCTTCTAGATGTGTAAGCTTCACATTGTGCACAAGTGTACAAGTCATAGGGCAATTACAGCCAACATGTTTATGTTTGTGTGTTTGCAAATTATGAATCAGACGATAATCTGGCATACAGCAAGAGTTTAAACTCATCCATTACTACTCAGTGATGCAATCCACTCTGCTATGCTGCTTTATCATCTTGTAAACATGACCTGCTTACACCCTGCACCTTTAATTGACTTACAAGCTGTAGGAGCAGCAAGAGTAGCATATTTTTTGAGAACTTTTATTAGTTTGTCAATAACAGTTACATTCATGCACATACTTGTGTATCTGTGTGTGTTTCTCTGTGTGTGTGTGTTTGTGAGTGATAGTCAGATCATGGATCCAGCTTCAAACGTAAGGGTTAGCATGATCAAAGGCTGCGCTTAACGCTCTGCGTTGCTATCACATCTCCGACAGCTCCACAATCAGCATCACCAATTATAGCTTTCAAAGAGGAAGTTGCTCTCTCTCTCTCTCTCTCTCTCTCTCTCTCTCTCTCTCTCTCTCTCTCTCGTGTCATTGTCCCTCTCTCCATCTCTCTTCGTCCCTCCCTTTGTTCCATAGATTTCTTTTTTCCTTGCTTTGTGTTCTTTCTTTCTGTTATTCTCTCTCTCCATCTCTCTTTTAATTATAAGACATATAGTATAATTTTAAATTTTGCACGGAGCTTTTTCCTCGTCATGTCGTGTAAAGTGCTGCTACTCTTGATTGAGCAATAATTTCCATTTTAAAGGAATCTTAACACCTAGAAAATGATACCGTTTGTTGCATTCTGAGGTGAGGTGTATTTAAATTTGAATCAGAATCAGAATCTCTTTATTTCGCCAAATACGTTACACATACAAGGAATTTTGCTTGGTGAGAGCAACACACGTATGACATGTGTCACAAGTACACAGACTATCGACAAACATTACACTAAGAAGGAAGGTAGAATAAATAGAATAAAGAGTATAAGTTGAAAAGTACTGAAGAGCAGAGGAGCTAAGAGATGAATAAAACCTGTACTGTACACTTATGAATATAATGTATCCAATGTTCCTGAGGTAGGTTTATATTCAATATTGTTTTGCAGATGATAACATCATGTTAACAGAAAGAGAACATCTGTACAATTGTGCCAAAAGCATAGTGCAAGTGAGCAAACATGTACTGTGCAGTACTATTGAACCAGTCAGATCACTTCAGTGAGGTTTGGAGACTCAGAGGTGTCCACTGCTGTTGTGGAGTGCTACAGCTCTGGGAAAGAAGCTGTTAGCAAGTTGTGGTTTTTATTCATTCATTTATTTATTTATTTATTTATTTATTTAACATACATATATTAATAATAATTGTTGTATGCAAAACATTTAGGCTAAAGATATTCCACAAGCTTTATAAGCTTTAACTAATGTTTTATTCACTAGATATATTTAAGTATTAATGCTGTTTAGTCATAGTTAAAAGCTCTTAAATCATGAGTTTGGTGTGCAGGCATTTCAGTTTGAAGAACGTTAGATCACAGATCTGGTGGTACGTTTTATTTTGTCTTTAATCTTTGAATTATTTTATCTTTTGCATGTTTTAATAGATGTCAAACACAGAATTCATTTAGTACATAGAGATTGAATGAGCAAGTGAGTGGGCGGCATGACAAACTTGCAGTGTTTAACACAGGTAGTGCTGTGTTTTAGGGCTGCTCTGTGCTGCGGGATGCAGATTAGATGAATTGAGCTTGGTGAACCTATTGCTTTCCTTGTTGTTTTTGGCCGATCTTATGTCACGGACCAAATTTAATCCTGCCTAACTTTAAACCAAATCTACAGGGAGGAAAACTACAGAAGATATGGTTTGAACAACCATTCAACAGAAAAATCATTTCAGATAAATATTTTATATATATTTTATTCTCAAATAACAGAAGAATATCATTGAGGATTAGTAGACAGGTGCAGCATTTTGAGAGAACGGCTCAATTGTTTATTTATTTGTTTATTTATTTATTTTGCTGCTGGGCTCCCAGCGGACCAGTTATTTTAAGGTAGGAGTGCCACATAATTTTGCAACAATATTTTGAGCTTCTGAACACTGAACAGAGAAATGAATACAATATAACAAGTAGCTGAGTATTGTAATTGCAATGTCATTACTGCCTTTGTTTGAGGAGAGAAACTGAGAGTGCTGACAGCCTGAATTTATGAGCAACGTATATTAGTTTCATTTGTACTCAGCTTTCATTCATTCCTGTTTATGATCACAGAGAACTGACTTCAGTCTTACGGTCACTTTCCCACACCAACAGAAACACAAACCATCTCACAGAAACCTTTCTATTCTGGTTTTGCCAACCTAATCCAGCTGCAGTACCTTTTCCCACTTCTCATTCTACTTGTTCTCTGATTCTGTCTTTAATTAACACTCTCTTTTCCATCTCAAAATGAGCAACTCTTTCTTTGTTTGGTGAAAGAGTCTCGGAAGAGGATGTTTATGCGACGGTGCTCACACACACGTGCACCCGCATCCATTCACACTCATACGTGCTGGCACACATAAGCCCAAAGGGTTCCACACACTGCTGTGTTTATTTCCTCTGTGCTTGTGCTCTTTTCTACTGTTGAGAGCATAAGTTAAGGCACTGCGAAAATTGCCTCTATTTCTGTCTTTTCTGCTTTCTGATTGGAGTGCGGCATGGAAGTTGTGTTGATACAGATACGGTTAATTAGTGGCAGAGCTGTTAAATAATTTAGCATGCTTAATTAGGTTTTCCAAGGAAACGTATATGAAACCTTCTCACAGACAATGAGGAACACCAGCTCGGGGCTGCATGTTGGATTGAGTTATGTAAAGTTGTTTTAGATGTAGTTAGATGTGAAACAGAAATGCAATGCTTATGTCTATGCATGTGGGTGGGTGTTCAAGCACATCCATGTACATAATAACTAGGGCTGGCGATATATCGATATTTATGCAGTTATTGGCACTCCTCATTAACGTGTGATCTTTGGCTTCCAATAAATTCATTATTAGAATATAGGACAATGCAAAAATTTAAGTGCATTTATTCAGTGGGGAAAAAAATCTCACATTAAGAAATAATTATTTTACTTGAATTCATGTGTGGCACAATTAAAGGCACCCCTGATGCTAATGATTTGTACAGCCCCCTTTTGCCAACAAGACAGCACTTAATCTACTCCTATAACATTTCACAAGATGGGAGAATACAGAGAGAGTGATCTTTGAACATTCCTCTTTGAACAATCTCTCCAAATCTCTTGTGTCCTGAGTCTTCTCCTATGCACTCTCCTCTTCATCCCACCTCACAGGTTTTCAGTTGGATTGCGGTCTGGGGACTGAGATGGCCAGAGGAGGAGCTTGGATTTGTGTTTGGTGAACCATTTCTGTGTAGATTTTGAGGGTCGTTATTTTGCTGAAAGACCCAGTGATGACCCATCTTCAGCTTTTGGGCAGACGCCACCAGATTTTGATTTATAATGTCCTGTTTTTTCAAAGAGTTTATGATGCCATGCACCATAACAAGGTTTTCGGGGCTTTGGAAGAGAAACAGCTTCACCAATCCTCCCCCATACTTCATAGTAGGCATGAGGTGTTTTTCCCTATACCCATCTTTTGTGTTAGACCAGACGCACTTACAGTGATTGTTGCCAAAAAACTCCATCTTGGTCTCATCTGTCCAAAGCACACGGTCCAAATGTTTACGTTAATGCTTGTAAGTGAGAAAAGGCTTTTTCTGTGTGTGCCTCCCAAACAGCTTGTTGGCATGTAGATAGCACTTGATGGTTGTTGTGGATACTTTGTGACCCCAAGATGCTACTCTTTGATGCAGTTCTCTAACAGTGAGCTATGGAGAACTTTTCACTTCTCCTCACTGTGTGTGGTGGCAAGATAAACTTGTGCCCTCGTCCAGGATTGTTTGCCGCTGTTCCAGTTGTTTTAAACTTGTAGCCAGAAAATAATTCCAGTTGTTTTAAACTTAAACTTGTAGCTAAATAATCAGTTTTTCACCTACAAAAAGAGAAAGAACAGGCTGCACTCCTGAGTCAGTTTCATGTGCTGAATCTATAAAAAAACAATCAAGGAAAGGAGTATTGGAAAGAACAAATGCTGTTGGTGTGCCAACCAACACCACTGTATAGACAAAAACAATGTGTATCCCACCCACTTAAGGTGTATCCAGTGTGTATCCCACCCATGTCATCATGTCACAGGTAGACAATGTAAAGGATCTAAAATGATTACATTAAGACTTTATATACATTATATAATAGTAATAATAATAATAATAATAATAATAATAATAATAATAATAAAATATGTAAATGTAAACATTTGTACATTCATTCAGGGATATTTGTCCTCACCATTTAACCCATCCATGCAGTGAAATGCACACAAACACATAATGTGAATTCAATTATTATTATAAACAATTTTTTTTATTTGAAGTAGTCTTTTTTTTTCCCCTTCAAATATAATCATTTTGGATCTTTTGCATCTTTGGTGTACCTGCAACATCATGATGTCACTAATTAGATGGGACACATTGTTTTTGTCTATATAGTGGTGCTGGTTGGCGCACCGTGAGCATGCTGAGGAAGGCCTGAGCATTGAAAACATTTGTTTTTTGACTGTGAGAACCAATCAGTGAGTGAGATATCAGTGGTCTGTTGGCTGTAGGATGAGGCCATGTAACTTAATAGTTGGGAGGGTTGGAATGGTCATTTGGGAAGGTGCAGTTAGGTACATTTTTGTAGATTTCCTCCGTAGAGTCAGATTGGAGGTTAATCGACTGCTGTGACAGATGTCCGCTGACCCATTAAGAATTTGAAACTCCTCAGGATGGCGGCAGGGATTCCCCTGAGAATAACTGAGAAGGGAGAGTCTGGGAGTGTGTTTTTTATTGAGGGATGGGAACACAAGTCTGGTCAGTTAGAGTAGATCATTGTTCTGGGATCAGAGCTTTTTCATCTGTTTGAGTAATGCTACAGTGAGTAATCAATGAAGGTGTTTTCAGAGACTTTGCCCAAGCACCACATCAGTGGGAGTGAGGGTATATGTGTGTGTGTGTCTTTCCTGCATTTCTAGGCTTTCTGTGTGATTGCCTAAGAAAGCAGTCATGTAAAATGCACATTAATGGGCCCATGTTTTTGTGTGTGTGTGTGTGTGTGAGAGAGAGAGAATGTCCTCATGGACATGTTTGTGGACAAGTGTGTATGTGCTTTTCTGGAAGCTCTACAATGTTCGCCTAAGGGTGTTCGTCATTACAGATGCGAACATAATTGGAAATAAACAGCTACACGCCATATCTCATTTCTCTGACATGGCCAGAAACACACCCATGCATTCATTTTAATGACATTACACAGTCTGGTGTATCAGCAAGATATGCTCGCCGTTTTGACTGACAGTTTAAGACATGGCCACAAATTTGCTGCGTATTCAATTGAAACAATTGTGACACACTCTGTGTGAAACCATAACACTTCATATTAAGCTGATTGGCACTGGTTTATAGCCCCGTATCAGCAAGAACAGCAAGAAAACCAAGCACCACGTTTGATTATATTTAAAGAAACAGATTCCTTTAAATCTGGCATTGTTCAAAGATCTGATCTGATTAAAGTTGACTGTCAATTTTTAGCATCTAAAGCTGCAAGACTAAGTAGGATAATAGATCTGAATGCATATAAAAACAGGTAGCTTAGCTTCAGTCTTACACACAACAGATGGGGACTGAAAATGAAGCTCTTCTGAAGTTGTTCAAAGCGTGCAATTTGTTGGATTTAAGTCATTTTGTTAGACTTCATTGACGTGAAGTAATAAGAAAAGCTGGAAGCAAAGTTCCTTCCTCGGGAACATCACCTGGGCTTGTCGTTTTTTAGCTTCCTTGAGGTCATTGAGCTTCCTTGGGTCAGTGCTGTTTATATTAGTACCTGAAGCTGATGTATTTTGACACTTCCAGAGCTAACAATGAAGCTGGGGCAAAAGGATGTGATTGTTGTGTACATGCTTAAGTGATGAACTGTTACAATATATCACCACAGTTCAAATAACAGCTCTGAAATAATTTGCTTGCAGCCACGAGACAAAAGCCTTTTGAATGCATAAGCGAACGCAAAATTGTAATGTTGGTCAACTGCTATAATCAACACAAATTTCACAGTTGGATCTGTGTTTTTTTTCCACTGAATATTAATATAACATTGTGTAAAACACAACTGGTAGTTCACTACCAGAACGATCATCAATAATATTGAGAATAATAATATTTCCAAATCTATCCATTGCTTTACAACTGGTACAGTTTACTGCACAACAACCCTTGAAGAGTGCTGTTTTCCGTTGCTTTCTGCCCCCCTGATTCTGCAAAAATTTAAAAAGTAAGAAAACGTAAGTCTTACAAGCTGCTCTAAGAGATCAGAGTGTGGATATGTTTCCCATCAGTGTTCTAGTATTAAAGAACCACCAGACTGCCTTTATTGTTGGATTCACTGTGGTAGGTAGTGGCTCAACAGAGGGAGCCACCACACTCTGTGGCATACTGGGGTTCAATTCCCAGTGTGGGCAACTATGCTGTCCTACAATAAGAGTCCTTGGGCAAGACTCCTAACACTACTCAGACCCTCCTCTGTAATATGAATAACCCTGTAAGTCGCTCTGGAGAAGAGCATCAGCTAAATGTCATAAATGTAAATGTAGGTAGTGAGAGAGACAAGCTTATTTAGAATTAAACTCAGGTTATTAACTTATTACTGATTGGTTTGCTCAGAGTTACAATAACAGATGGGAGAGTCAGATATATTCCTATTCTTGCAATTAAAACCATGTATCTCCTTTTTTTGTCCCTTTTTAGTTTCCTTCATGGTTCGAACTCTGTAGCTGCTCTGTACATACATTACAATACATATAAAAATTCTGAATAAACAGACCAGACCAATATATATACTCTAAATTTACTTTTAATTTTACTTTAATTTTACATTCACTTCCATTAAGAACATTTTGGCTTCTCCTTGCCATTGTGGAGATACAGACTTGTCAGAGGACAGTGATGTTTTTCATCTTTTAAATGTCAGTTTGTGACACAAATGAATAAAACCTATGTATTTTAGCTCATGTACTTTATATACAGGAGACAAAAAATGCAACAAAAGCATTAATAAGTGGAGTTTTTAACAGTAAGATTGGGTAAGATTTAACAGCAGTTTTGCGTTGTTTTAAAGGGTTAAACTATATTTCTGTCTCCATTTGAGTATCAGGGGAATGTTTCAACTATAATCTTCTGATATTTGATCATATAGTTTTGCTGTGTTAAAATATGCCAGTAACTCCAAATGACTATTAATTTTAAGAATTTGGCTGCGTTATGCTGTGTTTGTAGATGCATAAGGTTATTTAATAAGGATGCCCAAGGATATAAGAGTCATACTAGTTATGGGTTATGATAATGGGTTTTAAATATGTCAGCATATATTGCACAGATATTTAGATTTGACCAGTACTTTGCAGTGTTATTTAGGGATGCATTATTGTATTCTAAAGAGCAGAAAGTTTAAGTGATGCTGGACCTCAGTGCTAAAATAACTATAATAATTAGTTCATATTACTATTACTAAGTGTAATGTAATACTAATCCTGGTAGATGTACTTTTATTCACAAATGTGCATTTTATGCATATGAATGCATTTGTCCCCCAAAACAATCTATGTTGATGTAGCTTGTGTACATGCACTTTATTCATATTACTGCATTTGTAATTAAAAACAATAATAAGTGTAATGTAATGCTAATCCAGGTAGATTTAGATTTAAGTTTTATATGTCCAAATGGACAATTGTGGACACCCTTTCTAAAGAAGGGACTCAGATACTTTAAGTTGCACCCATTGCTGATGTACATATGCACCCACAGATTGTCTAGTCCCTGTAGAAAACCTGTTGTCACCGTGCTATGCCATACCCAGCGCTGGGCTGTGGAACAGTGGAGCTGTGTTCAAGTGTCCAGTTCTTTTGAGATGGGTTGGGGATTAGGTGGAGTGGCGATCATCCAACATTTTGACGTCACTAATACTTTTGTCACAGTGTACATACAGTCAAATCATTACAACAATGCTCAAATCTTCTTGAAGTCCTTCTTTGGACAGTTACTCCAACAAACACAGGATATACTCTTAAAACTCACTTCAGAAGAAACCATGAATGAGCAAGTGTCCCAATACTTTTGTCCATAGTCCTTGTGCATTTTATTCATATTACTGCATGTGTAACCCCAAATAGTCCTGGTAGATGTAGCTAATCCAGATGTTGTCTATCCAAATCGGTGTGTAAAATTAGATATTGGCATCAGCCCACAATTCCTACCTCATTGTGTCTGTATGATTTATAAATTCTGCTGTATTTAAGCACTGTGTGTTATGTGATTATTTAGTGAATGCTTCTGTGCCTGCTGTCTTGGAAAATATTTAGTCCAGTAGCTTGACGAGCCAGTGAGTCATTCCATTTTATACTGGATCCAATACTGTGCCCTTGGACGGACACACACACACACACACACACACACACACACACACACACACACACACACACAGAGAGAGAGAGAGAGAGAGAGAGCGCCACTTGAAGGGCACAAGACGGCTGTAACCTTTACTTTTCCTCTCACAAATTAATCAGAGAAAACAGGAAGCTATAAAACTGTTGGCGCTTTTAGCCCCTGTCAGCCCTCATCCACCTGCTCTTTCACTTGATCTCATTTCTGTCCCATATACACCAGCTTTTGGACCTTTATTTAATTAGCGCTGCATGGCTAAGCAGGCCCGCTCTTTTGCAGGGCTATTGTACGGGCGAGGGTCAAATGCCTTGCTCAAGGGCACTGCAGTGATGGTCAGAGGAGGGGCTTTAATGCCTAGGATTCGAACTAGGAGCACTCTGTTTCGCACGGTGGGTCCCTAATCCATTAAACCTATTGAACAATCCTCATGTTTATATTGTTTATTCAGTGACTGCACGTGTGCGCGCATTACTGTTTAACTGCATTTTCTTTTCAACTATGTTACTGCAAAGAAAGGGACATGATTGGCCTTTCAAGCCAACCAATCATGGGCCACTGTATTTGCATGACATGTAATTGTCGGCTACTTTAAGTTGCACCCATTGCTGACCCACATGTACAAATATACTCGGCTTGTCTAGTCCCTGTAGAAAGGTACTGTCAATAGAATAGGACTCTTTGAAACAGATAAACATGACCTTACTGACGGACGTGGGCTAGAGGGGTAAAACCAAACAGCACTGAGCCGTGGAGCAGTGGATCTATGTTCTTTGGACATGGAGCACAGTGCTCCATCCAATGCATTTTGGATGAAATGACAAATTGGGGATGATGTGAGGTGGTGATCAATCAACATCCTGATCTTACTAATGCTCTTGTCACTGAATGCAGTCAAAATCTAGTAGAAAGCATTTCCTGTAGAGCTACTAAAACTCTTTTTTTAGTTTTGGAAGAAGCCTTGATTGAGCAGGTGTCCCAATTCTTTTGTCTGTATAATCGTTTGATTTCTTTCTAAGGAACAAGCTTTGTTAAGCAGCATTAGGCAAGAATTTGTTGGAGTATAATTTTTCACTGCTGTAAATACAAGTTCCCTCATATGGAGAGCTGTACACATGTATTTGTTAACAAGCTGAGAAACACAGAACCAGCTTCTGATATGAATGAAGCACGTGCGCTGAGGAGGTGAAGTATTATCACATAACTTTACACAAATCGCTTCACAACTTACAAAAGTGCTTTGCTGTTCACTCAGAAAATATCCTAATTTAGCAGAGGGTGGAATACCAAATGTCAGATTGCAGACCTCGATACACAATGCCCAACATATTACACTTCATCACACAAGGCATAATCTAATTATAATCCTTTAATGTGTTAAGTGCTCTTGAAAGAGATGGGTCTTCAGCTGGTGTTTGAAGACAGGAAATGAATCAGCTGTTCGGACCCCCATGGTTCATTTCACCACTTTGGTGCCAGGACAGGAAAGAGTCTGGATGCTTCCATCTTGAGGGTTGGTCTTGAGGTCAAGCTGAGCTGTAATTTATACTTGATGATAGTCCGGTCTTGAAATGAAAACGAGAACCTGAGTGGCCTCTGTGGGGAGAAAAGTTTGAGTTCTCCAGATGTTGTAAAGGAGAAATTTACATGACTGGGTCAAGTTTGCAGTATGAGTCGAAAACCATAGCTAGAGATGCACAATTACACCAGTGTTTCCTGCTCTTGCTGATGGAGTGACCAACAAGATCATGGTGAAGACCAATGGTTGCAGCAGTCTTGCTAGAGTTGTGTTTGGGTTGCCATTCACAATGAGATATTAGGCATGTTGAGATGAAGTTGAAACTGTCAGAAGGTGGAAAAGGTGGGAGTTATGCTGGTTATTCTCAGTAATACAAATGCAAGTAGACCTGTATCAATCTGTCCCTTGGCACCTTTCTGAAAGGATTGAGCTCTAACCAGTACTTTAAAGATGAGTCGGGGATGAGGCACTGTCAGCTCTGGAAGTGTTGGGAGCTCTTTTAATGCCGTTATATGAGCAATAGAATCTGCCCTTTAATAGACTATATTTTTCATGCAGATTAGAAGCTAAATTCACAGTGTATTATCTAAATCATCTAGCCTACTTTTGGCACTGTGTTCTCAAACTCATTTCCCTCATATTTCCTCTCTCTTTCACCTTGACCAAAAGAAAAAAAAAAATCATGATTCTGATATACCTTTAACCTTTTAATATTCTCTCTCTCCCTTTCTCTCCCCCCCCTTTCTCTCTGATAGATTATGACAGTTTATTACAATAATATTTCCAGGGTTCTGTTGGAGGGGGGATGGAAGGGAAATCCACCCCCCACAGATACACACAGATGTAGTCAAAAATAGACAAGATGAATATGTTTCATTCCTATTGGGAAATGGCCACCCCTCCCCCCAACCTTCCATCCCCTTTGGATTAATGTGATATTCCCTGATATAATCATTATGTAATCTTTGTTAGATACCCTGCGGTGTCTACAGTTGCATTTGTATTGAGATTTTCATTTCTCTCAAAATGTTTTACACACCACTGGATATAACGATAATGACGGTCTTACATACAAATCTGCTGCATGTGACTCCTCCTGCTGTTTCTGAAAACCTTGCTGCAACATTGCGAAAGACAGGGAGGCAATTGTAAGAACAATAAGCACTAATCAATAGGAAAGATTGCCTCAGGTTGCAGGCTTGTTGGCTGGCTCAAGCATTGTCTTTAAGGAAGGAATCAATCAATGCTCTCTTATCAGTTTCGAAGGCTTCAGGCCACAGGATTGTTTATGAGCTTGCTATGATGATGGGTAAACCACTCACTCGTAGGCAGATATCTGCGTAGTTTGAATTCAGGGGAAGCTGCTGTGAACGCAGTAGTTCTAATGCTATAGCTGTTTTTATCATGTTATCATGCAGTTGGGCAGATTCACAGATTTCGGCTCATGTTAGAATCTTTGTTTCTTATTAGACATTTGACCCAGATAAAATTGGCTAAAATACAATTGGCTAACATCATATGGAGCATCCACATTATGTAAGAGCTGCATGCGCACTACTTTCTGCCTTGTATTAAATGAGTTCTCTTAGTTTTGCACATTCTGGGTAATTTAAACAAGATGCTTTTCTCTGGAACAGTTCATAATATTGCATTACTAGGCAATATTATTAGTAAGCTGATGAACAGGATGCCCCCCATATTGAGAGATACAGTACATACTGTCCCCAACCTGACGTTTGTTGTAAACAGCATCTAAGTGTGAAGAATCTCTGGGTTCTAGCCTCTTCTACTAGCTAAGGATATCTAGGTGAACAAAGCAGTAAGTGCGTCTGCTGACTGCAATAAATGTAAATGTAAATAAATGAAAATATGCACACAGATAAACCATAACAATACCTCCTTGTGTTAGTGTCAATACAGTGCTGAGAATGACCCACCACCCACATAATACCTGCTCTGTGGTGGTCCTGTTGGGTCTCGACCATTGAAGAAGATGCCGAGAGGAGGCGGACAAAGTATGCAGAGAAACCGTTGAACTACACTCTGTATTTATAGAACTACAACGTGCTCCTATATGGTCAGTAGAGCTGATACAGTGGAAAAAAGCGTGTAGAAACAAGGAGGTAATTATAGTGTTATGACTCCTTGGTGTACACTATATAAATAATAATGAGACACTAAAGGCAATAAAATAACTTCTGTAGACGAATCTGTCCTAAAAGTTACAGATAATCAGTGTAGCTCTTTCAAAACAGGGTGACATTGCTCTGCCTTCCGTTCGAAAGTATAAAATCTCATTACATTGTTATGCCAATGACACCCAACTCTATTTCCCTCCATAGCCCAACAACATGTGCTCATTGAAGTGTCTCATTGAATGTCTAGAGGTTCTTAAAAAGCTGGGCCAAGAACCTTTTACAACTAAATGAAGAGAAAACGGATATCATTCATTTCTGCCCTTCCAAATATGTGTTGAAGTTTATTCATTTGTCTCGGAGCACTGTCACGATGCATTCATCCATATTATGAGTCCCTGTGCCATTTATCTTCAACTCCTCATGTCTACAAGTCTGTGCACATTGTTCATAATTAGTACGGAACACAGCTGCTGCACTACTTACAGGTACTAAAAAGGCCCCTATAGACCTCACTTCACTGGGCATGACACTTCTCGTTCCAGGGCAGGGCAGAACACCATTTTTAGGTTACTTTATTGGTTTTTGAAGCTCAAATAGGCAATGCTGTAGACCTGTTCCACCCTCACTCTGCTCCTAGGCCTCGGAGGTCTTCTAATCAGTTACACCTGGCCCTTCCGATTTAAGCTTAAATGTGACCATGCTTTTGCAGTCTCTGTCCTTTAGCTGTGGGACAGCCTGTCTGTAAATTTTAGAAATGTTACACAGATGTCAGGGATTCAGTATGGATTCAGTGTTGTAAAGTCACTACTACATATAATATATAGACATAAGAATTAACCAATACCCTAACCTTACCCCTAACTATGACCATGGTATAGTGTGAAACAGCACCACCAGTGGATGGGAGCTCCCAGTGAATAGTAATATATGTGTGAAATAGATTCATGCAAATGGTATGAATTTCTTATGTTCAATGTTCAAATTTTTTGAGGTCTTATTGGAAACATTACTGAATAATGCCTGGAAATGTTGATCCAACTCTAATCTGAACCAGTATCAGCAAACAGCAGATAATGCTGAAATATGGTTGCGATCAGTATCAGCCTCTAAAACCCTGATCAGTCCATTTTTACAGTTTTTTGGCTTATAAAAATGTTATTGCCTTTTATTGAACCAGGAAAATCTCATTCAGATTAAACGTTTCTTTCACAGCAGTGTATTGACTGACAGGCAGCAGCACATTTCAGCTTGTATTCACATACACAGACATTACCTCCACAAGACAAAATCCTCTCATTTAAAAAATCATACATAACACTGACAGCTTTGCCTGCTTTCTCTCCTTGTAGAACATCCTTAAATGAGTATAAAATGACCCATCGTATTATCAGTCAGGTCCATTGTGAAATATATTACAATGCAATCAGTATCACAGTGTCACATTGCTCATCCCTAGCCCTAGTTTAGGCTCCTTCACACACCTGTTGAGAAGGGCTCTCTCTCTCTCTCTCTCTCTCTCTCTCTCTCTCTCTCTCTCTCTGCTGATGTACACACACTTTCTCTCTGTCTCTCCCCCACTGCGCTGCCACCTGCTTGTTTGTTAGCTCTGGGTCGTCTGAACCTCCGCTCTCTATTCCTGTCCAAACACACCCAGGCTTAGTGTACATCTGAAGGTCAGGCTGACCGACTTCCCTTTAGTCACTGTTCTCTGATCAGTGGGTGCCCAGATTAATAAGGCTGGGTCAGTCCTGCAGAGAAATGAGACACTGACCTCAGACCTGTGGCGAGAGAGAAACCCACAGGAGCGCAAACGCAATGTAAACACAAATGACACACTGTAGATGCAGTAGGAAAAGGGTCTTCGCTTTGTGTTGTCGTAGTTTTCCTTCAGAAGACTTTTGTTTGGCTCATCTTTTCTCTGTTCTTGTCAGCAATGACCTTCCTTCCCCCATTCAGCCATGTGTTCTCTGCCTTTTTCTAGCTTGACTTTCTCTCTCCATCTCTCTCACTTTATATTCTCCTCTGCTGGCAGGGGTGGATATAGGTAGTTTAGCAGTTAGTGCTTTCACCCATGAGTGGACACACTCAAAGAGCCTTCTCAGCTGAACACAAGTGCGCATACACACACACACACACACACATACACGTTTTCAACAACATTTTCTTTTATATTATGTCATGTCACGGGGTTTTATCCATATATATGTCCCATATATATATATATATATATATATACTACGTCACAAAACATTGTATCTTCAATACAGCAACTTGAAACTCCATTACATGCATTAGATCATTTCTAATATTTGAAACAATGTACAAAAGCATGCTTTCTTGAATTTTTGGCATAATTTCTATCTGGTGGTTGTATTTTGCTTCCCATTAGAACTTGATAATTAAGATGTTTTTGTCTTTTTTGTGTAAAATTGACCTTTTGGAGATACAGTTTGTTCTGTAACATCCAATGAAAGTGCAAGCAGTGCACAAAATCAACGAACATGACAAAATCAGTTTTTGCTACCTAAGCCTGGATACATAAACAAAGTGATGGAATATTTAGTGGAAATAACTGGCCCTGTGGATCTTCTGGTTGTTCAAAGGTTGTTTTCTACAATCTGAATTTCTGAATCCAAAACTGCTCTGAGAAATGGTTCTGCTTGCTCTCCCAGTACAGTCTGGAATGTTTGTAGCCCCAGATGTAGGCTGGATGTTTGCTGGGGTTGCACAGAGGGTTCATGGCACGTCATTCTGGCGTCTCTGAACTGCAAACATAGCAATAAAACAATTGAAAGATGATTCTGCTAAAATAAATGGCTGAATGAAATCTCTCCATTTTGCTTGTTTCAATGCCGATCCTAATCGGAGTAGCCTACATCATCTAATTCTTTTTTTATTTATTTTACATTTCTCTGCCAATATTTCCGAATTGAGAAATGAGAACCTGGCTTATGTGTATATAATATGTCACTTTTCATGACCAAATGTGGAGTTGGAGAGCGTAGATTGGCAAATTAATCCAGCTCGGGATTAGCCCAGTTCTGCCGAAAAGGATTGATTTTGTATTGTCCAGTGGGCGGGGGAGAGGGGGTTGCTGTTTTAATTGGTTTTGTTGATTGGGCATGGAAGGCTGGGGGTTGAGAGGCAACCAGCTCCTTCACCCTCTCATCTGCCTCATTGCAGATTTCTCGCTATAGCCAGTGCATCCCTACCTGACAGACTTGTTGCAGATTCCTCCTGGTACAATTCTTGTCACTTGTGATCCCTGTCACTGATTAGACATGTAATGAGAAAATGACTACAATTTAAAGATTCCAGATTTCAAGCCAACAGGCTGTGAAGTGTGAACAGTACAGAAATCCAACCACTTTGAAAGTCTTTGTTTTAGAAGAGAAAAAAATGCTCTTACCTAAAAGTATGTTAATGAAATTTGATTTCGCAAGTAACTTTATACCAGTTGCATTGGCTCATTTAACCTTTTAATTATGACACAACGTCAAGAGTAACTGGCATTTGTGTACATCCAGATGGTTTCATTGTTTTAGGTTTTCAAGGAAGTAAACATATTTAATGTATAATCACATTACAGTCACTTGGCTTTAATATTATTCTGTTTAGCTCACGTTTTACTAAAATTTTACTAAAAATGTTTACAAAAAGAATCTCTCTCTGTCTCTCTCTCTCTGTGTCTCTGTCTCTGTCTCACTGTCTCTCTCTCTCTGTCTCTCTCTCTCTCTCTCTCTCTCTCTCTCTCTCTCTCTGTGTCTCTGTCTCTCTCTCTCTCTCTCTCTGTCTTTCTCTCTCTCTCTCACACACACACACACACACACACACACACACACACACACACACACACACACACACACACACACACAGAGATATTTATCCCCTGTAAAGTACAGATTCATTGGTACTCAGAGTACAGACCTTGACCCATGAACCCACTCGGTTCCATTTAGATCCTCTGTTCTCTGCACCTCATAACAATTACTGCCGAGCTACTGCAGCTAGTTAACATGCGCCGGCACAGCACTAACACAGGACTGCCATCCCCCATCATCATTACCTGCTAAGTATGTAATTAGCTAATGATGAAATATGATTTCCTGCCCTACTATGAGGAACTGACTTCCCGGCTGATGGCAGTTTGTAAAAGAGGCTTGATAAATTGGCCTTCCTGTAGGATTCTCAACCACAGCATGTTTATTCATTTAGCACATCAGTCCACAGCGCTTGTAATGTCTGCGCTCTGTTAAATGAAGGCCTTTTTGCCTTTTTTTTTTTTTACATTACTGTCTTTGATTTGAATGCTTTTATATTGAGCCCTGTGGTTATGCTTGGACTCAATCCCCCGTCAGCCCCTCTAATGGATGCCAGCCATCTTCACGCCCCATTGGGTCTGGCTTGTGGAGTCAGCAGGGAGATGGGCATGGTCAATAGCTCTGAAAGGCCCCGTGCCCCCAAACAGATGTGACATAGGTCGTAAATCTTTTGAGTGATGGAGAATACAGTTTGTTCACTGTTTGACTCCTTTGTTCTTCTTTGCCCCTTTGTGAAATGACAGTGCAGTGTTCAGGATTTGGCTTACTCTCAAGCAATGAGAAGGATGTGTTATTTGCCTTTGTCTGAGAATCATTTGCTCCCTGGAGAGCCTATAAATTCGCCAGTGTGACTCACTTTTTACGTTCTGCTTTTACACTCAAAATAATAAGCCAGAATAAACACAAGCAGCAAACTTCAGCTGGCAGCACAATGCAGAGCTCACTTTCAATAAGTTTGCTTTAAAAAAGAAGTGCATGTTGTTGAATACACAGGCTAAAGCACTTTTTCGTGCCAGGTGTGAAGAGTGAAGTGTGAAAGTTTGTGGTGTGTTGCTGCTTGCATCTCAAAACCTCACACACAGATAGGAACAGGTGCTCTGGGGCTTGCCGGCCAGAGTTAGACCTGTCAGAGCCTGGGGAGAAAGGGGGAGGAGGAGAATGTAGCTGACAGTGAAACGAGGGCCAAGATCCAAGATCAGTACGTTTGACAGGGTGTCTTTTAGATCTATAGATAGATCTGTAGGGGAACATTGATATAAAGTTCTTTTTTTGACTTTTATACACCAAAACATTTAAAAAGGAGACAGTCACACACACCAGATATTCCGGGAAATGTAAATGATTAATTTAGAGACTTTAAATATTTGTATGAATTTGTATGATCAAATAGAAATGTGATGTTGGTTTTGGTTTGTAATGACTAAAATACACTTTACAAATCAGAAATCTTGTTGGAAATTGGTCATCTAGAGAGCTTTTGAGCTGAATATGCAATAATTCTGTTTATTATTTGTAATGATTAGATTGACAAGGATATTTTGAACAATAAGTTGTTCAAAATACTTGACAATGGTCGACTTTGTTATTTACTGTATGTATGTATCAATATTATCCCCTTTCAGGACTTTAATTCTGGATGTCTTCTTTGGAAATTAAACTGGGATTAATTCTGCTGGAAAGAGTGAATTATAGCTGATTTTTGAGCTGAATTACTCACTGATTTCTTCACACAATGATGATTAGATAAGGTTAATCATAGTAGTTTGTAGTTCTGCCCCTAAAGTGCAGATCTCGAGTTCTAAGAGTTTAAGGGTCCTTTTGTAAAAATAATTAAATATTGAAATATAATACTTTGTCTGGTTAATGGTTCTCCTCTATGATGGGAATGTCTCGTATATGATTATTTAAAGAGAAAGACATTTTTCCCCAATTCTGCCATATTTCTCCTCAATTAATTTAGTCATTACCAATTCGCAGGATCTCAGACTCCCCCACTGCACCATGCTGCAAGTGCTGAAAGGGTGTATACGCTTCCTCCACGTCACACGAAACCAGCCAATTCAATCTTTTTGAACTGCCACTAATGCATTGTCATTAATTAGAAAAGTGCTCGGAGGAAAACACTAACTGCCACTTCTGTCATGTCAGATAAAAGACGCTCACAGGCCAATATCATTCTGACTCATGATAGGAAAGGGAGGCCAATCCCAGCTAGCCAGAGCAAGTGAGGAAAAGTATGCTCTCTGAGACCTCCAGCTACAGGTGGCTGCAGCGTCACCTGTGATCACCCTGTGACAGTTGCTCCACTGGGTGAGTTTCCCAACGATGATCAATCTTAGTGAATAAAGAGCAAAATAAAGAAAGACATGAGAAAAGAACATGTCAGTGAAATGAGCATTTCCCAAACTGAAACTTAATGAGTTCAAAGCAAACAGCATGCTCAGTCAAATCTCAAAAATCGATTCAACTCGGTGACATAAACAGCATTTATTCCCCATTACACCCATTAAACTTAGAAATGATCACAGATTCACATGCTCTTAGGTTTTGTAAAATATTAATAAACACACATACAATGCATCCGGAAAGTATTCACAGTGCTTCACTTTTTCCACATTTTTTGTTTCAGCCTTAATCCAAACTTCCACACACAACAGTATTAAAAATAAGACACAAAAAATAACATGTACATAAGTATTCACAGCCTTTGCCATGACACACAAAATTGAGCTCAGGTGCATCTTGTTTCTACTGATCATCCATCAGATGTTTCTGCAGCTTGATTGGACTCCTCTGGTAAGTTCAGTTGATTGGACATGATTTAGAGACGCACACACCTGTTCATATAATGTCCCATAGTAGTGCATTTCGGAGCACAAACCAACCATGAAGTCTAAGGAATCGTCTGTAGACCTGAGACAGGATTGTATTGAGACACAGATGTGAGGAAGCCTACAGAAAGATATTTGCTGCTTTGAAGGTCCCAATGAGCACAGTGGCCTCCATCATCTGTAAATGGAAGTTTGGAACCACCGGGATTCTTCATAGAGCTGGCTGCCTGACCAAACTGTGTGATTGTGGTAGAAGGGCATTAGTCAGGGAGGTGACCAAGAACTCAGTGGTCTCTCTGACAGTGCGCCAACATTGCTCTGTGAATAGAGGAGAAGCTTGCAGAAGGACAACCTTTTCTACAGCACTGGACCAATCAGGCCTGTATGGTAGAGTGACCAGATGGAAGCCACTCGTGCTGTGGAGATGTTTTTCTGCAGCAGGAACTTGGAGACTAGGAAGGGTCAAGGGAAAGATGACTGCAGTGATGTACAAAGACATTCTTGATGATAACCTGCTCCAGAGCGCTCCGGACCTCAGACTAGGACAAAGGTGTATCTTCCAACAGGACAATGACCCTCAGCACACAGACAAGATAACAAAGGAGTGGCTTCAGGACAACCCTCTGAATCTCCTTGAGTGGCCCAGCCAGAGCAACAGACTTAAACCCGATTGGAGACATCTGGAGATATAAACAAATGGCTGTGCACTAACACTCCGTATCCCATCTGATGGAGCTTGCGAGGTTCTGCAAAGAAGAATGGGAGAAACTTCCCAAAACAGGTGTACCAAGCTTGAAGTATCATACCCAAAAATAGCTGAGGCTGTAATTGCTGCCAAAGGTGCATCAACAAAAAGTATTGAGCAAAGTAAAGGTTGTGAATACATATGTTATATTTTTGTATTTTATTTTTAATACATTTGCTAAGATTTCAAACACACTTTTCTCACTCTGTCTTTGTGGGGTATTATGTGTAGAATTTTGAGGGACAAAATGAATCACTTTTTTAAATAAGGCTGTAATATAACAAAGTATGCAAAAAGTGAAGTGCTGTGAATACTTTCCGAATGCACTGTATGACAACATAAATCAGCTACGATCTTTTTTTTCAGACACAAGCAAAAAAGAGAATTTTTAAATATTGTTAGTTTTCTAATTAATCTTCCTGTTCATTGTTTAATGTGTTAATTTGATTTTTAGGTTTGTCATTGTTGTTGTTAGAACTTTTATTAAATTTATACATTTCTAATAATATTTTGGGCGTCAAACCTGCCTACCTTTCTCCAGACAGTTCTATGACACATTCTTTTTTGTGTGTCCTCTTCCTCACTTTCCTCTGTATCATAAGAAAGGTGAATGTCAGCCTCCACTGCGGTGTTGCACATTCGAGATGTCTAGAGCACCCTGCTCCACAATGCTGTTAACTCACCTCAGCTGTGGTTTTTGGGTTCAGTGCAGGAGCAGGTACCCATAAAGGGTTCACGGCTATGCCCCAGCAAACAACGTGCTTTTCCAGCTGGCACACACCAGATTGTCAGATGAGTTTGCCCAGACGAATGCATCGCACTTCCAGATCCCTTGGTTACAATGCCAGTAAAGATTCCTTGGGGGTTTTATATAACCTGTACATTCACTGCAGAGACCCCTCTACCACCTAGGTAGTGCCTCTACCACCTATGTGGTAGCATAGGAGTGGTAACTATGTGGCCTAGTGATTAGTGAACCAGCCTTGTGACTGGAAGGTCGCTGGTTCAAATCCCTGAACCGGCAGGACTTGACTGAAGCATTGTTTATACGATTGTGTTTTTGTAAAAAATTTTAGATGCACACGATAAAGCTTTGGTGACAGAATGCATCCTAGCTGTCTGTGGGCATCAATGACCATCTGCAGGAATCCACCTGTGATCTAGAACCATAGTTTTCAACTGTCTCAAGGCCAATCCCTTTGGCTGTTTTTGGATTTTACTGATTTTTGTGTGAATTCAGATGGTCAACTCATAATGTGCCCGAACTAGAGACAAGAAACAAGAGCTGTCATTAAGACTGGGATAAGGGTAAAGTGAACTGATGAGTATATAAAAAAATAGAATCAACAATAGCAATAAAATGATTATTATTATTATGCTATATTTTTTTAAATATTTTTATAATGTTATTTTAAAGCACACAGACCCCCCCCCTCCCCCATTCCCTCAGAAATTGTGGCCTCTGGTGTCTAGGTGCTGTACTGCAAAATCCACTGTAAGTAGTACTTTGTGAATAATGACCAGGTCGAATTACTTGTTAATTTGCAAGCAAGTTCATGTGGTACTTTACTTATGCAATGCTTTGGGAAACACTCTTTAATTAATGAAGAATTTTAAGTACTAGTTAACAGAGTACTTAGCATTACAAACCTTTGGTGAAACTCAGCCCACTCACTCACACCTTAATTCTCAATAATTCTTACATTAAAAAAGCTTCACATTAAGAATTTTGTTTATTTTTGTTGAGATAGAAAAGGTTGAGAACTGTTGAAGTATTATAGAACAGTAAATAGTGTAGATATGGATCTGATGTGTACATTGCACCTTCTCCAAAGTACTTACGTTGAATATACATCTGGTGCCCAGTGTTTACTTGAATGAAATAATCATTAATTTCAGCTTAATTAACATCTCATTTCCATATTGTGCCTTTTTACAATGCAAGCTCTGCAGCTGTTAATTAAGTTTAAACTTAATCATTTAAACATGGCTTTATTCAGCACTTTCTAAGGGCAAGTTTATCAGTGAGACAAGGACAGATAGTCTGACATTCAATGAACTGTGTCCAAAACTAAAAGGTTACACTTTCTGCTGATTACGTCTAGAAGCTTAAAGTCACTTTAATGAATAAAACGCTTCATCTTCATGTTGTAGACATGCTAACGAGAGCATCAGCACCCATCTGAGTCACATTAGTATGCCCCATTTCATTCACCTACAGGCATAATATATCAGTGGAGTGTTAAATAAAGAACTGGAAGTATGGAATTGGTTAACACACCATTGAAAAGCATTGCAACACTGGGTTTGAGACGAGAGAGAGAGAGAGAGATAGAATAAAGAAATGAAAGAAATCAAAAGAAAACCACTTAGATGAGGAAAAGCCTGAGTGGTTAGATGGTGAAAAGCTTTAAATGGTCTCTTCTTCCACCCAGTTCTCTCTCTCTCTCTCTCTCTCTCTCTCTCTCTCTCTCTCTCACACACACACACCACAGCTAACAACTGGCTGTACTATCTCCAATATGCATTTTCTCTTCTTTATGGGAATACACTTCCATCGATTGCCTTTAATGGATTAATTAAAATGAAACCCACCTAATTAGTGTGGTCTTGATTAAAATGTTCATAGTGTAGGGGTGGAGGGGCTTTAATGCTAATTATTATGGACATGTTGGTTAATTGGTTTGTTGAATCTTCCTTATGTAGCCTATTGAAAGCATTGCTTTGCCAGTGAAGATTAAATGAAGGGCTTTGAACTCAACTCGGATCAGATCTTGTAATTGAGGTGGATTTTGTTGGCTACTTCTTTATCAATGGCCGTTTCAAATTACAACTTTATCAACGTAAAGTTCTTTTCCAGTCCGATGTGTTTACATAATCTGTCAGGTTCAATGCATATGACTGAAAGCAGACACAATAGCAGAGCTGAAGAAAAACATTTGAAATAAATTCTAATTGTGTTTCCTGTCCAAACACATTCTATTATGTGAGCATAAGAACTTTTTTCCCCTCCAAAGTGGTATTGAAAGGACAGACATCCCATATGACATGACATTATTTTGCACTACAGGACTGCAGGTTCCTCTGCTTGTGTCTCTTCTTTTTCATGTTTGAAGATTTTTGTTCTCTACGTCTTTCTTTCTTGCACGCTAACCTCATTAGGCACTTAGCCCTGCGGGGCTCTTTCTGTCAACAGAAGGACTCTCTTGATTGCCAATTTTCTTTCCAGTTATTCCATTAAGGTCTCTACACTGACAAGGCCTGGCCCCCTGCCTGAACCTTCTGATTATTGCTTCTTTATAGCCATATGTGGTTTCACATAGGATGACCACAGGACAGGGCAGGAGCATGATATGGATTCATTGTTGCTATAATTGGTTGTTTTATCTTGCAGATTAGCTGTGGATTACGTCTTTGGTCCTCCAAAAAAGAAATAAAAGTAATCTCCCTAATGTCAAGCTGAGTATTATGTCACATAAATAGTTTTTTGTGTGCATAATTACGTTTTACATGTGTTTTTAATGCACTCTTTATGCCTTAAAAATACACAATTGTTCTCACTGTCATAATTTAACTGGCAGTTGTTCTTTAAATGCTGAATTTCATGATGAATGGACCAATAGAAATGCTTATAGCTTGAAATCTTTGTGCATTGACTTCCACTGGAAGCAGTGGCTTTTGCATGGCAGCAATGATATATATTGATATAAACTAGTCAGGCATATATTCAGAACAGGCATATTTGGATTGGGGCGTGAATGCTATGTTTATATACTACATACTAGTAGTAAGCAGTATGTAGCAGTATGCAGTTTATATTCAAGTCTTATCTTAGAGTGTGTTTCCCCCTTTTGGTTTATCTCGAGGCGCTCTGTGGGCCCCCGGGCTAGGAAGTGTTGGGCTGGGTATGATTGGAGTCCTGGCCTCATTACAACTCCGCAATCAGGTCATGTTTAGCACAGGCCCTGTTCACTGCCCATATCTCTAAGCATGTTCACCTGCAGCAAACCACGCTGAGAGCAACTTCCGATTTGTTCCTGCTTTGCTGTTGATTGTAGTCGGATACAGGAGGCTTGCAGCACTCTGATGTGTAGCTGGTAATATGTGCTCTGTACTTTCAGGCTCTCTTGAGTCCTTTGACGAGCAGAAGCTGTTTTTAAGGAAGATCATAAAGGTTCCTCTGGAGACCTGAGCTTTGCCCCGAACATCCACTTCAAGAAAAAGATATCTTAAGAAAACATGACTCTTTCTTGCTTCAGATTTCAGCTGAAAGCTGCAGCTGCCCTTTACAGTCTATAATTGCTTGAGAACTAGACTAATTAAAGATTTGAAAATCAAAGTTTCCATGTGTAATTTCTGAACATTAGCAGATGTTTTCTAAAGGTGCTGTTCTGAGATTATAGGATTCTCTACAGTACTTTAATTTAGAAGTCTTTAACTCCAGGCTTCGAATCTGTTATCTGGTCTTGGGTCTTGTGATTATGGGATCCATTGATTTAACAGGTTGGCCACCTACTGTTTTACAGTTGTTCTACAAAAATGGTTAGAAATATATTGCCTGACTGTGATACTTCAGATGGACTTGGTCAAAGGGCTAGAACAACACCATAGACTGGACATAAGACTGAAATGGGTTCTCTAACCCCGTATACTGTATATTAGTGTATTGTATCTCGGAGCTGTACATCCAAGCCATAAAGCATTTAGCAAACTTCTGTTTTAAGAGTTGTTGCTTAGACACACAGTTTTCACTGCGCAGTGAACCATATGGAAGGGTTCTTAGAGTGATTCTTGTTACAATCTAGATGTTTTAAAATCCCTCCCAATCATTCTGAGTCTCATTCCCAGAGGAAGCTTAAAGCTGGATGTCTAAACCTTGTTACCTAAACCTCTAATCCTTGGCTTTCGCTCTTCATTGGTACCCTGCCCATTTCTCCCTGTAGTCTAGGTTTGGCTTGCCCAGACTACTTATTAAAACTCCAGCAACTCCTGTGGATCTGGGGCTCCTTCAGCCAGCCCTGGTGGGATCTAAAAATGTTGTAGAGCTTGGATCACCCAGGCAGGCTTCTGCCATCAACAGGGTTAGAAGGCAGAGCAGGCTGATCCCTCCCTGAGCTGCAAAAGCACCAGGTGCTATATTTGGCCTCCTCAGCTCTACACAGGCAGCATCCTGTAATATATGCCTCTTTTTTTTGGAAGAAGAGATGGAGGGAGAGAAGGAAGAAGAGTATGGGGAAAAAAAAAAGAGAGAGAACCAGGGAGAGTATGTCACTGCTGATTGCGATTTCACCACAGTGCCTGCCTGAGCAGCTGAAAGATGGTGCATTTTGAAAAGGTTGAAAAGGTGTCCGGGGGACTTAACAGCGTGTTTGACTCAGAACAGGCCTGGCAGGGGGCAAGAGAGAGGGTTGGGGTAGAGAGAGACAGAATGAATGTGCCAGCACCTGTTTGTGTGTGTGTGTGTGAAGGGCATGTACAGGACGAGTGTGAAGCTAATCAAGCAGGTTCAGAGTGGATATCACCAGTGAAGGCAGGAGAAAACAAATTCCCATAAACACTCCTAAACATCAACACACACATTTGTATATTATCTATATACAATATAGAACATGACTTGTTTGTTACAGAAGTTTACATTTTCTTGCTTAATTAATGAATATTAGAAAAGAATACAAGATTACAGTGCATTAAATATGCTTATATTATTTTTTCCAATATATAAAATATAACGAATACATATAAAATGTAATGACTTCTGACTGGTCAGCTCTTAGTTTGAACAATGATAGTTTGGTCAGATACAAGATGAAGGAGTTGTGGGACTATATAGGAAGGAGGAGGAGAGGTAAGCAGGACAGTAACAATAAACAAGTAGCTGATTGTCATCCATTGTCTCACTGTAACATTGGTGTAAGTGAGGAGGACAGATGCATGAGCAAGCTAGTAACCTTCTTGTAATAGTAAAACATAGGAATAAGAAATAATAAGAAAGCCAAAAATAAATCTAAATGTATGTTTCTTTAGATCAAAAAGACGATCCACCTCAGTGGAGGTGAGGGTCTCCTATTTAGTTAGCTTGGGAGGCGTTAAAAAAATTGCACTGATACAGGACGAGGGGAACTGGCAATGCATTTGTTTGACTGGGTGGTGCTTATAAAACTGTATGCTTGGTACATACAGTATTATGGCTTCTGGCACCACTGGTTAAAGAACCAAATATACAGTAGCAAACAAAGCCAAAAAAATGCAGAAGAAACACAAAGCTTCCCACAGAGTTATAAATACACTAAACACAGACAAGAAACATCTGACAGCAATGATGAGAGGGTGGGGCTTCAGACTACAATCAGGCGAGGAGGCGGGACTAAGGAGAAGCAATAAACCAAGGCATACCACAGCATGAAGACAATTTGAGGAGAAACACAGATAGTGCTATACTTTTGCCACATTACCCACTGAAAACTACACACACAAACCCACATATACACTCCAGACCAGGGAACATTTATGCACAATGCAAAGATACATACACAGCATGCTTGTTTAACACATACATCACAGACAACACAGATAAGGGGGTCAATACAAACAGGCTCACTGTCCTCAGGACAAAGAGGGAAGTGGTCCTGATTAAATTAATTGAACCAATTAACGATCCGTATTCTGCTGTGATGAGCAATGTTCATGCACACATGCAGCAGTGGGGGACACTGGCAAATGTCAAGCCCTGTGTGTGTGGGAATGTGTGTGTGTGAGGGAGAAAGAGAAAAATGCTCATGCAAATATGCACAAATACACACACAGTGTTTTTGAAATATCAGGGTTTCAGTATTTTATTTACAGAAGCATTAAATAAATAAGCTCTGTCTGCCTTTTTAGGATGGAGTCTGTCACACTGGCTTGACAGCTCTTTTCTGTGTGTGTGTGTCTGTATGTATGTATATATGTGTATATATATATATATATAGATATAGATAGATAGATAGATATTTCACCTTTTTTTGTTAAGTACAGAACTCCTCATGTGTTCATTCAAAGTTTTGATGCCTTCAGTGAGAATCTACAATGTAAATAGTCATGAAAATACAAAAAACACATTGAATGAGAAGATGTGTCCAAACTTTTGGCCTGTACTGTTTATATATATAAAACTGGACGTGATGTGCTGATGTGTTGATATATCAACAAAAACTTTTTTTTTGTGGGTGTTCTAAAACTGACTGGTAATGTGGATTAAAAGTTTAGAATCCAAATGTTCAACAGAAATTCTTGACTTGGTTCAATAAATTACAAGTGAAGTGCAGGTTTGTCATTATGTGCTTTGTGCAAAGAGCCTTTGACAGAGCCCATAACAGCATATTTACCTGCCTTTCGACTGGTGCACACTGTAAATGGCAGGAATATGCAAAAAGTAATTGAAGTGTTTCTGAAGCCATTGTAAAACCCAGAGGAGAAGCCCCAACATTTCAGGGAACTAATAATACATCTCTGCCTTTTATTGAATACAATCAAGATATTTTTTAAACTCTGCAAGTATGCAGTATATATTATACATATTTTACGCTCATTTCACTGTAAAGTAAACATGCTATTGATTAAGCGTTTAGGACTTGGACAGATGGCCTTACATATCAGATTATCCTCCCACATAGTTAAGAAGTAACAGGAATCAGCCTGTCATGTCCAAACATATAGTGGGTAAAACAAGCTTGATTTGAAATAACATCTCTTCTCTACTGCAGTAACATTGTGTTATATTCAACAAACATAGCTAGGAAAAAATGTGGAAAATGGATTCTCAAGGCTTTCTATGAATTGCAATAATATGGAAATAAACAGTCTTGTTCATTTAGCAACAGATACAAACCTGGCTATAAGAGCAGAGCTGGTTAATATTAGCTCAGTAGCTCTGTTTAAAGTATCACTCAGTCAGGTCTATGGTTGTATGTTATATATGTAAGTATATGTGTATATATACACATGTATATATCCACATATATAACTATATGTATATGTATGTATTAATTTTACAAAATAGCACTTTTTGTCTGAACCCACCCATTTTTCTTGTGAGCAAAAATATTTGCCCATGTGACTGACAGGTGTGTTTTGTTGCCCAAGTGTGTCCTTTTACATTGATTATTCAAACAATAAATAGCACTGAATGCCTCAGTTTCAAATTTGGGTTTGGCCTGTGCAGACTGTGCATTTACAGTTAGAGAAGCAACCAACATGAAAAGCAGAGAGCTGTCCATTGTGAAGCTGAAGATGGAAAATCAATCAGAGCCATTGCACAAATATTGACCGCAGCCAGTACAACCGTTTGGAAGGCCCTGAAGAAGAAAGTCATCACTGGTGTACTAAGTAACAGTTGAGCAGGTAGACAAAGGAAAACAACGGCAGTTGATGACAGAAACTGGTAATGACATCAGCAACAACCTCCAGAGGGCAGGAGTGAAGGTCTCTCAGTCTACTGTTCACAGACAACTTCATGAACAAAAGTACAGAGTCATCAGAAGACACAAACTAGCAAGCACTAATTAGCAAGAAGAAAAGGAAGGCCAGGCTGGAATTTGCCAAAACGTACAAAGACAAGCCTCAGAAGTGCTAATGAGACATAGATTAACCTTTACCAGTGTGATGGAAAGGCTAAAGCTTGGAGAAAGAAAGAATCTGCTCATGATCCCAAACATACAAGCTCATCTGTGAAACACAGTGCAGGTAACGTTATGGTTTGTGCTTGCATCGCTTCTTCTGGGACGGGCTGATTAATCTTCATCAATGACGTCACTCATGATTGCAGCAGTACAATGAACTCATTTGCCTGTCCTGATCAGGAGTTCATCAGGGGCAGGAAGTGGAAGGTTTCAGTCAGTCTCTGTCCTGCATGTGATGCAGTTATTGCAAGGAAAGTATTTGCAACTAAGTATTAAGTCTTATGCACTTTAATCTATTTGAAGTTTATTTGTTCCAATATATTTGCTGATAAGAATTGGTGGGTTCAAATGTTGATATTTTGTCTCATATTCATCTTTTAATGTCAAACACAAAGTTTTTCAAGTCTAAAACAAAAATAAAACAATTGGCTGCCCTGTTCCAATACATTTGGAGGGGACAGTATATTTACAGTTGCATGAATAATGGGCCAATAGAAGTGCTCCATCTTTTTACATTAACTTCCACAAGTTCAAAATATGTTTTCTATTCCACCATATTATTCTCAAAGTGTGTTTATATTGATTTATACACACTACAGAATGCAACAGGAAGGCACATGATCAAATAGAAGTGTCACATTTTATACTTTATATTAGAGCTTAATATTTCGAAGGAAAAAATGTCAACGGTTGTATGAAGAAAAATGACCCTGTGAGACTGTATATAAGAATTTCTCCTGCTGGTCATGGTGGCTCTATACAACCCGGTATAGGCAGTGGGGCAGATTATATCAGCATGTGTGCGAGTGTGTATGTGAGTGGGGGGCTAGACAATGCATCGCTGTAGGTGATTGATGAGGACAGGGAGAGGGATCAATACGAGGAGATTCCTGTTGAGAGAATCGGGGAGATATCGACTGAGAGTGTGCTGAGCAGAGAGCTCTGTTCAGCATGTAAACCCAAACACTCATACTGGGGGACAATGTGATAGTGTGTTATAGATATTGTAGCTGTGATATATACTGATCAACCATAACATTATCACCACCTCCTTGTTTCTAAACTCCAATTATCCATTTTATCAGTTCCAATGAGTTCCAATGTTGTAGTTCTATCATACAGACTGTAGTCCATCCATTTCTCTGCAAACTGCATGCTGCACAGCCTGTTCCTCAATGGTCAGGACCCCACAGGACCACCACAGAGCAGGTATTATGTGGATGATGGGTCATCCTCAGCATTGAAGTAACACTGACACTGAGTTTTTTTAATCTGCTGGAAAGTGACTATTCCACCAAACGGAAATTTCCAGCCAACAGCATCCTGTGTGCAGTGTCCAGAGAGCACTAATGAAGGACTAGAGGAAGACCAGCACAAACTGTGCAGAAACAGATGAGCTTCTGTCTCTGACTTTACATCTACAAGATGGAACAACTAGGTAGGAGTGTCTAATAGAGTGGACAGTGAGTGGACACATTTTCAGTTTATGTTTAGTCTCCACCCTCACCCTGCATGTTTCCATTAGTTCATTCAAGGTATGGACACCATAAGACCTCTGAGGGTGTCCTGTGGTCCAGTGAAGACACTGTAAGCAGCAGAGTTCCATAAGTTGTGAAGTTGAACTTCCTTGGATCACATCAATGAATCTTGGGTGACCCTGTCACTGGTTCACAGGTGGTTCCTTTTTGAGTTCCTTTTGGTAGGTACTAACCACTGCATAGCAGGAACACTCCACAAGACCTTCCTATGTTTTGAGATGTTCTGACTTGGTCGTCTAGCCATCACGGTGTGGCCATTATCCTATCCCTTGACGGTTGATGAAGATGATCTTTCACTTTTTCCACGGCATCTGTTGGTGGTGTTAATGTTTTGGATGGTGTATATCATGTACAGTGAAATACCATGCACTGTGATGTTATTTTTGTAGTGCATATTATCATTATCATATATCACATCAAGAGATTCCCTGTAAGTGTGTGTGTGTGTGCGTGTGTGTGTGTGTGTGTGTGTGTGTTGCATGGGCAAAGTAGAGGGTCATGCTCTACATGCCGCATTGAGCATCAGAGTGTAAAACTATCTAATTATTCATCTCATCAGACCTTCACACAGTGAATTGCTGTAATCCAGCACTCTAATCCTTCCCCTCTCTCTCTCTCTCTCTCTCTCTCTCTCTCTCTCTCTCTCTCTCTCACACACACACACATTCCTCCTGCACTTCCACACTGAGTGTATCCGAGTGCAGGGTGGCGATTTCATGCATTTCAGACAACTACATTTACACACACACACACACACACACACACACACACACACACACACACACACACACACACACGTCAACTGGATTTATATCCCTTCTATAACTCAAGTGTGTGTAGGAGGGCACAGTGTTAAGATGTCATTGTCAGACAGCAGTTGGTCATTTATGACAGTGAGTGCTTTTAATGGCTGAGGTCAGCAAAAAAGGATGGTCTTTCCCCAGTATCAGGTCAGTTCAAAAAAAAAGAAGGTCAGGGCCACTTTCAGGTTCTGCAGACTCAGCACATGTCTTCTGCATTCTTACTGTGCTACAGTCAACAACAGGAAATGATAGATGGATGGATTGATGGATAGAAGAATGGAGTTGATGGACAAAGGCATAGATATGTATATAGATCAATACATAGGAACATGTATAGCTAGACAGCTAGATAGATAGACAGAGAGAAGGAATGGATGAATGGATGGAAGATAGATGAATGTCTACATACATAGAGATGGACAAGGGAAATGCAGATGGACAGATAGATGAATGGATGGAAATGTATATTGATAGGTATATGGCTAGATAACTAAGGAGACAGACAGATTGATGGATGGATATATATATATATATTTACAAAGAGACAAATAAATGGATGGATGGATGGATGGATGGATGGATGGATGGATGGATGGATGGATGGATGGATAAATTGATAGATCCATGTGTATTAATTGGTAAACAGGCTCAGGTGTGGTCTCAGTTGGCTCGGTGCTGGGAGCTCTCCATGGTGCTCCAGTTTTCAGTAATCTACGTAATCACAGGCATTTCTACTATGGATCTGTCCATGGTGCTACATTGGCAGCTGCTGCTGCTGACAGAAGTCCTACTCCACCTGCCTCTACCCCCTACTCCACTCAAACACACACTTATGCCCACACCCAACAGCCCACCCACACAGTAGAAACGAGTCCATTAGATTAATAAGACTGCTACAGATGCCATGATGACTGATGACAGTGTTGGTTTGTGTGTGTGTGTGTGTGTGTGTGTGTGTGTGTGTGTGTGTGTGTGTGCGCGTGTGTGTGTGAAGGACGTAACAATTAGAACTTGATTTAATTTTTAGATGATATAATTATTGCTCAAAATAGAAATCAATATGTGTGCGAAGGGCACTGCCAAAGGCATACCAGACTGTGTGTGTATGTGTGTGTGTGTGTGAGTGTGTGTAATCATGTCAGACTTGTGAAATGTCATGAATGGCCAGACAGTGTGTGGTCTGTCAGAAGCACTCACATCTGTGCTGTTCAGCCCTAAGCCTGAGAGAGAGAGAGAGAGAGAGAGAGAGAGAGAGAGAGAGAGAGAGAGAGAGAGAGAGAGAGAGAGAGATGAAGACCAAGCAGAGTCAGTGGTTTCTGGATGTCTTCTGACATGAATGAATGTGCCTTTATTTTAATCTAGGTGCTTTGCAGTCAGAATGTGAAGCAAACTTTACTGCCAAACAACTTTTCTAAAGGTATTATTTGTGTGAGAAATGAGAAGAGTCTGTTGAAAGAATGAGAAAGGTGTGGGCTGTGAAAGGAGGCAACATACTGACTGGTTATTTGAGAGAGGGGGAATTAAGAGGTTGACATACAGGTGAGGGAACCAGAGAAAGGGAAAGTGAGACGAACTGTGATGTGACAGAATGATGGCAGGTAAATGATGGATGGATCAATCCGCTGGGACCTGGATCAGAACACAGGAAAGTTTGAACAGGTTCTGGAGCTTAGAGCATTTTCATTTGACCCTCATTAGACAGTACAGGACAGCCTTGTCGTGGTGTTATATTAAAGGGAAGGATAAAATGTAGTCCTCCAAAACCATTTCCCATACATCCTCTTTATTGTGAGAAAAACACAGACAAGCTTATATATTTGGTTGGTGTAGCTTGTGTTTGGACACTGGCTGAATATTTAAAGTTCTATTTACATTCAGTATCATTTATTTTATTTGTAAATTATTTCATTCTGTACAGTTTAAATAACAGCAGTGCGATATGTTGGTGTTTACCAGCTTGGCATACTCTGGCTTTAGTAATGGATCGCCAATGTTCGCTAGTGTGTTAAGGATTTTATTTTCATAACCTTTTATTCCATTTTATTCACAAAGTGAGAGGAATATAAAAAGTATTTAGAGACTGTCCCACATTCTACTCCTAATATTCTTCATTTGAGAAGTAAATATGAACAGGATTAGGAAATTTGCATGAATTTGACCACAATCAAAATTGTACAAAATTGTGTCTGCAATTATTTTGTGTTATTATACTTATAAGTACATCACAGTAATCCTGTTGGGAAAACAATCATCCAGAGTATTTCTGAACTAAAATGCAATCATTTTCATGAGACTGACAATGATATTCATAATAAGTCCTTATTAAATACTGAACACCAGTCCAAATATTTAATAACTTTGTTATTTTTGTTATTTATGTGTTAGCATTGTCCCTTCTCAGGACTTATTCTGAAATGTTTAAACCTGTGTAAGCAAAAAAGTGAGCAAACCGTGTGTTCACTGCCATGGATGGGGTAATGGCTGAAGTTAAATTCTGTTATTACTGAGCAATGGCATTAAAGTGTTTCTAATATTAAAACAAACAGTATTAATGGGGGATGATCTGAACATGGTGGGGGCAGAAATCTGTATGTGTGTCAGGGCTCATTCATTCTCTATTAATCCTTTTCTCCAACTGGTTTGTTAAATGTCTGAGATATATAAACAACATGATTAATATGCAGGATAGCCCCGCATCTTCTTGGAGAAGTGAGATGAATGTGTTCTCTAATTTGCTCAAATTTGCCTGCTATTGTTTCCAGGCTAAAAGTTCAACTGTGCCCCAGTTTCTGTTTCTTTAGAAACAACTGGTGTCTGAGTTTCAAATCTTTCCTAACCTCTTGTTCTCTGTCTCTGTCCCTCTCTTCCATCATAGGTAGAACCCACAAATAGGATTTTCTCAGCCACAGTGGAGGACTGACCTTTCTCAATCATGCATCTCACCCTTCGAACCAGCTATTGCTTCCCCCCTCTCCTCCTTCTCATCTTCCTCTCCATTCCATCAAATGCCAGCTCCCCTGACCTAGCCTACTCCAATGTCAGCTGCTCCCAGGGTAGCGTCTGCCCCGAAGGTGTGATCTTACCGGTGTGGAACCCTCAGAACCCATCAGTGGGTGACAAGGTGGCTCGTGCCATCGTCTATTTTGTGGCACTGGTCTATATGTTCCTGGGCATGTCAATCATTGCAGACCGTTTCATGTCTTCCATCGAGGTCATCACCTCACAAGAGAAGGAGATTACCATCAAGCGACCCAATGGTGAGACCACCACGGCCACTGTGCGCATCTGGAACGAGACTGTTTCTAACCTGACCTTGATGGCTTTGGGTTCTTCTGCCCCAGAGATTCTGCTTTCAGTCATCGAGGTGTGTGGACACCAGTTTAAAGCTGGAGACTTGGGCCCAAGCACCATTGTAGGCAGCGCTGCCTTCAACATGTTTGTCATCATTGGACTCTGCGTCTATGTCGTACCTGATGGCGAGACCCGGAAAGTCAAGCATCTTAGGGTCTTCTTTGTAACTGCTGCATGGAGCGTCTTTGCCTACGTCTGGCTCTATATAATCCTCTGTGTGTCATCCCCCAGGGAGGTCGAGGTCTGGGAGGCTGTCCTCACCTTCCTTTTCTTCCCCATCTGTGTGGTGCAGGCCTGGGTGGCTGACAGGCGCCTGCTCTTCTACAAGTATGCCCGCAAGCACTATCGCGCTGACAAGAGTCACGGCATTGTGGTGGAAACAGAAGGAGGTGAAGAAGTGGTCAAAGAGACAGGCTTCACCAAGATGGATATACTGGAGCTGGATGGTATAGCAGCCCACCTGGATGGCATGCTAGGTGGAGAGGATGGACTTGGAGGACGAGATCAGGAGGATGAGGCCAGGAGGGACATGGCCAGGACATTGAAGGAGCTCAAACAAAGACACCCAGATAAAGACATGGAGCAGCTCATAGAGATGGCTAACTATCAGGTATGGGTGGTCTCAGAAATACAGAAAACAAAATAGACTAGACTTATTTCAATATCAGTGAAGTCATCTAAAGGTTCCTTAAGGACCTCTAGGACCTCAAGGTCCAAAAACCCACTAAAGAAGTGCATCCTTATTTCCCCTCAGGTGCTGGTGCAGCAGCAGAAGAGCCGAGCGTTTTACCGTATCCAGGCCACAAGGATGATGATTGGTGCAGGGAACATCCTGAAGAAGCACGCTGCAGACCAGGCCCGGAAGGTGGTCAGCAGTGGAGAAACAAGGGAGCAGGAGGATGACCCTTACACCACACGACTAGAGTTTGAGCCAGCGCTGTACCAGTGCTTTGAGAACTGTGGATCTTTGAAGCTCACAGTGGGGCGACACGGTGGAGATGCAGGGTGTACTGTGAAGGTAACAGTTGTATATCTGTATGGTTATACTTGGTAGAACCCTAATGGTTGGACCTACACATGGGTATGAACACAACCTAACCTCTGATTCATGGTCTTCCTCAGGTTGACTACCGTACAGAAGATGGCACTGCCAATGCTGGCTCTGATTATGAGTTTGCTGAAGGCACTCTGGTCTTTAAACCTGGAGAGACGCTGAAAGAGCTGACAGTGGGCATCATTGATGACGACATCTTTGAGGAAGATGAGTATTTCTATGTCCACCTCAGTAATCCACGCATTGTGGGCTGGGCTGATGGACACCCTGTCACCGTGGATACCGGTGCCCCCACCCCAAAGGCAGCGCTAGGGGAAGCTCACACAGCCACAGTGACTATCTATGATGACGACCATGCGGGCATCTTTACTTTTGAGAGCGAGTCCACACGGGTCAGTGAAAGTGTGGGTGTCATGCAGGTGAAAGTCCAGAGGACATCAGGAGCTCGAGGTCTGGTGGCTGTACCCTACAGGACCATAGATGGAACAGCCCGTGGCGGAGAGGACTATGAGGAAGTTGCTGGAAAATTGGAGTTTCAGAATGATGAGACCATGTGAGTTCTACTCTGTGTGTGTGCATTTGTGTGTGTGTGTGTGTGTGTGTGTGTGTGTGTGTGTGTGTGTGTGTGTGTTTTGCAGTTGTAAATAGTTTAAAACATCTAAAAAAGCTTCTATGGCTTCTTTGAGAAGGTGTATTTTGATGTTATTATGAACTATTCTTTCTCCTTATATTTATGTCCTTTGAGGAAAAATCTACAATCTTCACCAGGAGATTCTACACAATTCTAATAATTACTGGTGTTGTGTAATAAAATACAAGTTGCCTATTCAGAATAGATCACTGAGGCATCTGTATTCAGGTTACGTTACATTTGGAAAAGGCAGTATTAACAACACAGTTGGGTAGGTGTAGGTTCCTGAAGGGTTAAGATTAGGGTTAGGTTTAGGGCCAGTGTAACTATGACTTGATTAGTATCGTTAGGGTTAGTCTTAGGTTTAAGGTTAGGGTTAGATTTAGGTGTAGTGGTAACATTACTTGTCTACAATAAAATATCTCACACATTTAGCTGAGCTGAGTGGATATTAACAGTGAAAGTGAAGTAAAACTGTGCTGGAGCTGAAGCCCTGGAGCCAGAGCTGAATAAAAGGATGAGAAAGAAGAGAAAGAGCAGGTGAGAAGAGATAAGGAGCAAAAGGAAACGCTGGAAGGGAGAAGTCTATAAGTCTTTAAGTATCTATAGTAACTGCTTTTGTTAAGCAGATGCCAAGATCACACACAATGACTAGCAGAACAGCTGAGTGTTAAATAGAGTCTGGATTTAAACACACTCTTATTTAAACAGTCTTACAGGCTTTTAGTACTTTCATAGAATGCTGGATTACACTTAAACTTAAGCTTAATCTTGACCTTAGGACCTTTTAAAAACCGGGCCAGTTTTCCTCATACCATATTTTTACTATTGGGATATCCAGTCCCAACAAAGTATTAAATACACACACACACACACACACACACACACACACACACAAAATTCAGATGCACACATGAGGGTCATTACTCCGTTTGTGAGTGTCACTGTTGATGTCTCACCGTTTTCATACCTCCTCCAATCTCCCTTTCTCTCTCTCTCTCTCTCTCTCTCTCTCTCTCTCTCTCTCTCTCCCTCTCTCTTTCTCCATTGCTGTTTTCCTCTTACTCTCACTTCAGAGGGCTTCATCACAGTGACATTCTTGTCAACCCCCCTCTCCCCATCTGTCCGTTCGGTACACTTTCTTACTCTTCACCTTCACCCTTTTCTCCCCTCCCTCTTCTGTTCTACTGTTCACAAACTTCCTACATGCCTACCCCATTCCCTCCCCCTCTCTCACCCTCATTCTCTTTAGAGCATGCTCCTGCTGTCTGCAGTAACAAATGAGATTTGACGGAGTACGCTAAAACCTCATTTCTTCAGTCATTCCCATCTGTACCCACCCCTCCTTCACCCTTTTAATGTTGACTCTCGTTCTGTTGTTCCTTATCTCTCTCCCACACACACACACACACACACACACACACACACACACACACACACACACACACACACACACACACACACACACACACACATTATATATGAATATGGTTGAACTGATTGATCTTCTATCATCTTTACAAGGAGATGTACAACTTAAATGTCTTGACTGTAGACAGTAACTCTGGTGTTCCAACAGCTTCCAATTCATGGCAAACCAATTTCCTTTTATCTGCAACATGTACTTAGGTACAGTTGTTTGAACTGAAGTTCCTTGAATCTCCACTTGCTTAGAAATCTCCAAAGAATCTCAGTGCGGCTAGAGAAAACAGTTCAGTGTGCCACAGCCCAGTGCTAACCCCTGTAGACATCAGGCAGACACCCAGAGCAAATCTCAGAGGAGTGAAATCCATTAATTAGAAGAAGTGTCTGATTACTGTATGTCTGTAACTTCACATTTTGTGAGTATTACCTTATACGAAGTGTGGATGTCTGAGAAATATGGTGCCGGGGCAGAAACTGAAGGCTAAAATCTGTGTGTGTGTGTGTGTGTGTGTGTGTGTGTGTGTGTGTGTGTGTGTGTCTGTGTGCGCGTGTGTGTGTGTGTGTGTGTGTGTGCATCTGTGTGTGTGTGTGTGTAAGCTGAGAGATTTTTGAAGGCAGCTGAAATCCAGCAGGCCTCAGTGGAAATCTGCAGTGCACTGACTCTGAACTGACAGAATGAAATGGAAAGAAAAGAAATGGAAAGAAGAGAAGTGGAGGAAGAGGAGGAGGAGGGGATGAGACAAGAACAGAGTTATTAATGGTTGAAGCAATAGAAGAGCTGACACTGGGCCTGTCGCATGCGTGTGTGCGTGCGAGCGTGTGCGTGTGTGTGCGTGTGTGTGTGTGTGTGTAATTCCTCTGTCCTTCACACATGTGGCAGATTGAAAGCTGGGCTTAGAAGTAATTCCCTCATTCTGTACAATTTACCACACGTCACTTTTAAATACATATTTATATACTATGCAACACACACACACACACACACACACACACACACACAACTTAACACACCTCACTTTTTATTTCTTTTTTATTTTCCATTACTTTTCAGAATCTTATCTCACTGAACACCCCCCTTCTCTCTTTTTCTCTCACTCCCTGCCTGTCTCGCTGTCTTCTTGAGAGTGACCCAGAAATTGACTCTAAATTCTAAATCCACACCAGAGACGCCCGAGGAGTTTTATGACTGTGTGAGGTTCTCTGTGGGTGTGTGTGTGTGTGTGTGTGTGTGTGTGTGTGTAAGTAGAGCACAGCCCCTCAGTTGATGCTTGGTGATAGGGAGAGTCCTCCTGCATCCTACTGCTCAACAACCTGTTCACCATCTATGGGCTAGTAGTACTACTACTACTACTGCCTCATCTACTTCTACTACTACACCTTCTACTAATACTATACCTACTACTACACCTTCTACTAATACTATACCTACTACTACACCTTCTACTAATACTATACCTACTACTACACCTTCTACTAGTAATATATGTATGACTATACCTACTACTACACCTATTACTACATCTAATACAACTTCTACTAGTAGTAGTAATACTACCACAACACCTACTATGACATACACACACTCACAGTCTAGGGTTGGGTGTCACAACATTTTCCCAAATTGATTTGATTCTGATTTCTGGTCCAAACTGGATTCAGCTTCCTGTTTATCTATATCTCTCTGTCTCACTCTCTATCTCTCTGTGTATCTCTATCTGGTCGTTGGTCCTAGTTGTTGCTAGGAACCTGGGAGTTATGTTCGACGACCAGCTATCATTTACACATCAAGTGGCCTCTGTTGCTCGCTCCTGCTGCTTTGCGCTCTACACCATCAGACAAATTAGAGCCTTTCTAACGCAACATGCCGATCAACTCCTGGTGCAGGCTGTGGTCATCTCACACCTTGACTACTGCAATGCAGTGCTAACGGGCCTTCCAGCCTGTGCTATAACACCATTACAGATGATCCAGAACGCAGCAGCACGTCTGGTCTTCAACCATCCAAAAAGGGCACACGCCACCTCACTGCTCATTGAGCTCCATCGGCTCCCGGTTGCTGCTCGCATCAAATATAAAGCCTGAATGATCACTTACAAGGTGATGACAGAGCAGGCGCCGTACTACTTGCACTTGCTCCTAAAGGCCTACGTCCTGCCTCGGCCACTGCGCTCTTCCACTGAACGTCACCCAACATCCACACAAAGCAATCCAGACTGTTCTCTTCCATAATTCCCAGATGGTGGAACAAGGTGCCTACTTCCACCAGAGCAGTGGAGTCTCTTGCTGTCTTTAAGAAACTGAGCTCTGTAGAGAACACCTGCATTAGCCAGTATAACTATCTGATGTGGGCGGCACGGTGGCACAGTGGATAGTGCTGTTGCCTCACAGCAAGAAGGACCTGGTCGATTCCCCGGGTGGGGTGACCTGGGAAGTTGCTGTGTGGAGTTTGCATGTTTGCGTGGGTTTCCTCCGGGTACTCCGGTTTCCCCCAAAGACATGCATGATAGGTGAATTGGTGACTCTAAAGTGGCCCTGTGTGTGTGAGCCCTACGATGGATTAGCGCCCTGTCTAGGGTTGTTTCCCGCCCTTGCGCTCAGAGTTGCCGGCTCACCCGTGACCCTATTCAGGAATAAGCGGTTCAGAAAATGGATGGAACTATCTGATGCATATAGACATATTCTTTTAATGTTTCAATGTTTATACTTTTGTACTAGTATTGTAAGTCACTTTGGATAAAAGCATCTGCCAAATGAAATAAAGTGAAAGTGAAAGTGAAGTGAGTGCCAGATTTTGCTGCTTTAGAATCGTTCCCTAAAGCAGTCACGTGATTGTGTGCCGAAATGAAGCTTCAGACGTCAATGGTCATGTGATCAATGTAGAACGATTCAAGCATCGACACAGTGAATCGAACTAATGCGTATCGTTTTTTCGACACACGCATCGAAGCTTCAGAATCAAGGGTATCATACCTAGAACAAAAACAAAGAAAGTGAGAAAATATAATGAAAAGTACGTGGAATATTTTATGATTTATTGATGCCGTTTTTTCCCGGGAGTAGGGGGTCGCGAAATTTACTGGAGCCTAAAAGGGGGTCGCACAGTGAAAAAGGTTAAGAACCTCTGCGCGAGTCCTTTATCAGGACATTGTTCGCTGGATATTTCTGGTAGGTAAACAATTCTCCGTCTAGCACTGAGGGGTTTAAACACTCCAGCAGCACTGCTGTATCTGATCCTCTTGTACCAGTGCAAGACACACCAACACATCTACACATCAATGTCACAGCAGTGCTAAGAATGACCCACCAACCACATAATACCTGCTCTATGGTGGCCCTGTGGGGTCGTGACTATTGAAGATTAGGGCCAAAACAGGATAGCTAAACTGGACAGTGTGTGCAGAAACAATGTTAGATGCTGATCAGTGTAAGTCCTAATATCATAATCAATTGTGCTGTGTGTTCGTGTGTGTGTGTGTGTGTGTGTGTGTGTGTGTGGGAGAATAGCTCTCCAGTATCAAACCTGCTGTAGAGGCTTCATGATTATGTTGTTACATATGGAACATATTTGTGACTTCCCATCCTGACAGAGTATTAAACCTGTATGGGTGTGTGTGTATGTGCGCGTGCATGCGTGCATGTGTGTGTGTTTGAGAGTTTGCTTGGATATTGAAGTTTAAGGTAGTGCCCTACTTATCTGACAGAGTTTTGAACATTTTCTCTCCTGTCATAATCTTCTCCACCTTTCACCACTCTCTCTCTCTCTCTCTCTCTCTCTCTCTCTCTCTCTCTCTCTCTCTCTCCTGTCTCTTATACACATCTTTATGGTAAAAGTTGGTAACATTTGTAGACACCTGCTCAACCAGATTTCTGTTGAAATCAGAGGTATTAAGAGGCACACTGCCCCCCTCTGCTGCAGTAACCACCCCTTGCTGTGGGAAGTTGATTGTGTTCAGCGATTGTAGCGACGGCAGGTACTGATGTTAAACGATTATTTCTGGATCAAAAACTGCTCTAACTCATCAGTTGTGCTCCATCACTCCAGTGAATGCACATGTGCTGCTCCAAAAACGCTATGCAACATATTTTCCCCTCCCTTTCTCTCTCTCTCGCTCTCTCTCTCTCTCTCTCTCTCTCTCTCTGTCTAACACTTCTCTCTTGCATTCTCTCTCACTTTCATACACCTTATTGCATTTTATCTACTGGAGAGGATACATCCTCTCTCTCCCTTTTTTACTTTCTCTCGCATTCCCTGATTTTCCTCCGTCTCTTTCTATCAAAAGAAGTGTAATTGTTTCAGTGGGCCTCAAAAAAAAACATACACATTTTACTTTTCCACATCTGTCCATTACAGTTCTCAGCAGGTACGTCTCTCTCAAGTACTGTCATGCTTTTAAATGTGTGTGTGTGCGTGTGTGCGCATGTGTGTGCTTGGAAATGGCTCTCTAAGAGGACGTCTTATTAATGCTGCAATGACTCAACAGTATGAATGTTTGACATGGTGTGTGTTTGGGAATTAACAGACACCACTGAGAAAGTCTAAAAATAATTCATCAGCGTGAAGTTTGTAGAGTTGTGGAGTGCTGTGCATGCAGTAGAGATGGAGAAATGGAGGGAGAGGGCGTGAGTGAGAGTGAGAGGTGTTTAGGGTGGATCCATTTATTGCAGTCCTAGAATGATCCATCTTAAATTACTGGCATGACACAACAAATCAATGCCTCTCTGGCCCAACACTGAAGAGAGTGATCAAACAGCCCGGCAGTAATTGCTGAAGAAAAGTCCCACCTACACACAGAAGAATGATGAGACACGGACCTCTTCATGCCCTGCCCACAAATGCAGCCTTTCATAGATGCTCTTGCCAAGTTGGACAAGCTGTACAGAATAAAAGTCCCATTAAGTTAGGAGTACTGATGGAGGGTACTGCACCCTTGGATTAAACACTCTTACTAATAAATGTGGTTATTTGACGGATGCCGTAGAAGAACCACTATTGGTTCTGCAAAGAACCATGTTAGAAATGGAGATGTGTGAGTGTGAAAACACATTCTTTTAAAGGTCTAATGGACCCACGCCACACATTAGAGAGCAGTAAAGACTTACTGTATAAGGCTTGCTTTCATCGTCCACTGTTGGTCACTTGGGTAAAAACAAGGTGATGTATTTTAAGACAAAAACTGCAACATTGTTGTCTCCTTTTTTTGCAGCACCATTATTCCAGAGAGCATAGGTCCACTGCTCCACAGCTCATTGCTAGGGGATGTTATACCCCTCTGCCCCATGCCTGGCATTAAGCATGTTGCCAATAGATTTATGTGCCAGCAATGGACAGAAACACAGAAACAGATGAGCTTCGGTCTCTGGCTTTACATCTACAAGGTGGAGCAACTAGGTAGGAGTGTCTAATAGAGTGGACAGTGAGTGGACACAGTGTGTAAGCACTCCAGCAGCACTGCTGTGTCTGATCCACTCATAACCATCATCACCATCATGTCAGCACTTCAGTGCTGAGAATGCAGACAGATTACAGTCTGTAAAGATAGAACTACAAAAAGCTCTTGTATGGTCAGAGGAGCTGGGAAAATGGACAATGTCATAATGTTATGGCTGATCACTGAGCAGTCAAACAGGTTGCTTCTACATTTCTTACAAGAAGGAAACGATATCTTAACTCCTGTTTACTCTGTACTTATATGTGAAACTGTGTGATGAGAGCTTGCTTCTCTTTGGATGTCTTTAATATGCTTAAGATAGATGGGAGTTAGGCAAAAGATCTGTAATTGAGACAGCCGGGAAGATAATTGGGTTTCTGGTTTGTAATTTCTTCTGTTGGGGAGCCTCCCAATAAGATTACCCTGCTGAATTACCGTATGTGTGTGTGTGTGTGTGTGTGTGTGTGTGTGTGTGTGTGTGTCTGCTCATGTGCATGTATTTCTGTTTGGTGCAGAAAGTGATTTGGCTTGCAGAGAGCATTTTCTCATGCTTAAAAATACATTTCTAGCCACAAACACTTGATCTCATGTGGAAATACATTATAAAGCATAAATATTGCAGACCAATCCCTCACCCCGAAGAAGGTACTGGGAAGAAATCAATTTAGTGTGAAAAGCCACTAACGCATGCCCCGCTCTTTGTCTCGCTCCCTCGCTGCGGCATAGCTTGTTCTTCTTCTCCTACCATCCCTCCATTAATATCCATTTAAATCTCAGCGTGACACACTTCCTCTGGCTTTAGAAGGTCTTACTGTAATATTGCAACATGATAACACACGTACATACACATGCCTACACACACACACACACACACACTCTCACACACCATGTATGAGGCCATAATTAGAGGGCAGGGCAGTAGGACCCTGTAGGCCACAGGCTGCTGTTCACTGCCCATGATTAAAGCTTTCTCAGTGGACTCTCTCATCACCCGCCTCCCTGCAGCCAGTCTGGAGCCTCCTGGGCTGCAGCCTTCATTTAAAACCCCACCAAGGCATGACCCCATCTCTTCATGGACTAAGATGCAAAGAGATGGAAGCTTTTTAATCGAGACCCAGTTAGCGTATAATAAATGTGTATATTCATCCGTAAGTGTTGCTTTGTGGATTTGAATACGTCTCAGTGTTATCACCACTTTCTAACAGATTGTCCTAATTCCATTTTTTGTTGATTTAATTTTTTACATTTTTAATTCTGTGAAGCCCCGAAAGGCACATTCTGCATTAAAAAATAAGGTATGGACACAAATAAGTAAGGGTTGCCACATTTTCCAAAATCCTCCTCTGTCTTTTCACTACAAATGCCGTACAAATTACATTCAAAATCAGATTTGCTTCATCCTTCCACTGGGGAGGGTAGTATTTTTGTTGTGAAAATAAAGGGAAACATTCCATTTTAAACCACACTCTATTTTGTTCTTTGACTGGGAAGGAGATGAGGAGGGGCTTTGTTGCTTTGTCATTCAATGATGGGAGTAACAAAAATGGATGCACATTTGAATCCGCAGACACCACGGGGACCATGCACGGTAAACAACAAACAAACAAACAAACAGGAGGCCACCCTATAGTAAAGAGGACTTGTTTAGTTGTTGTCATGGACATGAATTATTTAATTTTATTATGTGTGCGGCATGTCACCTTAAGGGCTCCCTATGATTCGGATAAATGGATGAAAGGAAATGATCCAGATTTTAGTTTTGTTTCCAGCAGGGGACCCTCAGTGCCTCCTAGGCCTTCCTAGAATGTCTAATGATTTCTGGGCACTTTGAGGAAAAATCCAATTTAGTTATTTTAGTTTTGGAGAATAATAATAATAATAATAATAATAATAATAATAATAATAATAATAATAATAATAATAATAATAATAATAATAATGTTGCGCTGAAGTACTCACTGTTTTATTTTTATTTATTTGATTCAGCTGACAGTACTGTACTATGCCACACCTCACACCTTGCTGAAAATGTTATGTTTGATTAGCTAGCTACTAATTAAAAATGTGCCATTTCTTAAGCAATCCTTTGATAAGATAAGATTATATGTGTATATGTCCATATGTTTGTGCACACCCCTTCTAATAAATGCATTCAGCTATTTTAAGTTGCACCCATTGCTGACACAGTTTGTCTAGTCCCTGTAGAGAAGTACTGCCAGTAAACTAGGACTCTCTGGAGCACATAAAGCTGAACCTGTTGGCACCAATTCCTGGCCAGATGGATATAAGGCAGCACCGGCATTGAGCTGCGGAGCAGTGGATCTGTGTCCTCTGGAATGATGGTGCTCCATGAAGTACTTTTGGGAATGATTTGTGAGTTGGTGATGAGGTGGGGTGGGGATCATCCAACATCCTGACCTCACTCTTGCGCTCACTGAATGCAGTCAGAACCAGTTCCTGGCAACAATGCTTCAAAGTAGAAAGCCTTCCCTGGACAATAGAGAGCAAAAACATTTGAATACCCTTTACTACAGCTGTCCCAATACTTTTGTTCATATGGTGTATAGAGTTGTGAGTTGACCTGAGCTGATCTCCAGTGCACCATACAGAAGTCTAATATTTTAGCCCCGTGTATGTTCTGCTGTTAAAGCAGTCTAATGCTGGAATGTGATTTATAGTGCAGTTATGGGAAATAAGATGACCTGGCTGTAGATCTTGCAGTCCTGAGTGGTGTGCGTTATTAAAGTGACTCTGAGGGGATGTGATGTATTATAAAGGGAGTGGCTTTTAAAATGCCCGCTCCCTCATGTGACAGCAGGTGGCAGGGGGCCAGGGCATGTTGCCATAGCGATGAGTCCCGTGCCAGTTTGTTAAGTGAATGCAACAGCAATTCCCTTTTACTGTATAGTAAGCAGAGAGAGAGAGAATATGATGTATGGGGCTGCTAATGGAACATACACTCATGTTTTATTAGCAGCAGCAGGCGGGGAGCAAGTGCCTTCATTCTTCTTACCTTTTCTTTGCTTTGCCTTTCTTCCTTCCTTGCTTTTCGTTTCTCCCTTGTTCTCTCCCTCTGTTCAGTGACTAAGGAGTAGGCCTAGAGAGGTGTGTGATTAAGAGTCTTCTCTATTCTTCTTGTCAGACAAGTGAACTGTGTTGCAATTAATTACATTTCTCATCTTAATATATCTCATTCTCTCTCCCTTTCTCTTTCTCCCTCCCTCTCTCTGTCTGTAATTAGAAGTGGAGTCAGGCCCTTGGCCGATCCCTCGAGCTCCACAGTGTACTCAGAGCTTTGTTACTGCACTGAGAACGCCATCATTGCTTTCTATGCACTCTGCTGACCTTAAAGAAACATTATGCAGCACATTAACCTGAAATTACAGCTTCAGAACCATTTGGGGCCCGGTGGTTAGGAAACCAGCCTTGTGACTGGAAGGTTGCCGGTTTGATTCCCTGAACTAGCAGGGCATGACTGAAGTAGGCCTGCCCACTGCTCTGGGCACGTGTCCCCACTAGTGAGTGAATTCACCATTGTGTATGTGTGTTTCACTGCATGAATGGTTAAAATACAGAGGACAAATTCACTACATGTGAATGTTTTTTGAATGCTCCACTTGTAATAGGCAGAATGCTGTCTCCCTCATTTCTTCTCCTGGTCTGGAATGCTGCTGCTTTGTTGTAACTTTGGTGGAGCTTGATAAGATTTCTTGTGACAACTGAGTCGGAGTGAACTAAGACCTGGGTGTAGCATCCTTTAACACTACTTTGTCAGTCCGCATGCTTCTTTCACTTCAGATGCTGGTGCTGAATCTGTACGTCAACAAATGCATGTGTAGCTGTCCACAAATGGGAGCTCAAAGTGCAATTTGTATTTATGTCAGTGGTGTAAAATGAGTTAGCATGAAATAGCAATTCTCAAATAGTGCTGCTTTAAATTGTACACAGGTAAAACACAGGTCAGTGGAATCAGATCAAATCATAGTCATCCATCCATCCATTTTCTATACCGCTTATTCCTGAATAGGGTCATGGGAGAGCAAGGGCAGGAAACAACCCTAGACAGGGACACACACACACACTAAGGGCCACTTTAGATTCACCAATTCACCTACCACACATGTCCTTGGACTGTGGGGGAAACCAGATTACCCAGAAAAAACCCACACAAATACAGGGAGAACATGCAAACTCCACTCCCAGGTAGCCCCACCCAGGGATTGAACCCAGCTCCTTCTTGCTGTGAGGCAACAGCACTATCCACTGCACTGCCCCAAATCATAGTCAGTTGAGCTAATTTGAACACTCAACCAACCACATTGGTTGAGTTGGCAGAAGCTGATGCCAGAAGAACCTGGGAAACTTTCAGTGGTCTACGTTAAGAAACTATTAGAGGAAGCAAAAGGCAAAAGGGGAAGCCTTTAGCATGTTCAAGGAAGTGATGAGGCACACTTTAGTCCAGCACGTTCATCACGTAAGCTGTGTAAGCTTGTGCTCCACAGTGAGACCTACTGGAAAATATGCCCTAGAAGCTCAGTCAAATAATTTATTTATAATTAAAAATAAAATGGAAACTTCTTCAGTAGTTGTCATTTATGTCGTGGCACTAATTAAGCTTTGAATTGCATTTTGAATGTGTGATCCTGCTCAGAACTTAACCTACAATAAAGGCAGCTCTGTGATTCAATTTACATAGATTTTAAGAGGGGGCCTGTCTCCTCCTGATTTCAACACTTACTTGGCCTGTAAAGTAACCAGACTTACCACCAATCAAACATGCATGGGAGCATTTATATGGCAGCCTGTGAGGGTGCAGGATCTGCAGGCCCAGCTGCAACATCTGTGGGCAAATGTGCCACAGGATGCCATAAGGAACCTGAATGTCTCCATGTCCAACCATAACATCTTGTATCCAGGTTTGAGGTGGCCTAGCAGGTCACTTGATTCCCAATTAACCTATGCTTTTACTCTAATGTTATCACGTTCATATATCATCATTCCATTCACACATATAAATTCATACCTTCTTGGTGTTTTGTATTTGTGTTTTTGTCAGTGAATGTAGGTGCTGATGTATTTTACTGCCCAACATTGAGGTGGAAATGAAAGGTTTGGGGCTGCTTTGCTGCAGCAGGGCCTGACAACCTTCCCATCATAGGATCTACAATGAATTATTTGTTGTAATAAAGGAGGGCAATGTGAGACCGTCTGTTCAGCAACTGACACTAAAGTGAAGTAGAGCATGTGGCATGACAATGACCCAAAGCATTCTGGTAAATCCACTACAGAATAGCACTAAAAAGAAATGGAGAATTCTGGAAAAGTCCATTGTAATCATAATTGTAATGCCTGTGGGCTATGCATGCTAAAGAATTCAGCAAAACGGAGGTGGAGAAACCTTTACACAGTCAGTCACAGACTGGTATCAAAAATGTCTAATTGAGGTTATTTCAACGAAAGGAAGAAATGCCATCTCAAAGGGCATAGAGTGTCCTTCACTCACACAAACATTACATTAGTGCATATGAATTATATTTTATGCATTATAATAATGTATTATAATATAATAATTTATTATAAGAATTGTATTATTTTAATAATATATATTATTATATTATTAATTATTATTATAATTAATACTATTTCATTAATTTAATGAGTACTATTTAATTAATGTATATGAGCATGTTTCTACAAGTTACAAATCTCTCTCTCTCACACACACACACACACACACACACACACACACACACACACACACACACACACACACACACACACACACACACACATTTGGAATGTGCAGACAAACTAAGAATATCATATTTTACTACGGTTATGATTAGGGTTAGGGTGTAGGTTTAGGTTGATGTGTCATATCATTTCACTGCTTGAATGCTCCTGAAATGCTAATTTAACATTATATGTAACATTTTGTCTTGACAAAATGGACAAAAACTAATTCTGCTGTAAACATAACGTACACATGCACATATGCGTATGTGTGTATCACTGTGTGTGGATGGGTTAAAAGGACAATCTCTGTGTGCAAGCACAGTGGATCTATGTGCACCTTTACCTTATTGACCTGCTTTGCATAATTGTGCACATTTACACGACGCTTATGAAACCCTTGCCTTTTTTTCATGATTTTTAAGAATGGTTATAAGGAAATGTGGGTTAGATGAGGACATGGTTATGCGTGAGTGCATTCGTTAAACAGGTGAAGCCTTACAGAGAATCATAGCTAGATGATAAGACAGTAAAGCTGATTTATAGCACTATTGTGCCCTTTAGCAAAGTAAGTAGCTCTGCAATGTCCATGTACTTATCCGTGCTTCAGCTGAATGATGAAACTTGAGTGTAAACGACACGATCACTTTAGTGCCACCATGTGGGATAGTAGTGGGCCGGCAATAAGCAGGCCTGATGTAGGGCCTGCTGTTATTGAAGTGAAGGCTAGGTGTAACAGATCAGTTGTTGCTGACAGGTGGGCAGGTGGAAAGGGCTGGGGTGGAACTGACTACATCAATAGAGAACACAATCATGCATTGGACTGAAACATAGAAGGAGCTACAGCAGATAAAGTTTTAAATATTCCAGCAGACTCTTTCTAAACTCAAATTTGCAGCTGGTTGATCTTTCACAACCTTGTACTGCCTTTTACTGTGAGCTTCAGAAATTTGTTAGGATGAAATAGTGGGTTTTTGTCGTGGACATTTGGTTGGTAATTATAAATGAAGCAGAACAGTACAAAACGTACCACATTCTTTCCTTAAAAACCTTGACTGAACTGATTTTCACCTTTTGACCTTTAAATCAAATCCGGCATATCTACAGAGAGAACAGGACAGACCAAACGGAAATGAAACAAAGAAGCTTCTCAGAGTGGAATTGAAACAAAGAAACACCCACGAATGTCGGGTTTGCAACACATTTTTTTGGTATAGAATATCAGGGCTCAGGAATGTATTAATGCAAAACTAAATGTTGTCTGAAACATTGAGAAATACTTCACATTTAGGCTGCATGTCTTCTTCTTCTTCTTATTCTTTCAGCTGCTCCCTTTAGGGGTCGCCACAGCGGATCATCTGCCTCCATCTTGGCCTATCCCCTGCCTCCTCTACTCTTAAACAAACCATCTCCATGTCCACCTTCACTACATCCATAAACCTTCTTTGAGGTCTTCCTCTTCTCCTTCTGCCTGGCAGCTCCACCTCCAACATTCTTTGTCCAATATAGCCACTATTCCTCCTCAACACATGTCCAAACCATCTCAACCTGGCCTCTCTGGCTTTATCGCCAAACTGCTCCACCTTCACTGTCCCTCTGATCTGCTCATTTCTAATCTTGTCCATCCTCGTCTCTCCCAACGAAAAAAACTCAGCATCTTCATCTCCGCCACCTCCAGCTCAGCCTCCTGTCTTTCAGACAGAGCCACAGTCTCCAAACCATACACCATAGCAGGTCTCACTACTGCCTCGTAGCATTTAGGCTGTATGTACTCATCACAAATCTAAAATGCCACATTTGTGGACAGTCCTTCTATGAAATGCATTCAGCTACTTATTAGAAGCTATTTATTTGCATAGAGGTTTTACAGCAGATGTTCTCACCTTACATGAGTAAAGTAAGAAGACTGGAAAATCTACACATAAAATAAAAAAAGATGCTGGTAGGCAAGCTCAATGTGACAGTGTTAAATAAAAACTCCCTAAGATGGAGCTGGAGGAACAAACCTTGGGAGGAACCTTGGGAGGAGGCCATCCTGCTTTGATCAATCTACTTACAATTGATACAAATGAAGCCGTAACTCCACATGAGTCTGTTATGCTCAGGTGTTTTGATGGTCATCATGGTAGTGAGACTAGAGAAAGAAATGATATCAGCTGTTCAGGGTCCATATAATCTTCAAAGTAGTTAGTTATGGTTTGACTGGGAAGCTAATCTGAGGTTGGTGGAAGTACCGGGAAGATGTGAAGCGGGTCTAAAGCAGGTAGCTGGAGAGCCAGATGGTCAATTTTCCACTGGCGTCACTAATGCTGTTGTTGCTGTATGGAATCTGATCCTCACATAAATACTCCAAAGTCTATTAGAAAGCCTTCCCTGGACAGTAGAGGCAGTTACTCCTAGCAGGATAAGCTCTTTTTCATTACCCTTTGGTTTCTTTAAGAAAATGGTTTTGTCCATATAGTGTATGATTATATAATAGAATTATTTTTAATTAAATAAATAGAAATGATGCCTTATGGCTTATGTCTAATGAATGTAAATCTCTATAGTGAATATGTTGATGGACGGCATGATTTTATTACTTCTGCTAATAATCTTGCTTGTTTTTGTGTTTTATTCCCAACTCAGCCTCCCTCCTGAGCAGGGACCAGCTTAATTAGCACAACCGAGACAAGGCTTTGACGAGTACAGTAATATTACAGGGTTTTACACAGACTATGACTTACAGTTAAGCTCTCACAAGCACTGTCTTACCCGCTTCTCCAAAGTTACACTTGAGGTCAAAATTCATGTGTTTCTCAAGTGCTATTTAATACATCTTTTCCAAACATCCCAGTTTTATTTTGAAGGACTACATTATTTTATTATTAGGGTTTCCTGTGGGTGCTCTGGTTTCTTCCTGCCTCCCAAAAAATGCACGTGGTATGTGAATTGCCCTTTAGCTGTGAGGGGTATCCTGGTGCCCTCTCCAGGGCTCTGCATTAACCATGACCCTAATCAGGAAAAAGTGACTAAGTTCGTGACTGATTGAGTGACAAAAACTACCATAGTCAAAATTATCAACCCTCTTTGATGCCAATAGTCAATTGTGTGTCCTTTAGGCTGTTTCTGACACATCTTCTGAGGAATCCCAGCCCATTCTTCTTTGGCAAATCTCTCATGCTCTTCCAGGTTTGATGGCTTTCTGACATGAACCTTCTTCTTCAATTCACCCCACAGATGTTTAATGAGATTCAAGTCAGGCCTTTGTTCCAGCCAGTCAGTAACATTATCTTTGGTCTTTTGGAGAAAGTTCTTCAGCAGGAGCAATGTATGTTTTGGGTCATTGTTATGCTAATAGAGAAAGCAATCACCCCGACCAAGTTTTGCTGCTGACTGCTTAAGGTTTTCTTTCAGAATCTTTACATGATTGTTTTGTCATGATTCCTTCCACCTTGACGAGATTCCCAAGTCCAGATGCACTGAAGCCTCCCCACAGCAAAATACTCCCACCACAGTGTTTCACTGTGGGGATGATGTTCTCTTTTTCCTCCAAACATAAGAAATGTCTCTAGAGCCATAAAGCTCTGACCAAAGCCTCTGACATGCGTCCAGTATGCATAATCTTCCTCTAGGTCGTCCTTAGCATACTTCAGTCTCACTTGAAGAGTGGAGTGGAGTTTTTCTTGGTCTGCAACCTTGCTATTCACCTGTGCAGGTCTTTTTTTGAGACAATTCCTGACTTGGCCAAGTCATTCACTAGTGTCTTGGCAGTTGTTCTGGGGTCTTTAGACACATCTCTCTCTAGTTTTCTTTTCAGGGTCTTTGAAATCTGCCTGGCTTGTTCTGTAATGTGTGGCTCCCTTTGAATTTCTTGATAATACTTCTCCAGTTCTTGACATTTGGAAACACTGTGATTAACTTTTATATCCTTCTCCTGTTTTGTAAGCATCAATGATTCTTTTTCTCAAGTCTAAACTGATTTCTTTTGTTTTTTGTTATCATGCTTTCTCAAGTGACAACTCAAATGCTCACTGAGGCGTTTAGCCACATGTAAATTGGGAAATAACCCTCAACTGTGACTTTAACTTTCATCATTACAAAGTTAGTGCAAAGTGCATTCCCTTAAGGTTTGCTCCATGAGGTTTCAGTTTCATCTTCACCAGCATCACAGGAGCTATGAACCTGGTTTTATCACAGATAATGCATTTTGAACTTGCTGTAAAAAGGACGTGTTATTCAGCCACAGACATTTGGGATTGTGTTCTTGGATTCTTTAAACTTTACTTTAAGATATGTATTTTCTTTTAACGCTGCAGCCTTGTCCTCCCATTGTTACATTTGGACGTTTCTTTAGCCATGGAGCCGTCTCACCCCAAATATTCATGAGATGTGTTACCACGTTTTGTCACCACCAGGTTTTCCTTCCACTGAAAACATCCTTCACTGCTTTATCCATTTTCGTTTCTTCATAGCACGCCTTTATGTTCAATGTCAAGTTGGACTGACAGAAAAATTGCATTGAATTCTGATTGTTTAAACTGAATCACTGAGGCACACTGCTGTGAATTGTTTATGCATTGGATTTTAATACCACATATGAATGAAAAAGGTCAGTGTGGGTTTTTTTTTGTTGATACTGTCACACAGATAACACACACATGTCACATATCATCTCCTTAGAACCATAAGCTTCTACATTTGTTATTTGGCAGATGCTCTCTCTGTGTGTGTGTGTGTGTGTGTGTGTGTGTGTGTGTGTGTGTGTGTGTGTGTGTGTGTGTGTGGTGCGCGTGTGTCTTTAGTGCACTCAAAAGAGATGGTCTTTAGTCTGCATTTGGAGACAGCAAGTGACTCAGCTATTTGGACCCCCAGGGGAAGTTTGTCGTGATACCAGGACAGAAAAGAGTCTGAACGTTTGTCTTCCATGCATTTTGAGCGATGGTGGGTCAAGCAACGCTGTACTGGAAGTGTTCTTGTTCAGGTTTTGACCATTACCATCAAAGAGGGCCTGATCCATTTTTGACTTTGTAATCTAGTTCTATCTGCATTCTGAGCAGTTTTGAGAGATGGCCTTAAAGTCTTTATATATTTAAATATGAAATAATTACTATTTAATAACAGTGATAATGCAGAAATGTGCTGTAAATTAACATTAAATAAGTACATACATTGCAGAGGGAATTTCCTAAGACCTCACGTCACTTTGTTAGGATTAAGTGTTGTGAAAAACTGCCTGAGAGAGAAACGCATGGACAGAAAACCCATATAGCTATTTGTGTAGCCACAAGACTGCAGATTGTTATTAATGATGGACTCTGCCTATGTAAATGCTAAATCAATAAAGCTGACAGGACCGCCAAATGGGAATGCGCAGTAAGAGGTATGTGTGTCTGCATGTGTATGTGTGTCTGAGAAAAGAGAGAGTGACAGAGATTTAAATAAATAGCAGAATAGGAGGACAGAAGGCAGAATGTGTTAGAGATTGATGAGAGAGAGAGGGAGAGAGGGTGGGGGGCAACTGTTGGCACAGTGACGAAGACTGAACAGGGAGCTGAGAAAGTGCTCATAGACACACACAGACACACACACACACACACACACACACACACACACACACACACACACACACACACACACACACTGCATGACCTCAGCTGATCATACTCTCACCTTCAGCTTCTGACAAGACATCTGAGGTTGCTGTGCATCATGGGTAATGACTCAACTTTGTTTTACTCTGTCAGCTTTTCAAAACATTCTCAGAACAGATCATTCATCTCTTCACACAAGTCCAGCTGCCCTTTACACTGTGTGGAAGTCTTAAATGCCACAGTGGCATGCAAAAGTTCGGGCACCACTAGTACATTATTTCAATGAACTGATCTGTGAATCTATGAAGATATTGTCTAATAAAGGAATAGATCACAAGTGGGAGTGTGTTATCCTGAAATCACAGCAGTATTTCATCATAGCTGTGCTGCTATTTATGAAAACAAACAACCTCAATGTTCTATCGCTTTTATACAGCAGTTCAGAAAATAAATAAAGTAAGACAATAATGATCGGAGGCGTGAACATCATATGTTTTCATGTTAGCATTTCCTTCTGTCCAATTATAGTTCCTTAACAAGCGGCTTGTTGCCACATCACAGTAGTGAACTCCACTCACTCACTGCACAGCCAGCAGCCTCTTCTCCAGCTCCTTACACACACCAACACATTAAACTTTAGTCACTCACTGCACAGCCTGCAGCTCCTTCAGTTTGTCTTTTATTATTGTGCAGCCTTGTTGTGATCTCAACCCCGGGGAAAGGGCTGAGTCACATGTCTGACCAATCTCACAAGTCTCAGAGACAGTAAGACAACAGCTCGGTGGCACTAAATGAGTATTTTATTCACACATCGATACACAGAGACAATCCCCCAACCACTAACAGGACAGGAACACGTCCCTGAGCTGCACTCAACCCTGACCAGATAGTCCGTTTCCCCAGCCTAATCAAGCCTCTGTGTCCCTATGCCTCCCGCTGAGCCAGTGAGGGCCGAGTTTAGAGAAACCATTGTTAGAGTTCTCCTTAAGTGGCTGCAGCTGGCCTGCAATCAGGGCAACAAAAAACTGTTGAATCAACTTCTGGGTCTGCCACATAGTCTTAATCAATTTAAAGTCCTTTTAATCTTTTGCTCAGGTCATTCCTGTGAGTAAATGAGTTTCTGCACTTATTTACTTAGCAGCGGCATTTGGCGGAGTGATACAGTGTTTGTGAAAAAAAGCATGCTGTTGTGGCGAGATAACAACACACACACTTCTTATCCAATCAGTTTGTGTGGCCAGAGCAAACTGTTATATAAATTATAATTTAAAGTAAATATTATTCTCATCATTTTAAACAAGAGTAGTGACGGGAACCGCACCATGCAAAAGTTTTGGGAACTCTGAGAGACGTGAGCTCTCAGATAACTATTACCAAGGTCTGTATTAGTACCTGAATTAGGTGTTTAGGACGATGGCTTGGGGTAATGACGGTGGCGCAGTGGATAGTGCTGTTGCCTCACAGCAATAATGGATAGTGCTGTTGCCTCACAGCCCCGGGTGGGGCAACCTGGGAAATTTCTGTGAGTTTGCATGTTCTCACTGTTTCCTCCAGGTACTCCAGTTTCCCCCACAGTCCAAAGACATGTGCGGTAGGTGAATTGGTGACTCTAAAGTGGCCCTGAATGTGTGAGTGTGTGAGCCCTACGATGGACTAGCACCCTGTCTAGGGTTGTTTCCTGCCCTTGCGCTCAGAGTTGCCGGCTGGGCACCGGCTCACCCGTGACCCTATTCAGGAATAAGCGGTAAAGAAAATGGATGGATGGGAGGATGGAGCATGGCTTGTTCAGAGTCATCCTTAGGCCAGGTGACACATATGTGAAAGCTTTTCCAGTACTCAGACTTTTACTTCTCTACAAAGCAGGAGAATGCTTTCAGGAGAAAGCAACGTGTTTTGAGAAAATGTCTTCATTATATGGAAGTTAATAGGAATGGTGGACATACGTTTTAAGCCTGGAAGACTTGTAGAGATGCTAGATCCTGTGTTTGTCTGCAAAATGCCTTCAGGAAGATTTAGTTAATTGAAATTAATTTATTGAAATTGTGATACACCATTTCTGAGTGTATTGTGAATATTGTCAGTCCGTAAAGAACTCCGACTGAATAACACCTTCCATGAAAGATAGTGTAATTAGTGCAATGCAGCACATTTTGAATATCAATCATTTACTCATTATGGGAAAGTATTTAAAGAGCTAATAATAATAATAATAATAATAATAATAATAATAATAATAATAATGAATTCTGTCTGCATGTCAAAATATCACAATACATGTTATGTACTGTGAAATTGTCATTAAATATAATTAGCAGCCAATCCTCTGTACTGATAGTGCTCTATTCTATTATGCAGCAACACCTGAACAGATAAGACCTCTACGGATGAGTCATCAGAAAACAAATCCTGCTTCCACACCACAAAATCCAGAATCAGTTCATGGTCAGATTAGTTCTCAAAGGAACATATAAACATGCCTGATGCATTTTAGAAAAATGTTTTGTGGGCTGTGGATCACAGTGTGGGAGGGGTGTCTCCTTATTAGGTTCAGGGCTTATTAAAAAATATTCAGGGCTATAGCCCCAGGAGCCCAGGCCAGGCAATGCCCCAGGTGTCTGACAGCTGGGCTTATCATTGAGAATGCTCTGAAGCTTGCTGTTTAAAGGACACATTATTCAGCCATGCCCACTTCTTTGCATCGTGTCCTTGGTTTCTTTAAACTTTGCTTTGAAGTATTTTGCCGCCGTAGCCACTTCCTCCTGTGGCTGCAGTCGGCCATTTCTTTAAAACACAGAGCGGTTGTGATATGCGCCTTCTAATTTCTTTTAAACAAAGATATTATTAGAGTCTTTTATCTCACGATCTCACCCCTGAAAACCTCCCTCACTGCTGTTATCCATTTTCCATTTTCCTCAGCATGCATTTTTGAGGAATGTCAAGTTAAAACATTGCATGAATTCCATTGCATTAAATGACAGTTCAGAGTCACGTTGCCATGGCTCCTTCAATAGCATATATAAAAGCAGCCTAAGAGTAGCTTTATTCATCGCTATTGTAAAATTGTAAAATATGAAAATATAAAAACACTAAAGAAATGTTATCTTTAAATTTTCTTTTACTCTTTACATATTTTATTCACTGAACTATTCACCATTTTAACTAAGGGTGGCAAAACTTTTGCATACTACTGTGTATACTGGGATAAAGGGATGAGATAAAAAGATGATGATGAAAGGGTAATGGAAAAGAGAGAGAGAGACAGAGGAGAGTGGCTGTTTAAACATACATGAAGACAAGAGGAACATGGGGGGGATGATAGATGGTAAATGAGGAAGGGCTAACTCATTTCTCTCAGGAACGAGAAGATGGATAAACCACTGTAAATGTTTAATGAAATAGTGAAAAAATGACGTGCTAACATGACATTAGAGCCAATGGGCTTAAAGATTTCCTCTCATAAAGACAAAATGCTCAATATTAACCACGTGCCATGATATTAAAATATCTTCTCTATAATAGCACAACCATGCTCTGTAGATTTTCTTCAGTGATTCAATCCCCTTCTAATAATTTCAGTAAATAACCTGCAGTTCCTGTCTCATACAGATAATGAGAGCTCTGTGTGTGTGTGTGTGAGTGTGTGTGTGTGTGTGTGTGTGTGTGTGTGTGTGTGTGTGTGTGTGTGTGTGTGTGTGTGTGTGTGTGTGTGTGTGTGTGTGTACACAGAACTATAATGGTCTTAATTAGACTGTGAAAGATGCCACATTCAGGTGAGAGAGATGAGGAAAAAAGTTGTGATGTGGTTAAAAAAATGAACAGAGAAGCAAGAACGGAAAGAGAGTCTGCTGCACTGCACGGAAAAGCGAAGACAGCTTTTCCCAAATCGCTACAATTATTACACAATATATGGATGTCCAAAAGTATCTGGACACCTGCTCATTTGTTGTTTCTCCTGAAATTGATGGCATTAGAAAGAGTTAATTGAGTAGAGCAAATTGAAAGAGTAACAGTCTCTACTGTCCAGGGAAGGCTTTCCACTAGAATTTAGGCAATTCTGTGAGGATTTGATTGTATTCAACATCAAGAATTATTGTGAGGTAATAATGTCGGATGATCACCACCATGTCTCTTCCCCAACTCCCCAGTTCATCCCAAAATTATTGGATGGAGCACCATCATGCAGCATGCCAGACATCTCGGAATGGAGTTGTAGAGGTTCCTAATGTTGTCCTGTGATAATTCAACCCATACCTTTCATATTCTGACTGAGGTCCTGCAGATTTCTCAGTAGCACTGGAGTGTTGATAGTTGTTCTAACAACATCCCACACATTTTCAATCTGGGATTGGGTTGGCAATGTAATTAGCCATGTTAAAAATAGGAGCACTATTTGCATTAATTAATGTAACATTGGATTGTCAAAATAGTGAAGACCAAAGGTGACCTTGCACTGAATGTGTTGTAGTATCCCACACCATGACACCCATTCTGGACATGTGATGCATGGCAACAAATCAATGATCTTACTGCTGACCCCAGAGCCTCCATACATGGATTCATTGGTCATCTCCACCAGCACAAAAGCACGACTCATCACTGAAGATGACCTGCTGCCATTCTGAGTGACGGCATGACACCATCGCAGTCGTGCATTGCAATTGGTTGATTCCTACAGGGTGCAATTTTTTCTATAATGTGTATATGTAAAAACAAAAATAAAATATATAAAAAAAAACAACAAAAAACAACAGCAGAAACCTGTTGTATGTCCATAAAATCACATTTATTCCATAAGACTGCTGTGCCACCTATTGGGACAGCAGAGTGGCTTGGTGGTTAGCACATTTGCTTCCCAGAACTTGGGTCATGGATTCAAGTCCCTTTCTTGGTTGTGATTCCATGTTTTCCCTGTGTCTGCATGGGTTACCTCTGGAGACCCTGACTTCCTGAAGTCCAAAGATATGAGGACCAAGTGAATTGGCCAATCTAAATGTATGTATGTGTGGAGATGTTGAAATATGGAAATATGGATTGTCACTCTACTGGGGTCCTGGGTGAACCCCCTAGTGCTCTGTGTGCAATTGGCTGCTGCTTCTTGCCAGTGTGTGTTGGCTGAGTGCAAGGATTGTGAAGAGATTGATTGTAAAGCATCCTTTGGTATTTAGAAAGGGCATTCCGAATGAAGGGATATGACTAACTATAGTTCCTTTGGCACTCTGCGGAGACCCTGTGGAATGGAATGGAATAGTCTGGTGTTGGGCCTCAAAAGGAAGTAGTTTAGTAAGACTACAACAATAATGTATAATAGACGTATAATAGAAAGCTTTTCCATTTCTGGAGCTTAACTTAGCATTGAATTTTTGCCAGTTTTCTGTAAGATAGCAACAAATACAACAACTTGCAACACTTGTGAGCAGAGCAGAAATAAGGATATGGATAGGTTGACTGGAGCCGAGTCAAACATACATTACATTAATATAATATTGAAGTAGCTGGACTAGTGTGGGGTGGTGTCCCCGCTGCCTCTCCTGAGTGCTGAGCTGGCATTGTTCAGCATTACTGCTGGTGGGCTGCGTCATTGTTCATCAAACTGCCATCACCCCTTTAAGTACAAGTAAGGGTCTCTGTCCAGGACATGTCACACACAATAATGCACACACTCTATTAGAGCAGAGAGACTCGGACACGCCACTGCAAGTTAACATAGAACCTCCCAAATTTGCACCCCTGGCCCCTTATTAAATCAACATGACATTGTGCACCATCACACAGCGTGCGTGTGTGTGTGCGTGTGCGTGCGTGTGTGTGTGATTTGCTGCCTTAAAGCACCGTTTCTGCTTGCTCTGTATGAAATTGGTATGTGTGTATGAAGGAGAAAGAGAGTGTACAAGCAGCTATCTCTGTGTGTGTGTGTGTGTGTGTGTATGTGTGTGTGTACAGAAAGGAGCAGGTGGTGAATTTTGGAGAACATGACCAGCTCATAAATGATGGATTTCTCAGAGCCATCGGCGTGTCTGGATACAGTGTTACTATAATTTATTAAGCCTACTTTCTACTCTCTCTCCATCTCTCTCTCCCTGATTTCTATCAATGTCCCTCTCTCCATCTCCACACACACACACACACACACACACACACACACACACACACACACACACACACACACACACACACACACACATTTTGTCTATTCCCTGTCGAGAAGTACTGTCAATAGAATAGGATTCTCTGGAGCAGATTAACCTATTGGAATTATGCCTAATGCCAGGCATTTGATAAGGGGGTATAAAGCGCCCCAGCATTGAACTGTAGAATGGAAGTTTGTACTCCATCTGGTAGTTTTGGGAGGAGTTGGGAAGTTAGAGATGATGTGAGGTGGTGATCATCCAACATCCGGACCTCACTAACACTTCTGTCACTGATTGCAACCAAACCTTCACCACAGGCATCCCAGTCCATGTGGTGTATTTCTGTACACATAAATCTAATGGTAGCCTTTACAATCAGATGAGTCTTGGTTTTCTGCTTGGCTGTTTCTGAATGAATCTGACTTTCTGGTAAGTCATTAGAGGTTTTGTCACAAGGGAGCAGCAGAATGCTCCCACAGTGCTGATCTGTTTATGATTTCTCCTTCTAATAGAGGATATTGGTAAAAATATTACACTCACACGCAAACACTCACACACACTCACATCAGTAAATGCAGCAGTAATAAAAATAGTGTGTGAAGTCCTCCTGTTATTAACATGTAGTACATTTGCTGCCATGCTGCAGCTCATGAGTGCAGTGATTAAACACTGTAATATCAGTCTGTTCCTCAGAGTGCAGCAACACCAGCCCTGCCCTGTCTGTCTCTTACCCTCACCCAGCCTTCACTCTGACAGTTCAGTGTGTGTGTGTGTGTGTGTGTGTGTGTGTGTGTGTGTGTGTGTGTGTGTGTGTGTGTGAGAGAGAGAGAGAGAGAGAGAGTTCACGTGATAACTGTGCGAATAAGCATCTTTTCCTTTAATTGACATGATCTTCAGCATAGCAGAGCAAATTGTATGTGAGTGGATAAGGCTGAAGTTCATTACTGAATTGGCTACATTACTGTGTGTGTGTGTGTTTGTGTGTGTGTGTGTGTGTGTGTGTGTGTTACACTTACCAAAAATATGAGTTCCTGACCTAAAACTGTCCTTAAAGTTGTATTAACATAGAAACATCTGAAACACTTTATTCATTTATCAGGAAACTATGGTTTTACTGGTTGAAGATGTAACCGATGATTTGTCCACTATATGTCCAAATGTTTGTGGACACCCCATTTAATAAATGCATTCAGCTGCACCCGTTGCTGACACAATGGACAGTGGAGAGTTTCTGCAACAAAAGCAGGACACAAACATTTTTGTACATGTCCAAAAGTAACATTTTTCAGATTAGATGATAAGATGCACCATCACAGCTAATCACCCAGAAGTGAGCTGTGGAATGAGTGCAACTCTTTCATTTGGAATGATGGAGTTTCTTCCAATACATCTGGGATGAGATGATGTGACGCTTGTGATCTAGAACTAATCATCCAGCATTAGAACCTTCCGCCACTAATGTTCATGTGCAAACAAATCCTCACAGCAGTGTTATAACCTTTAGTGTAGGTTTGAACTCTTTCCAGGAGAATACAGTATGTTTCTGCAGCACATAATACCCTTCCTAATGATAATCCTGATTTCAAGAGAACATGCATAGGTATTTATATTGTAGGTACAAACCATTGTACCTACAATATATGGACAAAAGTGTTTGGACACACCTCTTAATCGTTGAATTCACAGATTTCATTCGGTCCTGTTCCTAGAGGCTTATAAAATCAGTCACCTAGACATGCAGTCTGCCTTTACAGACATTAGTGTAAGAATGGGTCATTCTGAAGAGCTCAGGGAATTTCAGTGTGATACTAAATGTAGTAAAATATCCTCCCTCTCAGATATTCCACAATCAATGGTGAGTGGTGTTATTGAAAAGCGGAATCATTTGGAGACCACAGCAACACGTGGAAGACCACATAAATTAAAGAGTGGGGTCACTGGGTGCTGAGGTGCTGTCACCAACACTTAATAACCTGTAGAACTGCAAAGAGGGGCCTGGTCCATATTAATGACAATGGATTTAGAAGACAGACTCCACACGGAAATGCATGTTCTTCCCGTGTTTGCGTGGGTTTTCTCCGGGTACTCCGGTTTCCCCCACAGTCCAAAGACGTGTGGTAGGTGAATTGGTAACTCTAAAGTCTCCCTTAGTGTGTGAATGTGTGTGTGAGCCCTACAATGGAGTAGCACCCTGTCTAGGGTTGTTTCGTGCCCTTGTGCTGAGAGTTGCTGGCTGGGCACCGGCTCCTCCATCACCCTATTCAGGAATTAGAATGCAAGGTCATAAAAACTCTTGGAGGTATAGTATGTGTCCCAATACTTTTGTCCACATAGTATGTCAGGTATGCCGTGTATATCCATTAAAAATAAGGATTCCTTGCGTTCTATTGTAAAGAAAATTATTCTTTATAGAACCATCAACACACAAAGAACCCTTTGTTCATGTAAAGGATTTTTTGTGTCATGAAAGGGTTGTTCAGATTTTTGGAGAATGTGCTTTGGGGGTTCTATATAGAATCTTTTTGAAAAGGGTTCTATATAGCACCAAAATGTTTGACATTCATAATTATAGTAGAACCCTTTTTGGTGCCATATAAGGTTCTATATAGAATGTCTTATTGCACATTACTCCATGAAACTGAAGAATCATCTGACAACGTAAATAACCCTTTATTCATGCAAAGGGTCCTTTGAGTGGTTGTATATAGAACTGTCCACCTTCACTACATCCATAAACCTTCTCTGAGGTCTTCCTCTTCTCCTTCTGCCCGGCAGCTCCATCTCCAACATTCTTTGTCCAATATAGCCACTATTCCTCCTCAACACATGTCCAAACCCTCTCAACCTGGCCTCTCTGGTTTTATCTCCAAATTGCTCCACCTTCACTGTCCCTCTGATCTGCTCATTTCTAATCTTGTCCATCCTTGTCTCTCCCAACCAAAACCTCAGCGTCTTCATCTCCACCACCTCCAGCTCAGCCTCCTGTCTTTCAGACAGAGCCACAGTCTCCAAACCGTACATCATAGCAGGTCTCAGTACTGTCTTGTAAACCTTTCACTCTTGCTGCTATCCTTCTCTCACACATCAGCCCTGATACCTGTCTCCGCCCACTCCATCCTGCCTGCACCCTCTTCTTCCCCTCTTTTCTGTACTGTCCATTGCTCTGGAGTGGTTCTATATAGAACCATTTTCATTATAGAAGAACCCTCATTTCTTAGTGTCTATACTGCTGTATATTCGTTTTGGTTGAAATGGAACAGTCGTGATGAATGGACCAATAGAAACGGGCCAAAATGATGAGGAACCAAATCTGTTTTGGGAGATTTCGTTGCTGGACAGTGTGAGTGTTGACTAATCAGTGAGCACATAAAGGATACATTACTCTTCCTCTTTCTTCTCCTCTTTGTCATTGCATAGTCTCAAAGGGAGCTTTTGCAGCTCCAGCAGTAGCAGCAGCATTGATTACACATTGGCAGTGTTTAATAAAAGCTTGTTACCTTTGCTACCATAAGCGACTGTGTTTTGATTTAATGCCACTTTTGAAAGTGGTCTGAGAAACACTCAGGAAAATGAGAAGTTTTTTGTGGCTGTGGATTAAAGAGGCACTTATTGTGCTGCTGGAGTTCAGAGGTTTATTCATGCTTTTAAATCAACACTCCAAAGCTTTTTACAGCCACCACACCCACATAATCGAATCTCGCTTCTCTGCCTCTCACTCCTTCACCCTCTTCTCCTCTTCTCCTTTCCCCTTCTCCCACTATCCATTTTCTGCCTTCCTGCTCCACGCTCATCCCTCTATCCAGTCTGTCGTCCCCAATATCTCTTTGCCCATCTCATCAATTTGGTTGTGTGTGTGTGTGTGTGTGTGTGTGTGTGTGTGTGTGTGTGTGTGTGTGTGTGTGAGATGGCTGGATAAAAACACAGCAGACAAGATCTTAATTGAGCGGCTGGATTCTTTTCAAGAAAGAGAGCAGAAATCAAATAACAGAATGGGGGACCAAAGAGTGGAGGATGGGTGAAAGAGCAGAAGAGAAAGAGAAGAAGGGTGAAGAAGGAGGGGGAGAACAGACAAAGTGATAGAGAAGGAAGAAAGAGAGAACGCACGAGAAAGAGGAGAGAAGGCAAAGAGGTAGACAAAAGAGGATGGGATGAAATAAAAGAAAGGAAGGTGAGGAAAAAGTGAAAGAAAAGAGAGAATGAGGGAGGAGACAGAAAGGTTGAGAGAAATGTGAAGAAAGATAAAGGGAGAGAAAACAAGGGAGAGACAGCTATTAAAGGCTGAAAGAAAAGAGAGAATGTTGGTGGACAAAGGAGAAACAGAGGAGAGAGAAAAGTAAGAAAGGTAGAGAAAGACAGAGACAGATGAATGAGAGAAAAAAGTGAAGGAAAAGAGATGTGGAGATGAAGGATGTGAAAAGAAGAAAGAAGGAGAGAGAATAGTTAGAAAGGCCAATAAAGGGGGAGGGAAAAATGTGAAAAAGAGAATGAACGTAAAAAAGAGGAAGGAGCTTAAGGGGAAATGGGGAGAAGGACAGAAGGAGGGTGGAGAAAGAGAGAAGAGAAGTAAAGAAAGGGGGAGAGATAAGAGAGAAAATTATGAGAGAGAAGGAAGAAATGAAGAGAGAAGTGAAAGAAAAATAGAGAGAAAAGAATTTGAGGATAAAAGGTGGGTGGAGAAAGGAAAAAGTGAGAAGTAAGAAAGGTAGAGTGAGAGAAAGGAGAGGAAAAAGAGATGGAAGAGATAAAAAGGTGAAGGAGAGAGAGGGGAGCAGTGAATAGAGGGAATGATGAGAGGAGGTTAAAGGAATAGAATCAATGGAAGGGAATGAATGGGGGAAAAAACAAGAGTGAGCGTGGAAGTGTTCAGTTTTTATTGTGAGTAATTGTATGTGTGTGTGTGTGTGTGTGTGTGTGTGCGCACACGCTGAGGGGTCTCTACACATTTAAAAATGAGGGTTCTTCAAGGGCTCTTCAGTAAAGAAAGTGGTCTTATATAGACTCACGACCTCTTCTTCCACTCTTACCCTCTATCTCTCAATTTCTTCCACCTTTCTTTTGCTAACAGGACCCTTTTCAAACAGGTTATATATACAACACACAGCACATCACTCTCCATCAAGAACTATTTCATGATGCCAAGAACCCTTTCATCATGCGGAGGTTCATGAGTGTTCATGATTCTATATAGAGCCATTTTCTTTACTGAAGAACCTTCATTTAAAGTGTCTACAGTTTATTTACTGACTGTAAAAATGGTGTGTGAAAACAACTTCTTACTTCATGGTTCTCTCCCTCATCTCTCGTCTCTGTGAATTCTCTGTTCTTCTGCGTCTTTGTGGAGCAGCAGTGAGCAGAGCTGATAAAAGCTCATTCTAATTTTGTTTCTAACTGGGTTTTAATTGAATAGGGATTAATGAAGGCAGTGGAGCAGCGCAAAAACGCAATATTTTACACTGTGAGGCATCGGCTCCTCCCCAGAATGACAGCTGCTCCTTCTTTAACGTCAAACCCTATATGCTGTGTGTGTGTGTGTGTGTGTGTGTGTGTGTGTGTGTGTGTGTGTGTGTGTGTGTGTGTGTGTGTGTGTGTGTGTGTGTGTGTGTGTGTGTGTGTGTGTGTGTGTGTGTGTGTGTGTGTGTGTGAGGGAGATGTTGAGGGAATGTTCTGTGTTCTGTGCTATATAGGGTAAGGAGAAGAAATGGAGAGACAGAGTGCAAGAGAGTGGAAGAAGAGAGAGTGAGTTTACATGAGGCATATTAGTGAATGTGTGTGAGAGAGTGTGAGTGTAAACCTCATGTTCACCACTCACAGTGTCTGTCTGTCTGTCTGTCTGTCTGTCTCTCTCTCTCTCTCTCTCTCTCTCTCTCTCTCTCTCTATATATATATATATATATATATATATATATATATTGACTAGCCTCTAAGCTATGTCTGTACAGTCAAATGAAAGAAACCCAAAAGGCAAATCCCATTCTGATGGTTATTGGTAGCCAGTAGAACATCCTGAACTTTCCCTCACTTACATTGTGTGATGTGGTTCCTTTGGGCTAGTCGAGTTATAGAATACTTTTAGGCCTGTTCTATTCTAGGTGTTTTTGAAAAGTTTGCCATGAAGGAACTGGGAGACTTGCACAACCCATAAAGGAGGAGGACCAATGTTTGTCCAACAGCCATGACTGCTGACATTCAGTGAGCAGTGATGCCCTTCATGAAAGGTTTTTCTCTTGCCATCACTGTTTCTGAAAATCTCTCCATCTAAAACATTGGCCAATGTAATGGATGCAACAGCCAGTTCAGACCTAAATACAGTGCAATGATTCATAATAACAACAGGGGTTTTGTCACAGTGTACAAACAGCAGGTCCCCATAACTCAAACAGCAGATCTCACACAGACTCCTCCATTTTCAGTGACCTAAAATGCAGTGTTTGTGCAGAGAGGAGGTCTGAACACAGAGAAATCAGTGTTTTTAAACATCGGATGGGGCTTCAGTGATCAATACATGTGTCATCAGTTAAAAAATGGACCATTAGAATTTTTAACCAGAAGAAATAGATTGGTTTTAATAGAAGACTGTGCCATCTGCCAGCAGAGCAACAGAGAGAAGATTGTACTTGTGCATCCAAAGAATTCATTGGCGGGTGGATATGGATAGAACTGATACATCTACTGATATTTTTGCTATGAAATGGACAACCTAATGTGCTGATGTGAATATGTTAATCATTGGTGTTTATTGTGAGAAACCTGTGTGTGTGTGTGTGTGTGTGTGTGTGTGTGTGTGTGTGTGTGTGTGTGTGTGTGTGCAGTCTAAGGCTGTGGATGCATATGTTAGAAATAGATTAATATAACAGGACTGTGTGAGGATATTAGTGTGATCTTACTGTCAGTCTGAGTTTGGTGTTAAACTGAGGCGCCGCTGTAGCTCAGGCAGTTTAGAGAAACAGCAGAGAGATGTATTATTTACACAATCACACCGACCAATATGGCGTCTTTGTTCTCTCTGTGTGCAGGAAGATTATTGAGGTGAAGATTATCGATGATGAGGAGTACGAGAAGAATAAAACCTTCATCATTGAGCTGGGCGAGCCGGTTCTACTGGAAGTCGGACAGAAACACGGTAAAGTGTGTTTATACGGATTGTTCTCTAGGGGTGTGATGGTTCACTAAGCTCATCATTCAGTTGACTGTACTGGTTTCAGCAGTTGAATGGTGACCATTGCAGATTTCCACTGATATCGCCCATCTTTATAATCTGTGATATTTACATTTGTGCCTCATCAGCCTGAAATAGTGCTGTTCTGTACTTAGGTTATGTTCTTTCGAAACCATTAACTTGTACTAAACCACCACTAAAATAGAATTCTATTAATACTGGACGTGTGTCAAGAGCAGGCGGACATAACAGACGACTAAGGGTGCGGAGGCAAACACAGGGGTTGAAGATTTAATGAAAAACACGAAGCACAAGACGAACTGAGCACACTAACCAATACGAGATACAGGGCTGAGTGAAACTAAAACGGAACATAGACTGAAACAGAGTAAAACAGTAACAAATAGAAACAAAGAAACACTGACAACATTCACAGACAACATTTGCAGTCGACTGACAAAGACAAGATGAGACCACAGGTCTTAAATACTAAATGACATGGGAAACAGCTGGGACAAACTAACGAGGAGGCAGGTAAACAGATTAGACACAGGCGGTAATGGGTGGAACCAGGGAGGAGACTATGACAAAACAAACACAAACCATGTGCGAACAGGTTTCTGACAAGAGACAGACATGACATCATGTTATTTTTCAGTTTATTAGTCTGAGCTGCCTGATTGAACAGTAAACACGTTAAAAATGTACTGAAATTATTCTTATCACATGTTTAACATATCTGAATGTGTAGTCCAAGGATATAATTATACATTTATTAAAACACAGCCCATTTAATTTGGCTTGGCCAATTCACCTGCCTGCAATTTGGAAGGAAAAACAACCTTATTTTGGAGCATTTTGATTTGAAAAACATGTGCCATAAGTTTGAAAAATGCAGAAACAAGGAAATAAACAAAAAATGTGTGAAGGGTTGCAAATGAACTCTTCATACACACACTTTTAATGTGTTTAGTATTCAATAATGCTCAGAATATAGAAAATAGCATAAGGCCAGTATACTTGGTGTATATTAAGTGTACCATAGTATCATTTTTAATTGTATTTATTAGTAGTTAAGTACAAATTTGTGTTTCCAAAAGAACAAAAGTACAGAACAGCACAATTTCTGTATATTCTCTTTTTACAAGGGAGAGGAAGTTACATTAACCTAATCTTGGATAAGTTGCAGGGGTGAGACAGGGTCTATAGCCTAGAATGTTTTTAAAAGATTCAGAGGGAAAAAATATGTATATTCAGTAAATATTATACATATACATATATGATGTTACTACAGCAAAATGAAAGATATTGAATTGATATCAGTTTGTCTCTATTTCATTAGTGTCGTAAAATACTGTGTATCTCTCTCCTTTGGAGGAAGGCAGCAGCTTTATGCTTAATTCTTACAAGCCAGGACCTGCATTTTGCTGGCAGTTACTTGTTGTTTTCTAGGCTTTATAATTCAGGATCAGAGTAACCTACAGACATGATACACAAATCATAACAAACTAGACGATTCTGTCTTTTTTGTACTTTCTTGTGTTCTTGTTGTCGTTTGATGAATTATCAGTGAATAATCCAGCTCAGAAAATAAAACTCGCTTGTTTCCAACTGAATTAAATCCCATCTTAAATCCTAAAGGAGCTTCCATTGCATGTTTACTGCTCTGTCCACATTTATATGCTCAACCTGCATGAGAGTCCAACTCATTAGCAAGAGGAGGTGGGGCTAATGAGATCACTGACCCAGATATTGGGTAATAGAGGAAAATGAGAATAAACAAATCTGAGAAGGGATTATAATGACACAAACATAAATAACAAAAATAAAGGACATTCAAGTTGTTGTTGTTTTTTTGGACAACTGTCAAGTATTTTGAAAAACTATTATTGTAAACATCCTTGTCAAATGAATCATTAAAAATAATTCATCCAAAATGTTGCATTTTCAGCTCAAAAGCTCTCTGGATGATCAATTTCCAACAGGATTTCTGAAATGAATCCCTCGTAAGAACAATAAAACACAAACTGTACCAGCTAAATATATCTGCTCAACTAAATATATCGGAGTAGCCTATGATCTCCTGAAACAATGTCTTGCATGTGGGACTGTCTCCTAAAACATTTATCTAAAATAGTTTCTAAAGGTAAAAATACCTAAAGGTAAAATACCTAAAGGTAAAATACCTAAAGGTAAACTGCCTGAGCACACAGTTCACCTTGTACAATTAATACTGTTAATGGTCATCACACCAGCAAGCCTCTCACTGGAGCCTTAACACTTTCCGTCTAAAGACTTTCCCTAATGAAACACTGCTCTCTAATTAGCTAACAGGTACCAAAAAACGGACTCGATATCAACAGCCTGTCCCTAGAGCACTTCTGTTTACTCAACACTCTGCCCATCAGACAGTGGAGGAAACCTCACCATTTCAACGGTTTTCTTGTTCTTTTGAAAGCAAGGCTTTTACAAAGAGTTTATCCTGCTTTTGTTGGAGTAACTGTCTCTGGACTAGATTTTAGGGCATTGCTGTGAGCATTCAGTGAAACATGCATTCATTAAAACATAAACAAGTTGGACAGAGCAGTAAAAATACACTGAAAGGCTCCTTTGGCATTTAAACTGTTGTTTGTTTTGAAATGTGTATCATTTCTGTTGGTTACGCTGATAAAAGAAACATCTTTTAAACATAATTGGCAAAATGTAATTATTAGAAATGCAGTTGTCTTTTGAGAAAAAGTTAGAACACCCCCCACAGATATTACTAAAAGAATTTGGAAGAGTCTGTCTTATTTGAATCTCTGACATTAATTTGGTTTGCTCTTGATTGTTGAAGTGAGTGGGGAACAATATGATAAGATGCAAAGAGCTCTCTAAGGTCATCATAGGACCTACCGGTAGCTCTGGCCACAGTTGATGTCAAAGTGCAACATCTACCATCTATTTCATCTACCTAGAAAGAGACCAAACAAGCTTAATTATGTGGGCACAAACCAAACACACCATTTGAGCACAAGAACCTCATACCAACTGTGAAGCATGGGGGTGGAAGTTTCCTAGTTTGGGGCTGCTATGCTGCAGCAGGGCCTGGAGAGCTCTCCTTAACATCTTATTTTATTAGAGTGGGCTTGAGGGCAATATACAGCTGTCTGTACAAAGACTGTTACTGCAACATCACATAGCTGAAGTAATTCTGCATGGAGGAGTGTGTCTGTAGACCCCCGAGACGCAGATCTCAGGAACGGTACAGAAACATTTCTGCTGCATTGAAGGTCCCAGTGAGTACAAAGGCCTCTGTCATCCATATTTAGAAGACGTTTGGAACCACCAGGTTCACCAGAGCTGGCCACCTGGTCACTCTGGTTGAAGGGTCTTTGTCAGGGAGGTGAACAAGAACCCATTGGTTTCTCTGACAGAGCTCCAGTGTTGCTCTCTATGGAGAGATGAGAACCTTCCAGATGGGCAACCATTTCTGCAGCACTCAGTCAGGCTTGTATGGTAGAGTGGCCAGACATAAGCCACTCCTCAGTAAAAGGCACATGACAGCCATCTAGATTTTGCCGAAAGGGACCTAAATGACTCTCATGCCATGAAAAACAGAATGATCTGGTCTACTGATATAAAGATTGAACTCTTTGGTCTCAGTACCAAGTGTCATGGCTGGAGGAAACCAGACACTGCTCATCACTTAGCCAGTACCATTCCTACAGTGAAGCATGGTGGTGTCAGCATCATGCTGTGGGGATGTTTTATGGAAGCAGTAACTGGGAGACTAGTCAGGTTTGAGGGAAAGGTGAGTGTACAGAGACGACTTTGATGAAAACATGCTCCAGAGTGCGATAGAGAGATAGATAGATAGAGAGATAGATAGAGAGATAGATAGAGAGACAGAGAGATAGAGATAGAGAGAGAGAGAGAGAGAGCGAGAGGGAGGACAGGATGAACAAGAATAAAGGAAAGAGCAAGCAGAACACTAATACTAACTTTAAACTTAGAATAGAAATAGGAAAACAAACAGAAATGCACAGCAAACAGGAATGGCATAAGCAAAGAGACAAGTGGACTCAAATCACAGTGTAACATCAGTGCAGGGTAAAGGGGAACACAGGCAACCAGTATATAACACTGAATACTGAGTTGTTTTCTAGTGTTGTGCTCATATCCTTTCATAATGCTCTTGTTGCTGCATTGCTCCAAAATGTATTGGAAAACCTTCCCTGGCCAGTAAAGACAGTTACTCCAACAAACGCAGATGAACGTTTCTATATATTTAACAATTATTCATACTAATAATACTACTACTATTACTACTAATAATAATAATAATAATATAATAATAATAATAATAATAATAATAATAATAATAATAATAATAATAATAATCATAATAATATTCATTTATTATGATTTCAGAAGGAACATTTACAAGTGCCCACATAATGCACCTTTAGTTCTAATATTCCCCTAAAATATTTCAGTGGCTTATTTCATTGTTAGGCCTGAGATGTAAGTACATTTCTCATTCAATTTAGCACAAGGAGCACAACTGCAGGGGTCAGTTAATGACAGGCACAGGCGCAGGATAAAAGATGGAAAGCTTATAGAAGGGAAGGGCCTGATGTGAAAATGCAGGGGATAAGTAAAAATAAAGTGAGGATAAACGTGGGGTAGATTCATGTGCACAGAGCGATTATGTAAGGCTCTTTTAAGCTTAAGAGATGTGATTTTGATAGAGTGTGAGAATAGCATATTTCTCTATGCAGAAGATTTAGCTTGCTTTTTATTTTACGTAACGTTAATTGCAGCACATATGCTCGCAACACCGCACTAAGTGTTAATATCCGGCGGCTGGGAAAGTTTGTTACCTCTGAAAATAATTGGCTGCCACGGGATCAGACTGCAGGCCATCAGTGTGTTTTACTGTTAATTATACAGCCTGCCCTGGCACGGACCCCGTCAATCCAACACCTTACTCTGCTATTCAATTACCACCATGACTCTTAGGAGATTTATAGAGCTGCTGCTTGTCAGATTAAGAAGTGGAGTGAGGAAGTGCAGCTCTACCTTAGCCTGTTTCTTCACCTGTTATTATTCACTCTGAGCACTGCTACTCTGTCAGTCTGAGACGTGTATAATATCCCCCCGTCATCTCTTCTCATCCATTCAGTTCAGTTCAGTTCACTGTAATTAATTCAGTCCAATTCAGTTCAGTACATTGAAGCTTCACTGCTGTGTCCATATACACACAGTGACCAAAAACACTAGCACACATTCAGTCGACACTCTCATCACTGCCGTGTGAAAACCTAATATTTTAATTATATTAACATACATAAATACACTCATCATCATAAAAATAACACAGATCTCCACACCCAGAAGGTCTTATTGCAGTGGTATTCGAAAGGAAGAGAAAGTTGACCAGGAACAATAAATTAAAAATTCATATTTAAAAATAACATGTAATATGGGCAATATTTATGTACACATACAGAAGTAGTGTCCCTCAGTATAGAGTTGGGTAATAATGCAACATGCCAGATGTTCCAGCATGGAGCTGGAGAGGTTCTTAATGGTGTCCAGTGATTTTTCCACAATAGCATGCCACACATTGTCAATCAGGTACAGGATCGGTGCAGCAAGGCAAGCAGTATTCAGAGCAGCATTGTCTTGTTGGAATTCCATAGCAGAGTGTGTTGGTTAGTGTAGCACAACAGATAACACCACCAGCCAGCCACATCATGTGGAAGACTGGGATTTGATTCCCAGTCTGGATATGTTGTGCTACACCAATAAGAGTCCTTGAGCAAGACATTTCTTACACTGCTCTGGCCCACCTCTGTACTATGAGTTACCTTGTAAATCGCGCTGAATAAGCAGCTAAATGCTGTAACATAAAGTTGACCTGTAATGAAGACCAACGGTGATATGAAATCGCCAGCCCCCACACCATGAGGCCAGGCCTTCTGGACATGTGATGTATGACAACAAACTGTTGATCTTGCTGCTGTCCATGGTGCCTCCACTCACAGAAACATTGGTCATACCCACCAAGACAAAAGTGGGACTCGTCACTGAAGATGACTCACTGCCATTCTGAGTGACTTCATGCCAGTCTGGCATGACACTATTGCAGTCTGTTGATTCCTTCTGGGTGCAACTATATTTTGACAATGAGTGTATATGTATGGCTCATACACAAGAACACCCCATGTTCAGCTGGCCGACAGCCTACAACAGTAGCATCGCTCCACAGTTATAAGGAGCGTCAGATGGACAAAAAGCTATACATACACTAAAAATGAACATTCAAGATTTCTTATTAAAGTTTTTTATTAATGTCTCTTTGTCTCTCTTTCAGGAGACTCCAATGAGAACAAGCCTGCAGTAGGAGCAGAAGAAGAGGAGGTGGCTAAGATGGGCTGTCCCAGTTTAGGAGAGCACACCAGGTTGGAGGTGGTGATTGAAGAATCTTATGAATTCAAGGTACCATTTCTTTTTAAGTTCTTACCAAGTTCTTAACATGCATTCAGAGGCTTCTGAGGATAACATAGGTTAGTCAGACTACTGTAGACACCTGTGGGTTTTATATATATTACACATCATTACATGATCATTTTCTACATTTTAAGGATTAATAATAAAGTTAATGTTTTCTAAGAAAAAAAAAGTGTGTGTGTGTGTGTGTGTGTGTGTGTGTGTGTGTGTGTGTGTGTGTGTGTGTGTGTGTGTGTGTGTGTGTGTGTGTTCTAGTTTCTGAAAGACTGAAAAGAAGGTTACAGGATTGATTACATAAATGGCCTGGAGCAGGGGTCTGACTGTTCCATTTTAAGGAAAATGGAAATTCCAACTCAGGGCTAAAATATGAGAGGAGGAAATGCCTCGGAGTGCTACTTTGACCATATTGAAAAGATTGAATATGACTCAGCTAACTCTCCCTGTACAGACTTTTATAATAAAGCCCTGGTTTTATGCTCATGAGCTCAAGTTCTAATGCCATAGTATACCAGATGTGCTCACTCCAGAGCTGAAAAGCACATTTATACGATTACAGTTATGGGACATTAGATTGTCATGTAAATGTCATTTGCTAATTGATGTTTACAGTTTTATTGTGCAAATGTTCTTACTGTCTGTGTGCATGTGTGTGTTGCGCATGTGTGTGTGTGTGTGTGTGTGTGTAGAGTACAGTGGATAAGCTCATTAAGAAGACCAATCTGGCTCTGGTAGTGGGCAGCAGCAGCTGGAGGGAGCAGTTCGTCAGTGCGGTTACAGTGAGTGCAGGTAAGCTGCTGCATATCCTGTCAGAGTTAATTCCTGTTCCAGAGACAGGGTGAAATGGGTTACCTACAGATTTACAAAATCATAATCAGCTTTCTGAATTGGTATTTTTTATATATAGGGCTCCTCGTACAGTTGAGAAGTGTATATTTGTTTAACACCACTGCAATTAATACAAATCGTGCCTTGGATAGCTATAGACCGCTGTACATGTGCATGTGTTGACAAGCTAAAGTGAACCACCTTAATTGTAAGACCAGGACGGATTCTGACATTCAACACAGTGTGAATGTTGCAATCATGAGTAAAACTCTTCTCCTATATGTTGTAGGCATCATTGTTAGCAGCATGTTTGGTTTCTTGGCTCCCCCTGCAGTTGAACAGTGTAATTCACTTTTATACCATTGCTGTAAATACAAATCACAGTTTGAGTGCCCCCTTGTGGACAGCTGTACAGACGCAGTTGTTCATAAGCTGAGACAGCGATTCCAACATCAGTAGTGGAATAAGCATGTGAACCGACACCGTAGAGTGATATTACAGGGATTTACACAAATATGCATTGAGTTATGCAGCATTGTGCACTTCTTACGAAAGGTCTTGTGTGATCAAGTATACATGTGCATTTTACCTTTTGCATTTTGTTAAACATTTGAAATAAATTTAAAATGAAATAAAGTGTGATTTAATTTTTTTTTTGCTTCAGATTATCATAAACAAATAGTTTAAACAACACAGGATTACATGTAAACTCTAACTGTACATATTCACACATTCATTCTCTCGATTCAAATGGAATTTATTTGCAAATTATAAAAAAAAATCAATAAGCATTATGTTCACAAAAAAAGACTTTTTAAGATTTTTGTTTAAACCAAAAATAATAACACATGTACGGTACCTTTGTGACAGCAGCAACAAGTCCAGGTACAGGAAATTATCTCAGACCATTCTTGGGATGGAGGTGGAGGTGAAGCATGATATTGCTAACTATTGAATGGTGATAAAACTCAGACACCACCTATTTTAAACAGACGGTTACAGGAAAAAATGTAGGTTATAAGATGTAAACGTGTATAAGATGAACCCAAGGTAGCACAGTAAAATGTCCACATTGATGTCAGGTTGACTTTCAATGCACGTTCAAATGACGTCTTATGAAAATATCTTTTTGAATTTTAATGCCATAAAGAATAGAAATAAATATAAGACACCTACGAGGAGCTGGGACTTTCTTCTCTCTCTGTATCAATCTGCTTCAAGGCTGGGGTTAATGCAGTTTGAACTGCAGTCAATACTGACCAGTATGATTGATGGGTAGATGAACTGATTCGTATTCTGGGCTGCCCTTTCTCAGCCATTAGCCAACATCAAATATTCATTGTCCCTCTCCTATCTAGTCTCTAACCTCTCCCCTTTGACCCTTTAGGAGACGATGATGAGGAGGAAAGTGGCGAGGAGCGTCTTCCATCCTGCTTTGACTACATCATGCACTTTCTCACTGTCTTCTGGAAGGTTCTCTTTGCCTTTGTGCCCCCAACTGAGTACTGGAACGGGTGGGCATGTTTCATTGTGTCCATCTCCTTGATTGGCGTCTTGACGGCAGTGACGGGTGATCTGGCTTCACACTTTGGCTGCACCATTGGCCTGAAGGATTCCGTCACTGCTGTGGTGTTTGTAGCCTTGGGCACTTCTATACCAGGTGTGTGTATTTATGAGCTTATTAGATTCTATAATGTACAATACACAATAGATTATAGTCAACAGTCAGCATGAACATATTTATCAGCATAAACATAAACACTTTTACTGAACTGCCATAAACACAAATTGTGATTTCAGTACCCCCTTATGGACAGTTCTTAACATGCATCTGTTGGGAAGCTGACAGATATAGAACCCATATCTGAAGAAGCAAGTGGACTGAGTTCTCATGAGAGGCCTGAAGAAGCTCTGATGCATAGTTCCAGGCCATAGTTCTGGCCTGGAGTAGCCTATTGCAAGTCAGTAGAGCGTTAAAATGATTTTGGAGCTCTTAACGTGAGGATAAATTGCTACATTATTGCTGCTTTAATTCATGCTTAATACTTTGTTTATACATTTTGCTATAATTCTCCCAATAAGCAACATTAAGATGCTGAGAATGTAGATTTTTTTTTGTAAACAGCTCAAATAAAGTCTCACATATTTAATTTCCACAATGATCCGAAGTGGAAAATTGGTTAAATAGACAATGACCAAATCTTTACATCTCAGGCGATTCAGCAGCCGTCATCAGTGTTGAAATGCCACTGTTTGCCTAAAGGCTGTTTACATAATGCTTGAAGAAACTGGCACCATTACAAACGGTGAACTCTCTCTTCTCACAGACAGCTGAGGTTCATATAAACAAAAAGGCACACAGATGCACATGAACACACATACAGCATGAGCACTGAGAGGTATCCGTGTAGTGCTGCATACGTGTCTTAAAGGTTGTATGCTGTTCATGTTGTTCATACTGTGTATAGTATGGTATGTGTGCAACGGGTTGAGTAAATTGTCCGGCGTGGAGCTCAATTCAGTTGCACAAAGGTGCTGAGATGCACCATCAGGATGGATAACATGTCAAACCTTGAGGCAGATGATCTTCAACAGCTGAAGGCCATGTCAGGTTCTCCTTTTGTCAGCCAAGGACAGAAACCTGAGGCTGCTGTGGGCACAGCCTCACCAAACCTGGACAGTTGAAACATTTGAATGACTTCAGTTTTTCAGTGGCCTCCCACTGGACGTTAATCAAGTAGCTTTGGGATTTAGAAGATTCCTGAATCATCTGTAGGAATTGTCGGCTGCACTCATGTAAGCATTTACCTAAATCTCAAAACAATGTTTCCAACCTCTTGTGGAATCCATGCCACCAAGACTCATGAGTCTCATGGTAAAAATTAGCTGCACCCAGAAGAACTGAAGCAATTGCAGTGCATACCTGTTGGTGGAAAGAACCAAGGAATCTGTGCATGGAGGCACTAAGGTTAGTGCCAAGATCAACAGTTGTCATGCGTGACACGTCCAGAATGCCTGATGTCATGGTGTGAGGGGCAATTTTCTCCGATGTCAGATCTCCTTTGGTCTTCATTACCATCACTTTGACTGCCCATTATTCTGTTAATTGTTCTGTTAGACGCCGGCCAGCTGTTTCAACAGAACAAAGCCCTTGCACATGCTGCTGCCTTCTCAAGTGCCTTGAGGACACAGATACTATGCCAATGGTCAGTTGCATCACCAGACCTTCTCCCAGTGTGTGGGATGCCATTGGGCATGCTATCAACAATCCACCCCTACCACAGAATCCACAGTGAGAAGAATCGAGCTGCATGGAATGGATTTTCTCAGGACACCATTAGGAATCTCTACAACTCCATGCAGAAACTGACATGTTGCGTTATACCCAACACCATACTGAGAAACTCTACTTCTGTATATTGTCTATATCACACACACACACACACATATATATATATATATATATATATATATATACAGTCTTTTTATGTCACCAAATCCACACATTTATCTGAAAGCTACAGATACAGGATCATGGGATTAGAGTGTGCGTATGTGTGTGTGTTGCTGTAGATAAGTGTGAGCTTGTGTGCAGGGGTGTTGATGTGTGACTTATTACAATTTCTGTCACCTGGCTTGTTAGCAAGTCTTAGCTTTAGAAAGTGTGCAATTAGAATGTCCTCTCCTTTCTTACACTTTCATTCTTTACATACACTTACATTCATTATGTGCACTGCCACTGTTCCTCTGCCACATCCACCCCTTTCTCCATTTTTCTCTGCTTTCCTCTGTACCGTGTGTCCATGTCTCTCCATCATCCTTCAGTTCCTTTAAGGCGTTTTCTCTTTTGGCTGTTGCTGTTTTATTTATATCAGTTATAGTTACAGTCTATTAATGAACTATCAAACAGTTACGGGCTTTAATAAACGTTTGATCATCCTCTCTCTCTCTTTTTCTCTACCTCCTCCACAGACACATTTGCCAGTAAGGTTGCTGCCATCCAGGACCAGTATGCTGACGCCTCCATTGGTAATGTGACAGGCAGCAACGCAGTCAACGTTTTCCTGGGCATCGGTGTGGCATGGACCATCGCCGCAGTGTACTGGCGCACTAAAGGCAAACCCTTCAAGGTGGAGCCGGGCTCTCTGGCCTTCTCCGTCACGCTCTTCACAGCCTTGTGTGTGGTGTGTGTCAGTGTGCTCCTGTACCGCCGACGCCCCTCCGTGGCTGGAGGAGAACTGGGTGGCCCTCGGACTTGCAAACTGTTGACCTCATTGACCTTCATCGTGCTTTGGCTTATCTACATTCTCCTGGCCTCTCTGGAAGCATACTGCCACATTCCTGGATTCTAAATGGGAGAGAGAGGGTGATATAGATGGAGGGAGAGAGAGAGAGAGAGAGAGAGAGAGAGAGAGAAAGAAAGAAAAAGAGTAAAGCATGTGAAGAGACTTTAGGTTGACTTCTCACAGTAGATCAATATCTTCTGACACATATTAGTCTTTTAAAATGAACTGTCTCTTCCCACACACTAGTAAATCTTCCTCTCTCCATCTGCCCTCTCTGTTCTCTAAAGCAGTACCTTACTATGGGTTCCTCTTTCCTTTTGCCTTACTATAAGAACTCTAACGTTGTCTTAATTGTCTCTACACTCTTAAAAACAAAGGTTCTCAAATGGTTTCCAGCTTGGATAGATGATTAAAGATTCATTAATTGGTATGGAATCCAAAACATTTTGATGTGGAAATTCCTAAAAAAAAACTTGTGGCGCAGCTGTCAATTAACATCAATCATTAACATCAATTATTAATAATTAACATCAATTTTATAAAATAGAACCCTCTGAGATTCTGCTATTGGTAATAAACCTCGGGTTCAGATGGTTAAAGAACAATCCATTGGAACCAAAATGGTTTGTTTACCTTCTATCACTCAGAACCCATTTGGCACCTTTATTTTTAGGAGTACAACCAGTAACCAGTGAGCCTTTGGGTTTTTTCCTCCTTTACCAACCACTCCCTCCTGTTTGAGCCAGTCTAAAGACCCAGTTTCTGAAAGTGTTGTTTTTCTACTCCTTTTCAATGGTGTAAAGTGTCATTGGTGTCAAGTTGTTATCGTGTGATTGTAACGATGTTGTAAAGAAGACATTTGGACCAAGACTGGTCAACAGCATCGGACGAGCTGAAGCAGATTTCAACAAACAATGAACTCACTGTACATCTGCATGTGTGGAAGAATGGAAGCTTGTTATGAGACGCAACCATTTTCTTAAAATGATAAGAAGGGAAGGAAGATGATGTGGATGTAATAAGAGGATGTCATGTAGACCGAGTAGAAAAAAAGCTGCATGTTTAATGAAGGATGTCGTGACAGGATGCTCCAAGCCTGGACTCAGAAAGGTGGGAATGAAGAACCAATCAGAAAGAGGAATGAAACGAAGTACTGCAGATTACAGCCTGTATGTAAACCTGTGCAGACTGGACGCAGATGCTGTCCAATCCCAGTCTGAAAAGGACTTTCAGCAGAGCCTTCCCACTGGCCAAGTATAGTGAATTTAGTCCAAGGTGAGGCTGGGTGTAGAGAAACAGCCACTTTCTGTTTATTGTTATTACGTTTTTTTATGTTCAGAAAACTGTTCTGAATCGAAACACTAGCGAGAACCAAGCTGAGCAGAGACGCAGAGAGTATGATGGCATTTAGTGTGGACCCTATAGTGGGCGGTGTGTTCAGAATGTGTACACCCAGACTGTTCTCGCAGAAACACACTGATTTTATGTGATATATCAGAAGTTGCAGGTGTTATTAATACTACTACTCTTATTCTTACTCTTATTCTTATTTTGATATATTGAGTACAATACTTCATTGCTGTTGTCAATCTACATCTCGGCTGTTACTGTACGTTATCCGTTTCACTGTTCAGGTTTTCATGGTCAGTAATTGTAATAGCTGAGTTTACTGTGAAGAGAGAGAGAGAGAGAGAGAGAGAGAGAGAGAGAGAGAGAGAGAGAGGGTTGTAAACATCTTCTCCTCCCTCTGTCTGCTGTATATTAGTGTGTGAGAAAATGATGGATAGAATAGTCACACCTACAGCTGGAAAAAACAAAAGATGAGAGAGAGAGAAAGAGAGGTTAAAGAGAGAGAGAGAGTGAAAGTGTGACAGATTTAGTTCTCGTGCAGACGTTTAGCTATTTGGAGTAGCTGCCTCAGCTTAATACATTGTTTTGAGTGATGGGATGCGTATGCAGTGTATTTTTAGGACCTCCTGTTGCTAGGCAACCATTCCAGAGAGTCATTGTCTTGTCTGAGCCTGTTGATACTCTCTCTCTCTCTCTCTCTCTCTCTCTCTCTCTCTCTCTCTCTCTCTCTCTCTCGTGTGTGTGTGTGTGTGTGTGTGTGTGTGTGTGTGTGTGTGTGTGTGTGTGTGTGTGTGTGGGGTAATCGCCTTATAAGGTCACTACCTTTCTTTCCTGCTTGCTCTTAGGTCTTAATGAATTGAAGGGCCAACCCAGAACCTCTCAATGCAAAAACAACTGCTGTAATTGGATTCAATCTCCAGATAAGCAGACTGCTTTCTGAATGAGAGAGTTCAGTGACGTCTGTGACGAAGAATGGAAGGGATTAGGAACAGTGTTTGTGGATTAAGATTCATTTAAGTAGGTGATCAGTCTTGGGAAATGGAAGTAATGTGTTGTTTTTGTATCAAAACGTTGTAACCATTATATTTACTCTGATTATTACACCATTTACCAAAATAAAAGCCAGCTAATTCCAACACATTCCACATTGGCCCCAAACTTCCATATCAGCCAGAATTCTCATATCATCCCAAAATTCCTATATTGGCACACAGTTCTTTTATTGCTTACAATTCTGAATCAAGAATCAGCCCACAGTTCCCATGTCATCTAAAAAATCAGTCACTCAAATTTAAAACAAATGTAAAAGTAAAGCTTCCCATTTACAGATGAGATTTTTTATGAGTGTGTGTGTGTGTGTGTGTGTGTGTGTGTGTGTGTGTGTATATATATAATATCTGTGCTGGCTTCTCTCCAGGTGTCCTGATCCAATCACTGAAAGTGGTGTGTCTGGGTGTCACTGACTTTGTGTCTTGACAGGTAGATTGAACAAGAGGGCAGACACACGCACACACACGCACGCTCGCACACACACGCACGCTCGCACACACACATACACACACATGCACATACACACACACACACACACACACACACATGCACGCACGCACGCATGCACGCACACACACACACACACACACACACAGTGTTATCCATACACATTAACCTCACAGCTTCATCTAGTGCTGACATCTAGTAATACGTTTCTCAACATCGTCTCTCTCACTGTCTCCTTGCCATCATAGCACTTCACACATGCACACACACACACACACACACACACACACACACACACACACAGATTGACCTTCATTAGATGTGGTTATGCAGTACAAGTGTTTGCACAGTAATTGGTGGAGGAGGAGGAGCAGTGTAGTGAATTAGATCCTCATAAACACTGATGCAGTACTGATGTGTGTCTGGTATGTGTTTACAGTTATTAATGTCATTAATCAGGATTATGTTTCATTGTCACTGTCATAAAAAAGCTTGAATCTCTGTAATGGTTCCTGTGTAAGAGACAGCGTTCCTAATGTTGATGTATGTTATTCATGTAGTGTTAATGTACAGTCTGATAAATGTAGATAATGAGATTTTAGTTTTGGAACATTAGTGAAGAAATGTCTTCAAATGGTGTAAAACAGTAAAAACAAACATGGGATTTTCTTATGACAGCGACAGTGTCAGCGTTTACTCTATCAGTACTTAACTGTGTGTGTGTGTGTGTGTGTGTGTGTGTGTGTGTGTGTGTGTGTGTGTGTGTGTGTGTGTGTGTGACTTGTAATTATTTGCATGTTGAACTACTGTTTAGATTCTTGTATTTGATGATACATCAAAAAGCAAGTATCACCAGAAAGTAGCCACCATGTCACCATTGTCTGTGTGTGTCCATCAATCCATGCATCTCTACTCGTGTGTGTGTGTGTGTGTGTGTGTGTGAGTGAGATCCTAGTTCTTTAATCTGTGTTTGTCACTCATTCTGCTTTTAACTGCACAGTTAGTCTTGGTCCAAATGTTTGTGGACATCACTTGTAATGAATACATTCAGCTGCTTTAAGTTGCAGCCATTACTGACACAAATGTGAAAATGACCCTGTAAAGAAATACAGCCTGTAAAATAGGACTGTTATGAACTTATTGGCATTATGCCTAAAGCCAGGCATGAGCTAGCCAGGCAAATCCTCACAGCCCCACAGCTCAAAGCCTTCTTAGGACAGTAGACTGTTGCAACAACAAAAGGATAAATTCTCCTAATACCCTGGATTTCAGAAAAAAACAACTGAATGATAAATATGTCCCAATACTTTTGTCCACATACTTTATTTTAATAGCTTGTATTAAATACCAGCCCATCTCTTGGCTTCCTCTGAGGATCACCAATTGCTTTCCATCTGCATCAACCACCTCATGGCATCTCTGTGTTTCGTGTTCACCAACATCTTTTGCTACACGTCTGCTCTCATCCCGAGGCTGCGCTGGAAGAACTGGGCTTTGTGTGTATTGGTGTGTGTGTGTGTGTGTGTGGGGGAGGGATCATTTAGAGAACTTATGTGCACACAACTTTTGCATGTTTCATCCTCCTTCATGGCTCTATCCAGTCAGATGTGGTTTAAGGAAAATGTTGTCTCGAGATATTTTTAAAAATTACCTTATTTTTCATTCTTTTAAGTCTAAATTAAAGTTCGGAACAGAGCTGATGACAATAATGTGCTGTGTGATCTGTGTCTGCTGTTCTCCTCAAACACACACATTATTCTGCAATTTAATAAACACAGAGTGTGTGTGTGTGTGTGCATGTGTGTGTGTGTGTGTGTGTGTGTGAGAGAGAGAGAGAGAGAGAGAGAGAGAGAGAGAGAGAGAGAAAAAAGACAGAACAAAGAGTTGGGCAAGTTATTAAAAGAGGTAAATGATTGAGAATCCTGAGATAGATCAAGAAAGACACTGAGGTAGTGAGAAACTGGTAAATGTATTAGAGGTAGATTTAGACAAACTGGCGACTTGATTGTGACTGAGAGGAAAAAATGGAAAAGAAAAATGAGGATCGGAAGAGAATGTGAGGTACAGAAAGAAAGAAAAGAAAGAAGTTTGAAGAAACACAGAACAAGAAAGAAAAAGCAAGCAACAATGAGAGCCAGGAAGAAAAGAAAGTCGAAAGAAAGTGTGTGTGTGTGTGTGTGTGCGTGTGTGTGTGTGTGTGTGTGTGTGTGTGTGTGTGTGTGTGTGTGTGTGTGTGTGAGAGCATATGCATCTTGATTTGGGAAAAGTTAAGGCTGACACTCCAGCACATGCTGTTTCTTCTGCCACCGTCATCCACTTGCCCACTGGAGAGGAACGACAGAATGAGACGAGAAAGAAAGAGGGAAAACAATGTCTCCCTGGAGGAAGAGGGATGCCAGAAAAGACAGAAACAGGTTTTCTGTGCTTAAAATATGAAACAGGGAGCAGGTGAGGCCGCCATCAAACCACACGTATGAATGTGGAGATCCTTAAATGAAGCAACAGCACATTAACAATGACACTGTCCACACTGGAGCGGCGGACCCGTTAGGCCAGTTAGGACTGGTTTGCTGTGTCGCTTAATCATGACCAAGACGGCCACAGCGTCTCATCCGTTTGCTATCGTCAGACGTACGTGAATATGATGTAGTTAAAATATTGTCGGGATAGTTTGAAACGTTTGTTTGTCTAATCTGCCTGCATAAACCACACCGGTCAAAACGAGGTCAAGGAGCCCATTGGCTAAAGGAGGTCTATAGTAATGCGTTTCATGAAAAATGCATTACACAAAATTGCTCTCTTGCAACCAAAGCAGCTCTGACCCATGGAGGCATGGACTCAAAGACCTCTGAAGGTGCCCTGTGGGATCTGGTACCAAGTCCTTAGCAGTAGATCCTTAAAGTGCTGTACGATGTGAGGTGAGGCCTCCATGGATTGCATCAAGCATCGGGAGCCTTTGATAAGTACTGACCACTGCATGCTGGTGCATTTTCTTTGGAGATGGTCTGACTGTTCACAGATGTGTCCCGTCCTTTAACAGCTGCCACTGTAACCAGACAGACATTCACTTCACGATGGCTCCGTGTTGCATAGGCATGAAGTCCACACATACAGTAAGCAGTGTGTTTATTTTTCAGCCTGCGCTTCATCAGCCACTGCAATGTCAAAGCAGCCCTCGAGTGAACGTGGAAGCACTGAATGCAGCTGGATCGATATGAATCGAGATGAGAGAAGCTCCGACAGCAGGCTGTAATGCTCTGATTTGTTTTCTCTTGTAGCCTGATAAGATTTGGGTGTTTAGTCAGGCTGCTAGCGTGGGGCCACTCGCCAGAATGCATTCAAAGATGGATTAAATCCATACGGGAAAAAAAAAAAAAAAAAAAAAATCTGATTCCATTCATCCCTCAACTCACATAACAAATGGAAAAAAACACACAGAGTGACAGTGTGTCTGCTTCTGGGTCTACTGTTGAAAGGACGGAGATGTTAAGCAGCACAGGGTTTACGATCAAGGCCTTCAGTGATGCACCCTAGACCCGTGTGTGTGCTCAAATATACGGTTCTGTCCTGTATAAGGGGACAATGATGGGGGGAGAGCTTTCTTCATTAAGGTGTAGGAAGGTAAGGAAGGTCTCGGTTGCAGGAATGTGTAAAGGTCATGGGCTGTTCATCTAAAGTCCAGGGTGTAAGTTGGTTGGGTGTGAAATTTATGGTAAATCACTTTCAATGTGACAATAACAGAGAGATTGTTCCCCCACTGTTGATGACGAGAGTTCTAGGAGGCTCACTCTTGCACTAAAAAAAGCCATTATCCTCCTCTGATACAGAGAGACATCTGAGATCGGAACACAAACGGCGTCTGCATGCCTTTCTGAAGTGCACTTTTTATGACTATTTTGGTGAAGCTGCTAAAAGGCTTTAAGGATCACATCCAGAACTGAGTTGCTTTCAGAAGCATCACAATCCTGCACTTCTTTCTCTCTCTCTCTCTCTCTCTCTCTCTCTCTCTCTCTCTCTTTTTTTTTTAAAAAAAAGAATAAATCTTTTCACAGCATGCTTCCTCTTGAGCTTTAAAGTCACATCAGAATTCTTTAGGCTGGAGATTGTCTTGTCAACTGGTGCTCATAAAGAGAGAATTAAAACTGAAATGAGAATGAAACACTGACGAGGCCCGATACGGAGAAATGTACAGAACTGTCTTGGATGAACGAATGGGACGTTCCGGCTGGAAATAGAGTAGAGCCATTCGATGTCTTTCTAATACAAAGGAGGGTGTTTTCTTCTGCGTGTGGGCTCGTTCTGATACATGCAGTGATCACTCAGGATCTTCCTAAGTGCTTTGATAAGGTTCTTAGGATGCCCGGCCATGTAGACCGCCGATGTCTGGAGACAGAACACTATAGTGCTTCCTCTTCACTTTGGAAGTGCACTCTTAACACTAACCCCACTATTAAGAGCTCCCTCGAAGGGGGTCACAGAAGAACAGCTTCTGATTCCAACGTTTGTGATACAGATTTGGGAAATAGCTTTTAAAGCTGAACAAGATCAGTCTTCAGATTCTTTGCCCATTTTAAAGTTTGTCACACATCCTTTACAAAAATGCTCAAAGCCTTTATCACCTTTTAGGTTTTTACAGGCATTATAATCCTACAGGAAAAACATCATCCATGTACAATATATTGTTTACCAACATTATATTATATTGTCACATATATATGTAACACATACGTTATATATATATTATCACATATTAGCATAAAAAAGATTATGGCTTTTCTCAAAAGTATTAAGTCGTTTTTAATGACTGCTCTCATTAAAGGAACTATTCAAATGGAGCTCACATTACACTGCTCCACTACTCTACACTAATCCCACACTACCCCACACCACTCTCACACCAATCCCACACTACCTACACCAATCCCACACTACTCTACACCAATCCCACACTACTCTACACTACTCTGCCACCAATCCCACACTACTTACACTAATCCCACACCACTCTGGCACTACCCCACACTACCCACACTACTCTACACTACTCCCACACCATTCACACTCACTCTACACTAATCCCACACCACTCTACACTACTCTACACTAATCCCACACTACTCCACACACTCACTTCTACACTAATCCCAGCACTACTCCACACTAATTCCACACTACCCACACTACTCTACAATTAATCCACACTACCCACACTACTCCACACTGCCCCACACTACTCCACACTGCCCCACACTGCTCCACTACTCTACACTAATCCCACACTACTCCCACACTACTCTACACACTCAATCCCACACTCACTCCCACACCACTTACACTAATCCCACACCACTCTACACCACCCACACCACTCCCACACCACTCCACACTACTCTGGCACTAATCCCACACCACTCCCACACTGACTGCACTAATCCCACACTACCCCACACTCACTCTACACTCAATCCCACATCACTCTACACTACCCCACACACCACTCCACACTGCTCCACCACTCTACACCCTGCTCCACCACTTCCACACCACCCCACACTACTCCACACTACTCACACTACTCCACACCTACTCCACACTACTCTACACTACTCCCACACTACTCCACACTACTCCCACACTACTCCACACTACTCCACACTAATCCCACACTACTCCACACTACTCCCACACTACTCTACACTAATCCCACACTACTCTACATCACTCCCACACCCACACTGCTCCACTCACTCTACACTGCTCCACTAATTCTTACACTAACTTAACACTACTCCACACTACCTACACTACTCCCACACTACTCCACACTACTCTACACTAATCCCACACTACTCCCACACTACTCTACACTAATCCCACACTACTCTACACTACTCCCACACTACTCTACACTGCTCCACTACTCTACACTGCTCCACTACTCTACACTACTCCCACACTACTCCACACTACTCTACACTACTCCCACACTACTCCACACTACTCCACACAGCTCCACACTACTCCACACTACTCTCACACTACTCCACACTACTCTACACTAATCCCACACTACTCCACACTACTCCCACACTACTCTACACTAATCCCACACTACTCTACACTACTCCCACACTACTCCACACTGCTCCACTACTCTACACTGCTCCACTACTCTACACTACTCCCCACACTACCCACACCACTCCCACACTACTCCACACTCACTCTCTACACTAATCCCAATAATTACTCTACACTACCCTACACTACTCTACACTCATCCCACACTACTCCACACCTGCCCACCACTCTACACTGCTCCACTACCACACTGCTCCACCACTTACACCACCCCACACCACCCACACTACTCTACACTAATCCCACACTACTCTACACTACTCCCACACTACTCCACACTACTCTACACTACTCCCACACTACTCCACACTACTCTCACACTACTCCACTCTCCCACTCTACTCCACACTGCTCCACTCTACTCCACACTGCTCCACTCTACTCCACACTGCTCCACTCTACTCCACACTGCTCCACTACCTACACTACTCCCACACTACTCCATACTACTCTACACTAATCCCACACTACCCACACCACCCCACACCACTCTGCCTACACTAATCCCACACCACTCCCACACTACACCACACTGCCCCACACTACTCCACACTGACTCCCACACTACTCCACACTGCTCCACTACTCCACACTGCTCCACTACTCTACACTAATCCCACACTACTCCACACTACCCACACTACTCCACACTGCTCCACTCTACTCCACACTGCTCCACTACTCTACACTACTCCCACACTACTCTACACTAATCCCACACTACTCCACACTACTCTACACTACTCCACACTACTCCCACACTACTCTACACTAATCCCACACTACTCCACACTGCCCCACACTACTCCACACAGCTCCACACTGCTCCACTACTCTACACTACTCCCACACACTACTCCACACAGCTCCACACTGCTCCACTACTCTACACTACTCCCACACTACTCCACACTGCCCCACACTACTCCACACAGCTCCACTACTCACACTACCCAATTACCTACACTAATCCCACACCACCCACACTACCTCTACACTACTCTGCCACTCATCCCACACTACTCTACACTCAATCCACACTACTCCACACTACTCTACACTACTCCACACTACTCCCACACTACTCTACACTAATCCCACACTACTCCACACTGCCCCACACTACTCCACACAGCTCCACACTGCTCCACTACTCTACACTACTCCCACACTACTCCACACAGCTCCACTACTCTACACTACTCCCACACTACTCCACACTGCCCCACACTACTCCACACAGCTCCACTACTCTACACTACTCCACTACTCTACACTACTCCACTACTCTACACTAATCCCACACTACTCCACACTACTCTACACTACTCCACACTACTCCCACACTACTCTACACTAATCCCACACTACTCCACACTGCCCCACACTACTCCACTACTCTATACTACTCCCACACTACTCCACACTGCCCCACACTACTCCACACAGCTCCACTACTCTACACTACTCCACTACTCTACACTAATCCCACACTACTCCACACTACTCCTACACTCACTTACACTACTCCCAACTACTCCACACTGCCCCACACTACTCCACACAGCTCCACTACTCTACACTACTCCACTACTCTACACTACTCCCACACTACTCCACACTGCCACACACTACTCCACACAGCTCCACACTACTCCACACTGCTCCACTACTCTACACTACTCCCACACTACTCCACACTGCCACACACTACTCCACACTACTCCACACTGCTCCACTACTCTCCACTACTCCCACACTACTCCCACACTACTCCCACACTACTCCACACTACTCCACACAGCTCCACACTGCTCCACTACTCTACACTACTCTACACTACTCCCACACAGCTCCACACTGCTCCACTACTCTACACTACTCCCACACTACTCCACACTGCCCCACACTACTCCACACAGCTCCACTACTCTACACTACTCCCACACTACTCCACACTGCTCCACTACTCTACACTACTCCACTGCTCCCACACTACTCCCACACTACTCTGCTGCTTTTACTCTTCCATACATTTCATGCCTGGTCCCTGAAATTATGGGGCAAATTATGGACAAAGGTTTTTGTCAAAAGAATTTGAAAAGATAAAGGGAACTGAAAAACTCGTTTGTTACAAAGACAAGAAGGTGGACGCAGCTTTTCAAACTAACGTAAACATGCATATTTTTGTCTGCTGCACAAAACCCATCCATGCAGCGAAACACACACACACACACACACACATATATACACAGATACAGTGAGCACACATGCAGTGGGAAGGCCTGTCTCCAGAGGGGAGCACCTAAGTACTTTCCTCAAGGGAACGTCAGTCATATGCTGCCAGTTCAGGGAGTTGAACCAGCAACCTTCCATCACAAGGCTGGTTCCCTCATCACCAGGCCACAGCTGCCTATCACTTTAGACTTTAGAGTTCCTGCTCAACTTGTGTAGTGTGGTGTCCTTGGCAGGTAACCAGATAAATACAGATCTAGAAATAAACATCACTATGATGGCAAAATATTCTAAAGGCTTTCCAGTAAACCATAAGGATCATCAGTGGGAGTTTGCCAAACATGGTTTAAAGGGTCAAATAATTTCATAGAAATTAGGATTTTTGGCCTCAAAGATCAAAAGTAGGCTTGTTGTAAAAGTGATGCAGAACTACTTTCACTGTACTGGTTGATACTGCTAATTCCAGTACATTGTTGTGCATTACTGCACATCTCTAAGGAACCAAGCGTAATTGCTCATCTGCTTCAAAAATAGAAATAACTGCATGTTTCTTCTTGCATGTTGGCCAGGTTAAAACAGATGCTGCCCAGAGACACTGCCCACAATAATTGGCAACAAAATACGTGCCATGCCATTGCCTTTAAGGCTTCTCAGAAATCCCTTCTGCCTTCTTTCAAAATAATTACAGTATATGCTCACAACTGGAATTACAGAGGAGACCATCCAAAAAGACCACTCATATCTTCAGTACAAAACAAAAATCTTGATTTGATCCTTTAACATATTGTTTCTTCAGAATCAGCCAAATCATGCCTTCCATTCTTACAATACGTTAACCCTTCATTAGTCCTGCAGTGGAGAAATTCACAACATCAATATACCAGAACAATCTGGACAAGAACTAGAACAATCAAGTGTTTCTACAGATTTTCTAACAGGGTCAAATCAGTCCTAATTCAAATGTCAACAGTGATGTCAGTGATTGCATCAGGTTTACGTCCACATTTTTACCAACACAGTGGTTAACAAATTCTCAGTTAGAGTAAATGCATGTTCCACATTTATGGCCCCAAAACATGACACAGCAAAAGCAATACTGCTCAAAAAGCTGTCTCTGAGCTGACCTTCCAGAGTAAAAAAGATGAGAAACCAAAACTTCGCAATCTTGAAACGTAGCATGTTAAGAAAAGCAGAAATGAAACAGGCAGCAGGGTTTTTGACAAAATTCCGCATTTATTGAATGTACAGGTACATATATCATTTATCAAGGCAATAAAAATTACATCCAGAGTAATAATTTTCCCTTTCACAAGGCAGATCAGTACTTTCTCTACATACAGTGTTTCAGTAAGAAAGGATAAGGAAATCTGAGAGAGGGCACGAGAAAAAAAAGAGAAAAGAAACCAATGCAAATCACATGTGCTTGGTTAATGCTGTGACTCAAGGCGGAACAGAATTAGCCCTTGGGAAAGTGTTCATTCTCCCTTCAAGCCTATGCTTCATAGCAAATACAAGGAAACCCAAAGTATTATTCTCATTAAGTCAAGCTAAAAACCCCCTGCTCTCCCTTTAGGAAGGAATAATAATTGGCCAAAAGTATTACTCAAATGCCTGCTTTAACTAAATGAAAATACATACTGTACCAACTATGTCAGACTGGATCTAAAGAGATAAGATATATAAAATCTGCTTGTAATATCTTCGTAATACATGAACATGTTAAAAAAAATCATCAAAGGGAAAGTAAAAGTGCACCAATAGTAAAACTCCAAAAATATGTAAGAGCATATGAACGTAACCGATTTAGAACCATTTCTCCAACATATGGGAGGCCTTAGGGCACAAAATCTTAAAAAGAACCAGAAGGTCCTCACTACATCAACTCATTTTAGTGTCCCCAAAAACAGCTCCCCATAAATCACTACAGTAAAACGAAGACTTCAACTTAAAGAATGTCAGAACTGTGCCTTAATTTCAGCTCCAATTAAAAACATTAAATTAAAACATTAAAAATATTAAAGGGTGCTTTTAAAGAGGCCTAGGGTGTCTTGTCAATAACAAAGAGTGATAGGCCGCAGATCTGAGGGGGACTTTGGGGAGAGACCAAACAGTGTGTGCTTTGGAAACAACCTTCAAAATGTCAAATAACTAAAATGTCAATATCGCACACACCCTGACGATCCCCTTACTGATTAAAAATGAAACAAACAGAAAACATGCACGACATGACCCTCAACTTCACCTCTAAGTCAGTAGTAGAATTTACATCAAACTACATAAGCATGATTAACATGAGATATACTGTGACCACTGATATTTCACTACTGTTTACACTGACATAATGACCCAGTAATGTAAAACCCAGAGCACAAACACAAATTAAAGAACAGGATCAATACGCACAACAACTACAATCCTCCTCGAACATTGTGAGACAGCGTTTTACAGTAAGTACCATTTCTCTTGTTTTACATGGGCTTTTAAAGCTTTGAAAACCACATACAAACACAATACATGGACTTCAGGCTGACGAAGAGTTGGAACACTCTGGCGCAACCTCGTACATTCACACGCGTCCTACCACCAACAGATACACGGCTAACTTCTGTACAACGGTTTCAGGCTCGACAGTGGGCCTCCTGCCCAACCTCAGGACAGCCCTGTAGAACTGTAGGTCCTTCACCTTTCTCCTAGTGACTGTGAAGCCACATGCTCCAGGTGCTGCTATTTGATCAGTGAGGACTCTCCTGTGCCTCAGCTTTGCATCTAATAACTGCTTCATTTCGCTCACAATCATTTGCCTAAGCAATCAAATGAGCCACGTAACAGCCTCTCAGACTAACCGAGCACATCATCACTCGCATTATCACACGTGCTGTACATAATAAGGTAGCTCTGCTCTGATCGTGCTAAAAGTGTGGCTGCATTACAGCATCTCATTAGGGTGTGATTTGTGATTTGCGAGCAGTGGAGCAGCATGCAGTGGAGCTGTGCCTTTGGTATAGTGGGCCGCGAGTGCAGGTCTCTGCTGGAACAGCTCACCAGCACCGTGCTGTGTGTGTGTGTGTGTGTGTGTACACGTCACACCACATCCATGATTTTAGTTCTGAGCTGCTTAACCTGAGAGGGGGGCCGCTGACTCCACCTATAATGGTGAAGAATGGATGCATGGAGGAAAAAGGGCAAAAGGAACGATGGGTAAATGAGATGGTGGTATGATGTGAACGGAATAACATTACCTCTGATAGAGCACAATCTTTACGCCTGTAAAATTACAGTGAAATATCTTCCGTTTTCAGAGATGACAAAAATACAGCACACTACAGCGATCTGAACCGATCTCTGATGACACCTTGAATAACGTCAACCGGATGTTATGAACCCAAGGGTGCTCAGCTCATATTCTGCAGATTCCGTGAATTACGTAACAGGGTTATGAGACTGAGTAGACCTGACCTCTAGATGCCACAGGCCTTTTTTATGTACTCACTTTCTCAGAGTTGTAGGCCAGATTTTGGCACATCGCTCCAAGGGTTGGGAATCATTCTGGAGCATGATAATGTTAAAACTGCCTGCCACTGCACAGAACAGCACAAAAACCCAACGCATTCAGGTTTTCCTGAACAGTAGTAGTGGTTTTGAGGAAGTGCAGTGTACGGGATATCCACACCAATTACACACAGAATTAGAGAGCAGGGATTAGATTAAGCCACACCACAGATGGAGAGATAGAGGGATAGGGAGAGAGGGAGGCATGGGGATTGGCAGTATGATAAGGATTTGAAGGTGTGGGGTGTAAAATTTGAGATGTTGGGGAATATACTGTATGCAAGATACACTATATGTCCAAAAGTTTGTGGACACCCCTTTTAATGACTGCAGATGAACATGGATCTTTTGGCATCGTGCCTAATGCCCAATTTGGGCTGCAAGGGGGGTGCAAATCCCCCCAGCATTGAGCTGTGGAACTTTCTTTTCTAGATTGATGAAGCTCCAGTCAATACTTTTGGAATTAAATATTGCTGGGGGGTTGGGGTGAAGTGGAGCAATTGTCATCCAATATCCTGACCTCACTAACATTCTTGTTGCTGAATGCAATCAGATCCTCACAGCAATGCTCCAAAAGCCTTGCCTGGACAGTAGAGACAGATACTCCCAACAAAAGCATAAACTCTAAAACCCTTGGCTTCAGAAGAAACCACAAATGAGCAGTTGTCCCAATACTTCTGTACATATAGAGTATAAATGAAAATGTTAATTTATGAAAATTCAGAATTCAAACTCTCTACCACCCCCCGCCGCCACACACATACACACACTTACACACACACTTACACATGCAGTGTCAATTACATTATTTTTTTTTTCCAGCTACAGAAATATGTAGTGAGAATTAACTTTATTGTCCAGTGGGGACGAGGAGTTGGGGGGCTTATAGGATTGCCCATCTGTGCATTATTATGTAAACAAGTACCATTCAGATTAAGCACTAGCCTTGTGTTTGCATCACAGAGTCACAACTAACCTACTCTACTGCTAAAGCTATACTGCCATCTGCAGGACAGCTCAGAACACTACAGTTAAACCCTTCTCTGTTTCACACGTGCCACAGAAATAAATATAGATTCGCTCTATTTAAAAAAAAAAGAAAAAAAGAAGGAAGCAATTCCCCTCCTTTCCACAGGTGCTTGACGCATAGGAACTGGTACACATGTCTGCCTGTATAATTAAAGCTTAAAGAGATGAATGCATTATAGTTTTTGGCTACAAATGGCAAACTTTGGTTAAAAGAAAACATTAAGGAAACATTGAAATAAAAAAACTTGCACACCTCAAACTGAAGTGCAGCAAATCTGCTCGGAGTCCGAACCTGACACTGGGGTAAGTGTGTGGAATTTATCACTAACAATAAAACTGTAAAAAATAACTGAAATCCTTAAAAAAACCATACTAATTCCATCATCATAATCCAGTGAGAAAGGGGGCGAAGGGTATAAGGAGAAGAATAAATGAGCAAGAACTGGATCACTAATCAGAGTTACACGGCTGTAAGCTCAGCTTCTGAAGTGGCCGGTGTGCTAGAAGAGGAGGAGTCACCTAGCGAAGTGGTGCTATTGTCCAGACTGTGACTCCAGCTATGATTGGGTGAGGAGAATGGGGGAGTGCTGCAGTTGGAGGGTGGTCCTGAGCCAGGGCTGTCGTGATTAAGCAGCTGGCTACAAAGGGCGTCACTGCGCAGGCCTTTGCTCTCTAGCTCTCCCTTTAGGTAATGGTGGATCTCCTCAGGCAAACTTTGGAGCTCAGCCTCGCAATCCTGCTCCAAACGTAACCTTTGCTGTAGAGTGACATTAAAAACATAAAATGAGACACACAGAGAGAGGAAGAGAGAGAGAGAGAGAGAGAGAGAGAGAGAGAGAGAGAGAGACATGAGTGAAAGAAAAGCATGCAAGATAAAGCATGAAAAAGCATGAGAAAGAGCCAGAGAAAAAGAAAGAAGGGACAAAAAAGAAAGCATGAGTGAGTGGCAGAAAATGAGCAAGAGAGGAAGACAGAAATAACACGAGACAGTGAGGAAAAAATTGGATCACTTAATTTGAAGAGTGGAGAGTATAGTGAACTGACCAGGGGGTAGTCTTCCTCTATTTTCTGTATGATTTCCCTGTGCAGGCAATGTAGCTTCTCCTGACGCTTGTTCTGAGATTCATCCAACTGTACAGAGAGAGAGAGAGAATGCAAACAGACTGCAAGTCAGAAAATGGAGAGAAACAAAGACAAGTGCAAAATAATAACCTGTGAAGTAGACTCACCCTGCGGTGCGAGTTCACAGAGTCCTGGATGTGCTTCCTATTGATCTCATTCTGTTCCCTGCAGAAAGTAACAAGGAAAGAGGCAGAAAAGCATGCATGATCTAAAAGCTGTGGTTACTGGCCAAAATCCCATCACACAAATAACAAGTGACAGCAGTCCAAGAGAGCATAACTGTTTTTTCTTTCTCACTGGGAGGGTAAGATGGACCTCCTTCTCTCACAACAATACTCGCCAACATAGGCCTATGGGGGGGGATTGTGGACTCGTGGAAATGACGTGAATACACTGTCTGTAAACTGCCTTAACAAAGGTGGACCAGTTAAATCACTGTTCGAGGATGTGAATTTGCAGAAAACACTGAGGAGTTACTCACGACTCTGCCTTGTCTTTGTCTGCTTTCCTCGCCTCAATGATGCTGTTCTGCCTTTTTCTGTCTAACATCTTCTGCAACTCCTTCTTCTCTCTGGTGACAGTAAAAAGAGATGTATTAGTAGCTTTGATTACCATCCCACCCCATGCCCAAGGTGTTCCAGTGCTGGTGGGCTTATTACCCCTCTAGCGCATGCCTGGCATTAGACATGAAGGCAATAGGTTACTGTTCATCTGCTCCAGTCCTATTCTATAGGCAGTGCTTCTCTACAGGGTCTAGACAAGCTGTGTGTGTACATTTGCACACATTCAGCTATTTTAAATTGCACATGTCAGCAATGGGTGCAATTTAAAATAGCTGAATGCATTCATTAGGTGTCCACAAACATTTCTACATGTAATGGACATCTGTCACCAAACTGGAGCAAATGACATGTATCTTGACTCAACATAGCTGACCAATTCTATCTAGTGAGACAACCTTTAACAAAACAATTGACTTTTTTATGACTGGAAGACAAGTTGCTAATTTTCCAAGTTTTCCTCAGCAACCCGAGTAACTGCATAATCAAACTATAATCTTCATCTTTTTTTTTCATTTGTGTGGAAAACAGCTTGCTTAAAACAGAGAACCATAATTATAAAGACAGTAGAACAGGAACACACACAAATACACAACCAAAGACTAAAATGCCCTACTTGTCACATATCTCCTTGAGTTTCTTGATTTGGGCACTCTGGCATTCCTGGGCAACATCTTTTAGTTTCTTACATGCCTGAAAGAAATGTAAACACAAGTTCAGCATTCACGTTTCTATGCATTCAGAAATGTTTTTATTTACAACTGTGTGTATGTGTTACCTCTCCAAGATGAAAGAATTTCTTCTCTTTCTCCAGTTCGTACTGCTTTCTGCGGAGTTCAAGAAGTTCCTGCATCTGCCACTCTCTCAGCTGCACTGTCTGCTTCTTCAATTCAACCTCCAGCTCATTGAGTTGGGTCCGAACAGGCTCATCTGGTTCACTACCAATACACACACACACACACACACACACACACACACACAAACATTTGTACCTTGCCAGACATTACAGTCCAAATTAAAATTCAGTAACTATTATTAAAAAATTTAAAGAATGAAAAGTCAAGACCTCACATACATTGTATGTCCAAAAATTGTGGACACTGAATGCATTCAACTAAATTGCAGCACACAAACATGAACCTACTGGCACTATACTGAATGCCAGATATGAGCTAGAGGAGTATAAACACTTAGCACTGACCTGTGGAGCAGTGCATCTGTGTTCTCTGGAATGTGCTACATCCAATATAATGACCTCATTAATGCTTCTGCCACTGTATGCAGTCATATCTTCACAGCAATGCTCCACAATCTAGTACAAAGTCCTTTATGGACAGTGGACAGTTAATCTAAAGCAGCTAAACTAATTTAAACACCCATCATTTTGGAAGAAACAATGAATGTGCAGCTGTCCCAATACTTTTGTCCATATAGTGTATGTTGCAGTTACATGAACACAAGTCAATACAGAATATACAGTTGGAAAAGCCATTCCCCCTCCTTTTGGACATACTTTCTCTTCACACTGAGACGGAGCTTCTTCTCCACCTGACTTTTCCGTCTCTGGATGTCAGAGTTCAGTTGATTAGACCTCATCTTCTGCTCTTTGCTGAGAGCCCACACCTCAAACACAAACATATACACAACATTATGGTTACAGATTTACAAAGTATAAGCCCAACTAAAAAAAAGACTGTTACATAACAATTCTGACTTACTACACTTACGTCCCCAAAATGGACACACACACCTGAGCACACTAGCAAAACCCTTCCAATACAGGCACAAAGGTTTTTGAGATCTTCTCCTAGAATGCACTACACCAACAGATTCTGTGAGTTGCTGTGACCATGGCTTTGCCTTTACCAGTGTCAACAGAAGGTTCCCAACACCAGGAGGAGGAAGACAAGCACATGCTTCCTCCGATAAATGGCAGACATTGCCTCTGATCACAGTGCTAGTGCTTTCGAGTCATTCTGAGCCCTCCTCAAGTCCACCAAAAAAGTCTTTAAGTGTTTTCCTTAAAGTTACTACAAAATCCAACATCTGGTTGCAAAAGAGGCCTGCAGTGAACTGAAGCACTGTTATATAGGTACATGCTAGTGCAGAAACATAGAGGGTATGTTTTAATGTGTCCTACTTTTTTCAGGTGCTTCTTCCGCAGCTCCTTCAGTTCTTTGCACTGTTTCTTCAGCAGCGTGACATAGGACTTGTGCTGCTTGAGATCCTCAATGGACTGAGGCTGTATCACTATCAGACACAAAAAAGTCTCAAATGAACAGAAACTCAGTGTGTGCTGTGACATGAAGTGATGAAGATGAGAATGATGATGATGATGATGATGTGCACTATTCCCTACCTGTTAATATACTGACGACCATGTCTTCTTTCACTGAAAGAATTGAACAGTGCACACATTGACAAACAGATCAAACACATTAACACAGTGATGACACACGAGTTATGTAGTGAAAAGAGCAGGCTGTCATTACAGATGTTTCCCTGTAATGTTACACTCAACAGGCTGTAATCTATAATATTACTGCACTGTGACTCTTAATAATCATTGTCCAAAAGGGCACTCACTGCAAAATACAATGAAACGTTATTCCAAGAACAGTTTTTTAAATAACACTGTGCATAAACACAGTCAGCCGTTCCTATCTGCGCAGCACAAATGGTGATTGAGCAGTTTTCTGTCCTTCTATCTTCTTTATTTAAAACAAATTTACTATTACTGACTGCTATGCTATCTAATGAAATATTGGTTGATAATACAAATTATATTTAATATTTCTCCAATTCATGCCGATAGAACAAGTGGATCCCTAGTAGGAGCTATTGAGAGCTGAAGTGCAGGAAAACCTCACTTCAAAAAACACTTTCTGAATAAACAGCTTGGATAAAGAGAAAATACAGCTGTGAGGTTTTTAATTCAGGTGACCAATGGAAAGAATGAGAGTTGAAGTGAAGAGAAGGTGTTCAACAGATTTGTTTCATTCTGGTTTTTATGTTGCTGTACCTTGTGCAGGAGCTATCACCTCAGGTTCCACCACAGGGAGAACTGGAGAGGGTAAACTTGGGAAGTCTATGAATGACACAGCACTGGTCTCTGGTTTCACTCCTTCATCCAGCTTTACTGGTACTCGCTTTATGCACACACAAAAACAGAGCACATATGAAGGACATACTATTCACATTTCTAATAACGCTAACCAGATTTTAACACCCACACACAACCACACACACACACACACACACACACACACACACACACCTTATTAACATCATTAGTGTCCTCCGTTAACGCAGCCAGCTGCTTCTCTCTCTGGGAGAGCACATGCTTGATTGGATTCGTCAGCGCGTCAGCATACACTAATACACACAGAAACACACACACACACACACACACACACACACACACACACACACACACACATTATTACTATTATAATAATACGCAGTCTGTAAGCAGTACAAGTCCTAAAAGAACCAAATTAGACAAAATAGATATTATACTTAGTAATTTACTTATTGAGGTCATTGATCCATTATCAGAATGTCAAGAGAACATGTGTCATGCAGCAAGACATCACAAGTTGTACTTCCAAAGAATGGTTAAAGAAGAATAAATGTGAGAATAAAGGGCCCAGTCATTCCAGACATTAATCCAGTAAAAATGAAGCAAGTAGTTTATGGGAGGGAACCTACCAACAGTGTTTTGTACAGAGGAATAGGCTAACAGTCCTCTAAGCCCGTGTTTAGATACAGTTATTGCTGCACAAGGGAGTCACATCAGATATTGAAACTTTCCACTCATATATATGTAATGACCAAGTGTAAACTTTTGTCTCGTCTGTTTGATTTGGTTCTGCTCTCTCTCTCGTTAACTTTTAGGACTTGTGTGACAATCTGATGATGTTTAAGTTCAAATTCATGCAGGAATATAGAAAACTAGTAAGTGTTCACAATGTACCAAGCACCACTGTACATAAAAACAAAAGATTATTTTCAGGTAAGATCTGTGCTTTTCATGACGAACCTGACTGTAGCTCAAACCAGTGAAACTTTAAATGAGTGCTCCAAGGTTCATGTGATCTACAGTAGCATTTTAAAAGATGGAAATATTCTTACTTTATCATTGCAATTTATTTATTTATAAATCTATATCTATCTATCTCTCTGTCTATCCATTCGTCCATCCACCCAAAACTGATTAAAGACTGCATACATTGGTGCTGATCGGGGATGTAGTCCTGAACTTCAGTTTTCACCAGAAGAGAGGCTAGCAAGAGGGGTTGATTGAGTTCATTCTTCAGATTAATGTAATGGTATCCTGTAAACACACACACACACACACACACACACACACACACACACACACACACACACACACACACACACACACACACACACACACACACACAATGGTTAAAACTGTTCATAAAGTTTTAATACAAAACTAGCCTTCATTGACTTCCTGTTGAGCAGAGTACTGACCTGACTTCCTAAGTGTAAATAACTTAATACTGAGTATATACTGACCTGGGCGTAAAGCCACTACTGGTAAGATACGATGCCCAATAAATTTCCCATTCTCCTCAAAGACAGCTATCCTCAGTGAAGCCAATGTAGGCAGTACCACCTACAGATAGAAAAAATAATATATAGCAACATTCTGCAGCAAATTAATGCACACAGACAGACAGTTAAAAAGCAATACATATACACACAATCTTTCAGAAGCAAATATTAGAATTAGGGCTGCTGTGATCTGACGATGCATTGATGCGATTTGTCTGCTCCATTCAGAGCTGCACGTCAAAAATAAAGGAATGGCAGCTGGAGCCCAACTCAACAGATTTCAAAACGTTTCCAAACACATAAGGCGTGGAAAATATGTGAATAGTTTCAATGTGAAGAAACCAAACAGTTCACTGACATACTGACCAAATATTGTCCTTTTACAGCTGACAGATTCAGCATAAAATCAGAAGGTGAAAGAGTGGCCAACAATAAAAGAAAGAAAGAGAAATTAATCTGTACTGCGCAGGAACAGGCAACTACAGCTGAACTCTCCACAATTACCATAATGCAAAGCATTCCAAAACCTTAACCCCTTACATTTCTAACACTGTAGATATGAATTATGAAGCGATTCTACTGCACAGTTATGTAAATAGAATCCAAAATCAGCATAGCTGTCATTATTGCATGTCAAAAGCGCAATTTTTTAGACAGAAAAAACTGATGCAGAATCAACGCAGTGGAACCTTCACAGCAAGTCTCGATTCACCTGTTCTGCAACCACAATAACAGTTCTGATTGGTCAGCATGATTTTATTGCAGAAAAAACAATTAGGCTCTGATTAAAGATGTAGGCAATGTTATAGTCCGTCGGTGTCAAAGTCTACATAAATACGTGTGTCCGTTTTTAAAACGTAATGTGTGATTCTTACGTGCATAATCTGGCAATGACTGTGAAGCGACCTTCGGTACATGTCCCAAACATTGTAAAGTGATGTATTTTATTTCTGTTGTGAAATTTCTTTGCATCAGAAACGCCATAAACACCACAAATCACGTTTTAATAACTGAAATCAGTGTACTTTTTAAATAGAACTTCTTTCATTAGATTTCTTTGGATTCAGGCACACATTACAAGAAAGGGAGTAACCTAACCTCCAAGTTTCATTAAAATACAAGAAATAAAATATGTTTCCACTGTGAAACTATTTAGCAGTGGAAAATAAAGACAAATATAATATCTGTGGGTGTTGTACTTTGACTGTGCTTGAGATGTTTCTACTCCAGACTGGAATGAATTGACTTATACATTAAGGTACTCAAATTGGGGTCTAAACAAACTGAAGAGGGACATCCCTAGTACAGTGCAAAGGGTATATACAGCTTTTATGTCCACTTGTCTTCATTCATATATAGATTCAAACATATGAGCAACATTATCAATGTAGTTACTTTACTAAAGAAGAAATATTCATCATCCCACACTGGGTCCATGGAGTTGCTATTAGATGTTTTGGTGCGGTATTTCCTCTTGGTGTCAGCAGGCAGTCCAAACATGTCCACTTCAGCATATACGCCCACCTTCTTATCAGTCAGAAACTGACCTGACACAATCTATATGTGAATGAGAGAGCAAATACAGAAATCAGTGTACAAAGTGTCACATATTGTGAAGAAACACACAGGCTTAATAGATGTATACACACATACGCACCTTGACCTTGACCGTGTTAGCCACAATGCCATCCACTATGTTCTCCGTGAAGGGGTCAAAGTGTTTGTCTGTTCGTCTCATGAATTCAGGTTTCAGCAGGTAGCCACTCCGGCCGTTATACTCAAAAACACTCAGGTTCAGCTGCATAGGCAAATCTGCAACAGAGCAACAAACAAGTATTTACATAGAACATGCATACAGAGGTAGAGATGCTGCCTATACAGACAGGATACTTTCAAACAATACCAATACCAAAACAATAATACCCCTTTCTCTGTGACAGGAAGAAAATAAAACACATCAATACACACATACAGCCAACAGTAATATCAATCTCATACTATCACTATGTGAGGCTGCTGGAGCAAAACAAAAAAACAATTGCCACATTTGTGCTTTAATATTTACCTTTATTGGTTACGGAAAACAACGTATCAGTATTTAATACCAACTCAACTCAACTCAACTCAACTCAACTCAACTCACCAAAGGCATGCAAGTAGTTAGGGTTAATTTAATAAACTTACAGAACATTTGATATATATTTTGCATTAGCAGCAGTGCTAACTTCATTAAACAATTAAGTAATATATTTGGATACCCAGACCTAGACATAGGCCCACAGACATTCCCCTAAATGCAAACAAAGTTCATGCAAATAATTTTTTTCTTACCAATTTACCTTCTAGAAAAAGCAGGCGTGCTATATTACAGTAATTAAGTATTACACTCCAAATAATCACCAAAATAATAAATCCATTCCTGAATAACTAAATTAATCAAAAGTGTACGCTCAGGAGAGACTCACCTAGAGTCTGAAAGTTGAGCGCCACCATCTGGCAACCAACATTCCAGAAGACCTGAGGCATGTAGTTACTGGAGTCCACCCGCGTGCCCTTAGGATAGATCCGACTCATCTGCTTCTTATTGTATCTGAATTCACAGACAGTTCAGGAAATACAGAACACATGCACCACTTTATACTGGTCACCTGAGTGCATTCATTCTTTCTCCCTCTGCCTCCCTCCCCGAAAATACCTGTAAACACTGGAATTATTTTAATAAACAACACATCTATAAAATCAAGCATACAATGACATGAGCACACACATACACAAATGCAAAGGATACTCCACAAATTCAATGGGTGAACTCTTTAGTGTGTCCATGCCCTTGGTCTCCACAAACGACGACATTTCAAAATACTTGTTCCTCTCTGACATAAAAAAAGAAGACACTGATCAATTCATTGTCTTCACTCGATACACACATATGGTTGCACTGGGATCTTTTGTAATGGTACTATTTAAGCTTCTTGTCTGCTTAAAAAGTCAGTAGTTTCCCCACATGTTCACGCAGGTTCATTTGTACTATTCTGCCCATCGTACACTGCTAAAAATTTAACATACACACATACAGACATACTCACTCGTTGCCACATCAAAAGATTTAAATTTGACTGGTTCAATGTAGTTGACAAGTGTGGACATTTCCTCTGTAGCATTGACTTCACTGTATGCTGTTCCCTGTAAATTATGAGAGAAGACAAGAACAGAAGAAAACAAACAGTTTCCTCTTATCAGCACGTGCACTCACTCAGAACTGTCACAATGAGAAAGAAGGTAGGAGAAAGAGAGAGAGAGTGGAGACAGACAGAAGGAGAGGGCAAAATGGAAGGGAGAGAGATGTGGGAGCAAAAAAAAAAAAAAAAAAAAAAAAACAAGGGCGAGAGGGACAGAAGGAGAGGGTGAGAGAATGAGATGGAGAAAAGAAAGAAAGAAAGAAAGATAGAAAGAAAGAAAGAAAGAAAGAAAGAAAGAAAGAAAGAAAGAGTAAAGTAGAAAAAAAAGAAAGAGTAGAGAGTAAAGTAGAAAGAAAAGAGTAGAAGGGTAGAGGGAGGGAGGGAATGAGAAGGAGGAAAGAAAGAAGGGAGAGAGAGTGGAGAGGATAGAGCAGGAAGAGAAGAAGGAAAGAAAAAGGAAGAAAAAGAAAGGGAGAGAGGGAAGACAGGGAGTGAGGTAAAAGAGAGAGAATTACCTCATCAGAATGGTGTTTTTTGGGATCAGTCACAAGCTCTTCCTCCTCCTCTTCATCACTCTCTCCATCTCCTCGATCTTCACAAACACAAGAAATTCACCAAGTAGAAATAAAAACCAGAGAAGATTAAAAACCACTTCCACATTATTCACCAATAAACCACACAGTGACACTGCTATGATGCCATTATTCACCCTGACTGTTTTATAGACTCCAACCCACCAATGGATTTGTGGATATCGCTGTCTTTGCTCATTCTCTCTGTCAGCTTCTCACCCCCATTGGACATGATCTGGCCTGATTCCCCTTCATTCAGTGGACAATCTAAACAAAAATCTTATTATGAATGGACATGGGATGACAAATGGCAATGACAATCACACTGAGATTCTGGTTCAGGAACTCAACCATATGAGCTCAGTGTGCATGGAAACAGTGTCCGACGTTTCACAACACTTAACATTTTAAAGCATCGTTTTAAAACGTCTCTGAATGAGTGTGAATGTGAGGGTGGTTGGATGGGTATGTGAGTGAGCATTCTGCCCCTGTATGTCTCCCTGCTGACCAATCAGAGGCGAAGCTGGCTCATCCACTTCCTCTCCTGCCCTGCGCCTCACGCTGCCTCCATTTGATGCCCGGTGATGATGTTTCTTCTTATTCTTTATCAGGATCTTCCCCATCAGCTCCTGAGGACTCGGCAACTGCTGACCTGGGACCAGCTTCAACAAACCACGTCACATTCAAATTCATTCAATGGCCCCACCCACTCTCAGCCTCAGCAGAAAAAAGTACAACATTTGAACTCATCATATAGTATCTCCTGAAGTAAAGGCAACATGTTACAGCAAATATGTTTTCAAGTCTGACTCACCGGGTATTTCTCTAATGGATCGATGAGTAACGCATCACCAAATATGGAGCGGCAGTACTCCGCCATCTTAGCCTGTTGCCTCGTGCTGGCAGAAGAGGGGGTGAAGACAGGTGATGAAAACTTTACATTAAATCAACCCAAATATGTTTACGTAAACGTTTGAACAGGTATTAGTGAAATAGTACACTGTCCAATACATTCTCTCTCCGACAAAGAACACTTACGAATCAACATGATTCTCAAAGGAGAGTATAAGTGGATAGGGGGAGATCTTAAATGCACTCTCTGCAATGGCCTCAATCACCTCCTACAGAAGGAGAGGAGAGTTGCAGTGAGCAAACAAAGGACAAACAGAAGTAAAGAAAAAAAAACAACAAGTATTTGACATAATAATCACATTGCATGTGAGCAGCTTATGGTATGAAAAGAGGACAAAGAGTTGGAAAAAAAAAATTCTGGCAGATTGTAATCATACCTTGAAGGGAATTTCGGTTGTCATGGTGAAGCCATGTGTGATGATTGGCTCCTCATCAGGTGGTCGGCCCTTCCAGCAGTCCAGCTCAATACAGCGGCAACCCGTCAACAGAACCTGCCTGTACATCTCCACTGAAGACGGCCCTGTCAACTGGCCCACTGTGAGAAGACAGACACACAAAAAGATATATAAATAAAAGAGAGAGAAAGAGAGAGAGAGAGGGAGAGAGAGAGATGATGTGTTCAATGCCCCTACATACTTCAAATAAGTCACAATATGTGATTGTTTATGTACACTGTATTTTCATAAGTCATATTGCTGTCCATCATATTGCTCAAGCCTTGGGTTCACTACACCACAGTTGTAGCATATTATTAACAGACTGGCTATGTCACACCCCCTGGGGGTGTGGCCATTTCTCTCAGTCTGACAGGATCAGCTCAGTCTGACCAGTATAGACTGTAGACAGTATACTAGACTACACTCAGATTTGGGAATATTATACTATATCCTCCATCTTTGTTGTTTTATACACTCCAATGGGTCTAAATAGTGATCAAGAGGCCACAAATCAGAGTCTCTGCCCGTCACACACTACCTGATTCTCTCTCCAACTGTCAGCTCTGACTGACGAAAAACTAGACAGCCAACATGCCAGACTGACAATCAGGGCTAAAATCACACAGTGTAACCCAGGCTTCAGGTTGAGTGCAGGTATGCAGAATGTACTTAAAGCAGCAGTACGGAGTACACCTGTTGATCATGACCAATTCTCTGTAGTGGTCTCTAAGAATGAGCTGTTATGTTGAATATCAAACAGGGAAAAACACAATTTAACAGAAATTAACAGCCTTGCTTATGAATTCTTGTGCAAGGTCCCATCGGCCAAACTTAAATAGAGGACTGAAGCGGAGTTATCCACCGAGCTTTGAGTGTGTGTGTGTGTGTGTGTCAGAGAGAGAGAGAGAGGTGCAAACACAAACCTGTGAGGTAGGTGTTGTGTGAAGAATTGATAAAATAGTGAGACAGCGGCTGGTTCATGTCATCCATTACATCAAACCGCTCAGGAGGAACCACTGCGTTTTCATCTCCTCCAAGGTATTTACTGAACGTCATGAGAGAGATCTGATCTGCACACAGTAACAGAAGCATACACATTCCATCTCAATTAACCTTACATTGTGGTGGTTATGATGTTAACAATGTAACTGTGTGTGTGTGTGTGAGTGTGTGTCTGTCTGTTACCTCTCTCTAGCTGGCTGGGGTTGCTCTCATATTTCTCCATGAGCTGCCGGACCTGTTCTCGTTTGAGGGGAGGGTACAACACCTCGTTCAGCCGGGAGTCCCTTTGCGTATTGTTAATGAAGTCTAACATCTGATCCAGGGACAGGAAGGGCTTCCCTTTAGAGCCACTAAACACACACAAACACACATTTTTATAGAGTTAGTATTTCAGCTTTTTTATTTTGCACAACAGTAAACACAGCAGTACTCAAACAAATCTGTACCCACACACACTGTAATGTATTGGTTCTGTACTAGGCATGCCATGAGAACTATGTCATCTATGTATAATTTTGCTGATTGCAATTATTGGCCATTGTGTTAACTTGTGTTTATTTGAGCCAGTTGTGCTGTTTGGTTCTCCTGTTTGCTCTCTGTCTGAATAAAGCTTGAGAGGTATACAGGAAATGCATAGAGGGACATCTATTATGTAAGACACAAGTGATGTGGGTCCCTCTATAAACACAGTCAGAGTAATGATGATTCAATTTTAGGTTGTTCTAGATAAGTGCCTGTAAATGACATGGCTTTTATGTAAATGAATGGTTTTGAGTTCGATACTGACTTAGCTTTCATTCCTGGACCATTTCCAAACTTTCCAAGGTGGTATATGGGAACCAATACAGGTACATTAATTGTTAGCTAATGTAAAGCCAATGCAATTGAACAAGCTAGAACTGTTCCATTTCATTGATTATTTTGTGGACCTCAAACCCTGGCTAAAAGCCCATTTCTTCTAATAGCATTACAATAAACATGAATCAGTGTCCAAAACCTCTCCCTCACCCATTGCTGACACAGGTGCTCAGTTACATATCCTGTCAGTAGAATGGGATGCTCTGAATCTCCTGCACACAAGTTCACATTGCCTAATGCCAAGAGCCAACTAGAGGAGTATAAAAGCTCCCAGGCAAACAGATGAATCTACAAAAAGCCAGTCTATGGAATGATGCATATTTAAGGACCTTGATAGCTGAACAAATTCATCAGAAGGGGCAACTACAAACATATGGATATATAGTGAATATGTATATATTGTTTTATTCTGAAATATGAAGATGTGAAGAGTATGATTCTCTTACACATTTTGGCAAATATTTCAAGCCCTAAACGTGTAAAAATAGAGGTGCCACTGATTTTGGCTCCAGAAAAAAACTCTTAAACACACTTTTAAATTGATAAAGAACCTTAACATAAAGTGAAGAGTCTTTAGGCCTATAGATGAATAATCTTCACACTCTTTTATAAACTTTTTTTTTTTATGGAGCCATTTGAAGCTGAAGAGTGTAGACTATTCTCTGAGAAACAATCCATACAAATGCATTTATATCATATCATCCCTCTATGACTCACAGATCCACAAAGATGCGGTCAATCTCAGATCTCAGACACAAGCTGTTCAGAAAGCTCAGGAACCTGTCCCATGTGAAGTCATCCACCTTGATTCCATCTGCCTGAGGATTAAAAAACAAAAACAAAATCACATTTTCTTTCTATATCTGTCCAATCTAATCCAGTTCACAATTTCATGGCTCCAGCCCTGGAGCAGCTTCAGTACAAAATAGCAAGACTGGAGCTGGTGAGCACCAATTTCTTCAAACAGAAAACCTGATTTTTATGTTGGCAGTAAAATGTTCCGTGTTGATTGGCAATTCTCTCTTTAGGCTTTCATCAAAACACAGATTAAAGCACTACCACTTCTGATTCAGTTAACTGATTTCACATCTACACCAGCAGAGGGCAATGCACAACAGGAAACCCAGCTCTGAAAAACCAGTGCACTACTCAGCAAACTCTAGACACGCTGCATTATTCCCAATAATGGCAACTTAGCTGCACTATAAAAAACTGCAAACTACAATATATAAGCTACAATATATCAGAGAGAGAGAGAGTGAGAGAGGGAGGAAGAGATGGAGAGAGAAAGAGAGTTAATAGATTATTAATAGTATATTAAGGGTTGCTGGAGGTAATACAGGTACCTATAGCTATTGACAGGTTTATTGATTAATGGATAAATAATTGATTAATAACTGATTACCCTATTAGCTACAAGACCACACTGCTCCAAAGCTGTCTCCACTCGTCTCTTGTCAGAGAACATCTTCAGAAAACTGAAAAGAGAGAGAACATGAGGATAAATAAATAATGGTCATGGTTGCTGTCATACAACCCCAATTCCAATAAAACAAATTCAAACAGAATACAATAATTTGCAAATCCTTTTCAACCTATATTCAATCGAATACACTACAAAGACAATATTTTAAATGTTCAAATAAATAATTTTTTTTTTTTAAATATTCACTTATTTTGAATTTGATGCCTGCAACACATTGGGACAAGGTGGGACAGGGGCAACAAGAGACTGGGAAAGTTGAGGAATGTTCATGAAACACCTGTTTGGAACATTGCACAGGTGAACAGGTTAATTGGAAACAGGTGAGTGTCATTATTGATATAAAGGGAGCATCCCTGAAACGCTCAGTAGTTCACAAGTAAGGATGGGGCGAGTTTGAACAACTGTGTGAGCAAATAGTCCAGCAGTTTAAACACAACATCTCTCAACATGCAATTGCAAGGAATTTCATCATCTGCAGTCCATAATATCAAATGATTCAGAGAATCTGGAGAAATCCCAGCAAGTAAGCGGCAAGGCCGGAAACCAACATTGACTGCCCGTGCACTTTGATCCCTCACATGGCACATGGCATTAAAAATCATTATCATTCTTTAACAGATATTACTACACAAACATTTCAGAAAAACAGTCAATGAACACAGTTTGTCACATTTGCATAAAAATGCAAATTAAAACTCCAAACTCCAACTACCATGCAAAGCAAAAGCTATTTATCAACAACACCCAGAAACGCAACTGAACTCATCTGAGATGGACTGACGTAATGTGGAAGTGTGCTGTGGTCTGACGAGTCCACATTTCAAATCGTTTTTAAAATCTTTGACGTTGTGTCCTCCGGGCCACAGACAAAAATGAATGTCTAGATTGGCATCAGTGCAAAGTTCAAAAGCCAGCATCTCTGATGTCATGGGGGTGTGTTAGTGGGCATGGTATGGGTGACTTGTAAATCTCTGAAGACACCATTAATGCTGAAAGATACACACAGGATTTGGAGCAACATATGCTGCCATGCAAGCATCTTTTTCAGGGACGTCCCTGCTTATTTCAGCAAGTCAATGCCAAGCCACATTCTGCACTTGTTACAGCAGCGTGGCTTCGTAGTAACAGAGTGTGGGTACTAGACTGGTCTGGACTCTCATTGAAAATGTGTAGCACATTATGAAGCGCAACATACAACAATGGAGACCCCGGACTGATGAGCAAATTAAGTTGTACATCAAGTAAGAAAGGGAAAGAATTCCACCTACAAAGCAAACAATTAGTGTCCTCAGTTCCCAAACACTTATTGGGTGTTAAAAGGAAAGGTGATGTAACACAGTGGTAAACATGCCCCTGTCCCAACTTTTTTTTTTTTCCAAAAAGAGTGAATATTTGCAATACACAATAAAGTTTATCCATTTGAACATTAAGTATCTCGTCTTTCTGGTGTATTCAATTGAATACAGGTTAAAAAGGGTTTGCAAATCATTGTGTTCTGTTTTTTATTCAGATGTATTACACGTGTCAAACATCCCAACTTCAATGGAACTGGGGTTGCACACATTTAGCACACATTTGACAGCCATGCAAGTTTCATTGAGCAGAACTGAAAATGAAAGCAAGAGAGGAGAAGAGAAAGCAGTAACGTATGAAACAAAATGTGGTGAAATTTGGCTGAACTGAACTGTCTGAGTGTATCCATTTGAATGTGCATATATCTGTATGAATGAGTGATCTTACTTCTTTACTGGGATTTTCCCATCCTGAGTCACCTGCAGAGTTAACTTGGTGTATCTGCAACGAAAACAAAAGACAGTTGTGAGCTGCGGTTGACATTCGTCTCACGATTATTATTTAATTTGTTGTCTGTGTGCAGTATGCAAAGGTGTATTCTAATTCTTAAACAGACATCACTTTTTATTCTGATTTCACAACACTGTAATGTTTTGGATACAGGGTTTCACATGGTGTGTTACCAATATATTAGTCCAGTTATAAAAGAACGTGCAGCATCATGTCTTAATTGTAAGCTTTTGCTGTTTGCCAGCATGTAGACAATGAAAGTCATAATGCTGAGAAACAGGATTCAACAATAAGAGAGCCAAACCTTACACTCACCAAAATCAAGTGTTTAGAACATTCAACAGAAATATCCTTAAAAGAATTAATCAAATTCCATAAACCTGAAGAAACTACACTCCACAGACAACTACATGAACAAATATATAGAAGCTACACTATATACTCACAGATGATCAGTTTATAGTTTGATAAACAGTATTTGCATTATAACGTGTCTCATCTGTCCATAAGACACTTTTCCAGCACAGTGACCATCCTATCTAGTTGTTTTGCATCTATAATGTAGCCACTGTATTCCTGTTTCATGACATCCTCCATGGACAATAGACACTGAACCAAATCTAGAAGTGTGTTTATGTTCTCTCAGACAGGCATATGGGGATTTTTCAGTTGCAGAGGCCTAACAGTTTAACAATTACTAAGCTAATCATTTCATCCTTCCTGTTGCAGTCAACTTTTGAGTGATCTCAAAGAAGCACCACCTTTGGTTCCATAAGAGATGTGCGAGAATCTGTTCAAGGTTTAAATCAGCATTTCACAAACCCGGTCCAAGCAAGGTTCAGTTTTAGCCTAGCACTTATCCCATGGTCACAGTTTGTGACTTCCATGTACCAATCTGTCATCCAACTATGTCAAGGTAAATACAGTTTTCCATTTAAGATCACCGTAATAACCGGCAGGGTACATTATTACTAATATAATCAGTAATCAGTAATTGCTATTCTCACTCTCAGCCTTGCCTCTACATAATAAATCTTCATAACCGCTCTAATAAACGTTATTGATTAAACGAGACAATATGAGCTGTTATCAGAGCATCTCATTTCATCCCAGTGTTTCATTTTCCTAGTCAGACCACACAATTGTTTCTAATTATCTCCAACAATGTCCAGCCCTCTTTACTGTTTGACTTTCTGAGCATGGGTAAAGGATGGAAGGGGACAGGGTGGACGAGGGGATGAGACGGAGGTGTGCTAAGTGTTTATGGCACATTGTAAAACAGTGTGGGCTGCAATTTACAAAATTAAAGTTGTTTTATTGGAGGAGTTAAACAAATTTGATAATGTGATGTTTGTGCTCATGTAAACACACAATCTAGGGCCCAAACAAACATGAGAGAGACACACGCACATATACACAGAATACTCACGCTTTCAGCAAGAATGTGTTGCGTGAGGTGTTTTGGGACAGTATGTTTGTAGCAAGTTTAAACAGCTCTTCAGTCCACACCTGGAGACAAAGTCACACAAAAACACACACAAACATAATTCGAGTCAATACGATAAATCAGTTGGTCAACATCAAAGAGGGAAAAAAAGAGAAGGAGGAAAAGAATGAGGAAATCCCAGTAAGGAAATAACTCTCACCAAAAAAAAAAAAAAAGTTTGAGAAATAAAAAAAGAAGAAGGATGGCCCACGGAGATGAACTTGTGTGACAGAGTCTAGAGCAGGGGTCACCAAACCTGCTCCTGCCACTTTCCTGCAGATTTCAACTCCAACCCAAGCCTAACACCACATTTAGTCAATCAGGGACATCAGACGGCAGTAAATAGTTGGATCAGGTAGGGTGGATAAGGGTTGATTTTAAATTCTGCAGGAAGGTAGCTCAACAAATGTAGGCTTGGTGACCCCTGGTCTAGAGGGGAATAAAAGATAGACAGGATATGGGTAGGGGGAGGTACATGGGCACAATATCATTGTGACTGCGGCAGGTTGCCAATGGTTACCTTGGCAATGTCCTCTTGCATAGCCTGGAAGTTGAGGAAGGAGATGTTGACCAGGTCGTTGCCATGGACAACCGTTACTAGCTTGCCTTCCACGTTCCCCTCGCCTTTTCCAAAACCCAACACCTCACGCACCGTTGTGGCCTACACACACACACACACACACAAACAAAGGCTGAAAATGACTTTCCACAGATATCATTCCTTTTGCCACTTTTTCATAATTGCATAAATTAAAAATAAAGCCTAAATGTAGACTAACACTACACTCCGCTCCCCCAGCAAATAAGTCTCTTCATTACCGATGAAACACAGCAACACCTGTGTTAACCAACACATTTGTTCATCACATAGCCCACAGACTTGCTTGCTTAAAGAACATTTCACTGATTGTTTAAAAAAATAGCATAGAACGGTCAGCCAGGTCATCACATAACCTCAGTATAACATTTCTGATTTTAAATTCAGAATGAGCAGATTTCTTACACTAACCAAACACGGCTGCTCTCAGGGTGGAGTTATTCTCTAGCTCTAAATTTCCATTCCACCTGAAGTGATGCAGATGCTACGGACACCAGAATGTAATGGTTCTGCTATATTAAGGTGCAATTTCATGCTTTGCCCTGTGAGATAAATTTTCATGTTGTTTATGTTAAAAATATTCATCAGTTAGGTCCACTGAATATATAAATCAATGTCAGGAAGTGTCACCACTTTATTTTAATGGGAAAAATGACTAAACATAATCGGACCAGTTTATAAACAGGTACTGCTTCCACAAAGCTGACATGTTTGCTGCATTTACAAAGAGCACCTCATTCCATGCTGGTGGCGATTTGTCATCAAAACATCATTGTACGGAATGCAGGGGGACTTATGAAGATGTTGTTTTAACTGTGTTAGAACCAAGCCCACAATCTCCAAAATAAAATGTGATTCAAAGGGTTCTGTGACTGGAAGCAAAGCACAATGACTTTTAGTTCCATAAGGAAGCATGTTTGTAAGATATGTGTATTAGAATTTAAAGAACCATTTTATTGTCTCAATAATCTTCACTTGTAAATATAATTTCACAATTTAAATGTTCTTCACACTCAATACACCTCCAAACCTCAAATATGGTTATTCTATGACACTGCTCAGGGAATCATTTGAAGAACCTTTATATTTAAGAGTGGACCAGGTGGAGGGTGTGACTTTAGCCTGGCTATAATTGTTTACAATTTTTCAAAATTGTACCCGAAACCTACAGGTCCAACTGATTATCAGATGAAGTTGCTCTGGATGACTAAAAGCAGGTCTGTTCTTAGCTCTCCCCTACGTGCATTCTTCACAGTGTCTGGATTTCTCTTCTATCTGTAACCCTCTCCACACACTCCACTATTTTGATTTTAATTTCATGTAACTAATTCTGATTAATACCTGAGTGCAGTGCCCCACCCTACACCTCCAGCAATCTGTCAAGAGTGTGTGACTGTTCCTCTGCAGAGCTCTGCCCTCTACCCTTTACAACAGTAAAGCACTGTAGCTTTGTGGGCCAAACAGAAAGAGATCAGATCTTACAAACAGAACTACACCATCACCCAGCAATAAACTTTTATAAGGTCATAGTACAAACAGCACTGCACAGCACACTCCACCTGAAAAGCAGTGGTTAGTCACTGTGCAGTGATTTTCAGTTCAATCAAAGAGCGACGTCTATAAATAGCTTTTACTACATTCTCAAGTTACAGAGATGGGTTTTTAATGAGCTGAGCTTTAATATCTGTTCAGTAGCCTGATGAACAAATTCAGATGAATGAATCAGATTGTGGTCTAGGAATAATGTTGGTAACTCTGCAGAACTTTCACCTGACCAGGCTGTAGAGCAATACATGCAAATGTTCATGAAAGTTAACCTATTTCAAGGAAAGAATCAATGTATTTCTTTGCATTTATTTAGATTTGTTTATTTAAATTAGTCACAGTTTGTGTTCTTAGACAAAATGTACATCTAAGATTTTCAGACTGCAAGGCAATTTTTGTGGATTGTCCCAGAAATAGCAGAAATAAATTATTGTATTTCCATAATAATGCAATTTACACCCTTTTAACAATGAACATTTATTTTTAATGATTAAAAAATGGAAATTTTATTGAAAATAAATATTGATTAAAAAATATTTTAAACAAGTGAAACATAACCAAAATTAATCTTCTTCTTGCTAAGAATAACAGGTGATATTAGCATCAGCAATAAAATGTAAGTTCATTATGCACAGCAAAAAAATATCACTTTCTTGAGCCCTTGGCTCTCCTAGTACTACCCCTCTAAAAGGGTGGCCCTTAAATGTAACCTGATTACAACAGCTCACTTTACCAGCATCACATTTCATTTCAATAAAGCATATCTATAAAAAGAAAGTTTCTTTTCTATAAAGAAAACACTTCTAAAAAAATATAAATAAATAAAAAAATGATCTGGACTGGAAGCACTGAAACATTGTCATTAATCCACCCATCCCTAATTACACAAAAGGGTTTAACACACACTTTCTCCCACACACACACCGTACCTTTGGTTGCTTGGCAAACTTCCCAGTTCTGGTGTCCCTGATATGGCTGATGTCCACAATATCCACCTCCTGATGAGAAATAAAAATAGAAAATGTAAACAAGTTTCAGATGTGTATACTTTCAAAGTGCCTAGAGCTCTGGACTCGGCATTCTGCACAAACTGCAGTGTCATTTGTGAGAGAAAGAATCTTTTAATTAATCCTTACTTCAGATTTTAAAAGGCTTATCCCAAACTAAACACTGACCATAACACACAGACGCTAAAGGCATTATGTAAAGGCAGTGAAATCCCTGTTTAAACAGAACCCAGAATCCTGTAAGCCATCACTTACAGTGGAGCTGGAGTTGTGATTCTGTCAAAGGATCTAATCACTACTCATGCTGGAAACGGAGGAAAACTAATTACAGATTCAATTAAAAATGTGGTTATGGACAATACTGCCTAGAGAAACAGCACCACGGAATCAGCCATGCCCGATAGAGAAGGGAAGCATGGTCCAAAAATTTCTGGTGAATCAAGAAAGTACAGAAATGATAGTGTGCAGGTTGTGGCTGTGATTTTATTATATATACACTACCGTTCAAAAGTTTGGGGTCACCCAAACAATTTTGTGTTTTCCATGAAAAGTCACACTTATTCACCACCATACATTGTGAAATGAATAGAAAATAGAGTCAAGACATTGATAAGGTTAGAAATAATGATTTGTATTTGAAATAACATTGTTTTTACATCAAACTTTGCTTTCGTCAAAGAATCCTCCATTTGCAGCAATTACAGCATTACACAACTTTGGCATTCTAGCTGTTAATTTGTTGAGGTATGCTGGAGAAATTGCACCCCACGCTTCTAGAAGCAGCTCCCACAAGTTGGATTGGTTTGATGGGCACTTCTGGCGTACCATACGGTCAAGCTGCTCCCACAACCGCTCAATGGGGTTCAGATCTGAATAGCCTTCATTTCTAAGAACAAGAATAGACTGTCGAGTTTCAGATGAAAGTTCTCTTTTTCTGGCCATTTTGAGCGTTTAATTGACCCCACAAATGTGATGCTCCAGAAACTCAATCTGCTCAAAGGAAGGTCAGTTTTGTAGCTTCTGTAACGAGCTAGACTGTTTTCAGGTGTGTGAACATGATTGCACAAGGGTTTTCTAATAATCAATTAGCCTTCTGAGCCAATGAGCAAACACATTGTACCATTAGAACACTGGAGTGATAGTTGCTGGAAATGGGCCTCTATACACCTATGTAGATATTGCACCAAAAACCAGACATTTGCAGCTACAATAGTCATTTACCACATTAGCAATGTATAGAGTGTATTTGTTTAAAGTTAGGACTAGTTTAAAGTTATCTTCATTGAAAAGTACAGTGCTTTTCCTTCAAAAATAAGGACATTTCAATGTGACCCCAAACTTTTGAACGGTAGTGTATAAATAAAAAGAATGAATGTAAGTATATATATGTCTACAGTATGACTGAACACCCATAGCATCCGTCAGTGTGTTCTCTGTGCAGAGTTGTGTGCCCGTGTTTACTTAAAGCAATGTTAAATATTTTCTCACTGACATATGTAAATACTGTCTGACACATCCACATCTGACAAGCAACAATAGTTTTAATGCCTACTGTGCTATTTCTGATTAAGCAAGCCAAATCTGTTACAATCACAAATTCAGAATGTCTATGTAAATATGGCTTATAAATCAACCCATGCTGCTCTTCAGTGTCCTGACACTTGTGTTGGAGTGTCAGGAGCTCATGAGAGCTCCATAAAGCCATGGCAGTCAATTAGCATTAGCATGTGATTTAGCATAGCATTCTGTAGACAGCACAGGTCCTGAATGTGGACAGTAAACAATGCAGAACAGGCCCATAAATCCTTATTATTTGTCTCCTACATCTCATCTGCCCTCTATTTTATAGAATCCTTTCTTTTTTTTTTAAATAAAGAAATCCTGGTGGCTTGGGTCAGGACGCTGCGTCATCATTGTTAGACAGTTCGGTTATGGGTTTGAAACACTAAACATGCTAATGTTTACACACTACAGACTGTAAAAGCAGCCTTGAGGGACAACAAAAGGTTTCACAAACTGAAAAGATTGGGGGTGTTGTTTTGGTCCCTTGTACTAAACTGTAAGGTCCTGAGGTACTGTGAACCTAAAGACTTGTACTTTTCATGTACACCCCTACCAGTGACTATATAATCGGATAATAAATTACATAGCACAAATTAATGTTTTGCAGTTTAAATTTATTTCGTAACGTCCTTGTTTTCCAAAAAACACACAGTTTGCACATCAATTTTCATTTTTTGTTCCTTTTTTTGTTGTTTTTACCAAATTTTCCAAAAGTTATTTCTGTTGCTGTGCCTTTCACTGGCACTGATATATGGTCTGATATATCTGAATGATCCATTAAAACTGAGTAACCTGAAACTCCTGCTTATAAGATTAATTGCAAAATGTCAATGTTGTGCAAAAACAACTTTACAGCCAAAGAAAAACGAGTTCTTGACTTTCAATGGACGTCAATGCATGTCTACTGGCCCATTCATTATGTAAAGAACTACTGCCAGATTCATATTATGTCAGAAAGTGGGAACAAAAGCAGCAAAAAAGGAACAACTGTCACAACAGTCTATTCTGACAGTATGGTATGTGTTTAAATGTTGCAAATGTTTACTACAGGGACAAAAGTATTAGGACACAGCTTTCATTGTGCCATCTGAAATCAACGGTATTAAAAAAAGGGTTTATCCTGCTTTTTAGGAGTAACTGTCTGAGGATTGCATTCAGTAACGAGTGTTAATTAGGTCAGAATGTTGAAATATCCCCAACCCACCTCATTCCAAGCTCATCCCAAAGGTACTGTGAAATGAGCGCCATCATTTCAGAGAACACAGTTCCAATGCTCCTCAACCCAGTGCTGTGTGTGTGGTGCATTTGCACATCTGTACCAGCAATGGGTACAGCTTAAAGCAACAAATGTCAAACAGTTTAACTGTCAGCAGAGCAGCAGACCAATTCCTCTTCAATTTCATCCCAAAGTATTAGATGGAGCGCCATCATTCTAGCATCAAAACTACTCAGTTCAATGCTGGGGGGCTTTATATGGCTCTAGCCTAAAGTAGATTAATGCATTTATTAGAAAGGGTGCCCACAAGAATTTGGACATATATCACTACCATGTACTCTTCTCTGCTCTCTCTCCCTCGCTCTCTTCTGTCTTAAAGGTATTTTTGTGTTCCTTGGAATGATTCTTCCTGTCTCCCAGGAAAATATTCTATCTCTGTAATGATTAAGTCGTGGAGTTGAATGCTCCCTCGAGTGTGTGTGAGGGGTTATAGGTTACGGGTTGGAGTCCACCAGGGAAGTGTTCCAGTCCAAACAGACGCAGAGGGACACACACACACACACACACACATGCATATACATGCGCACACACATACAAACACACACAGCTTTCTTTATCTCCTCCCTCAGGCCACTTTGTCATTACAACATTCTAATGATGGCTCCCCGAAGAGAAAAGCTTGCCACACACACCTGTCAGTGACAGTTCTGCAGTTCTAACTTCTGCAAAATACATGCCAGAGTAAAGAAAGGGTAACAAAACAAACCTGGAAACTATGAGGGAGTGATATAACAAGGAATGTAAAAAAAAAAAGAGAAACTAAAACAAAAAAACATAAAACTGGTGATTTTGTGATTGCAATATGATGGCAGTTTGTTTTACAGGTCTAGACTTGTGAAATATCTTCCTGTAACTTGAGCAAGCTGAGAGCCAGAGAGATAGATAGAGACAGTAAGAGAGAGCAAGAGAGTGAGAGAAAGAGAGCATGTGTGTGCATGTTTCAGCCATGCATACATTCTCCTCATTTTTGAGCTCTTACAGCGGAAGAGTGGTAGTTAGCCAATTCTGTTAGTGCAAAAAGTGATTAATTCATGCATTATGAGGCATATGAAGACATTAACACCAGTCACACACATACAGGGTCACACACAAAGTGTTTTCGTATATCAGTAACACTGCCTCGACTTAAAGTCAAACAAGCAGGCGCAGAGCCTAATTTGTCATGCAGCTTTCTCACGCTTTGGAGAGAAGCAGTCCTGTCTGAACAGCAACTGTACAGTCTGAATTCTCAGCCTTGAGTAACCTTACAGCTTTATAACAATCACAATTTATACCTGGACATCAGTAGTCAAATATTTTGACAGTTAACAGAGTACAATGGAGCCATAACAAAAAGAAAATACCCAAATACTTTACAGGATAAATACCACTAGAAAGCCTTTAGAAATGCCTCATGCATCAAAAAAGCAAAACAATGTCTTTATCTGTCAGGCAACAGCAGTATGATGATACAAAAGTGCACCATCATCATGCAAACTGCCAACTAACCATCACTGAGAAAGTTCTTTTGTATTTTCCTATCTAGTTCAATGCAGCACTCGTGATCTACCTAATATGTGTACTATGTGGGTCATATTAGTGACACTCAAAGCAGAAACTACATGGTCTAGAGAAACACCTTCCCAGAACCCAGAACACAATCACAGCTCGTCTTCCAGCACCACAACTTGCTAATGAGCCTCATGACCTTTGCACGTTACTGGGGTTATCAGAGGAAATTATCTGTGTTTATATCTGGGATGTTTTGGTCATTCCTGAAGTTGAACTGGTTTTCAGGATTTCTGGGTAATGTTCTGGCTTGTGGTCATGCAGTGGGTGTGGAGGAGGAGCAGGAAGTGTCAGAGGATCAATCTTGCACTCATGAAACAGGAGCAGGGAGGGGCTTTTGCATGTCTTCATGTCAGACAGTAGGAGAGGAAGGTTAGGCTACACAAGAGCATGAATCACATAACACAATGATGTCAGAGAGGGAGGGAGAGGGAGAGGGAGAGAGAGAGAGAGAGAGAGAAAGAGAGAGAGACTGTATTAACACTGGATACACTTAAATAGCCTCAGTTCTGCCATTGATTTGACAAAGTTATGATCCATACGGACACAATTCCTGCAGATTTTTTAGGGGAAAAGTGACTGCGAAGGTGTGATGTTAATGAAATCACTCTGAGACCTCTGCTTTCTGACATGATGAACAACATAGCTGTTAGAAGATGTGGGCATACAAATGCACATGATAAGCAACAATACTCATATAGGCTGTGGCCCTCAAGCAATGATAGACTGGAACAGGCTGTATGTTGAATGTCACATGACCAAACCGGAAGATAAGAATTGCTGTATCCATTTATCAGAGAAGCCAGTAGTGGCAGTATGAGATCATGATGATAAGAATTCTATGTGTAAGTTTAGATTTTTGATTTTTAAGTTCATCCTACTCATGTCATGAAGAGACTGTTAGAACCGCAGTTATCCTACTAAAACACTGCACATCTCAGCTATTAGTCTGATAGAACCATAGTTATCCAACCAAAACACTGCACATCTCAACTATTAGACTGTTAGAACTGCAGTTATCCTACTATAACACTGAACATCACAGTTATTACACCGTTAGAACTATAGTTATCCAACTAAAACGTTGCACGTCAGCTATTAGACTGTTAGAACTGCAGTTATCCTACTAAACCACTGCACATCTCAGCTATTAGACTGTTAGAAGCGCAGTTATCCTACTAAACCACTGCACATCTCAGCTATTAGACTGTTAGAACTGCGGTTATCCTACTATAACACTGCATCTCAGCTATTAGACAGTTGGAACCGCAGTTATCCTACTAAAACACTGTACATCTCAGCTATTACTGTTAGAACTGCAGTTATCCTACTAAAACACAGCACATCTCAGTTTGTAGACTGTTAGAACCATAGTTATCTTACTATAACACTGCATCTGTTAGAACTGCATTAATCTTTTGGCATGGTTATAGTCCTCTTTGGGAGCTCCTGAAGACACTGTGAGAACTTGTGTGAGAGAATATATAGCGAGTACCGATAGACACATAGCACATTAGTATAAGGACACATGTATCACAGATGTGATGTCGGACCCCGAGGGCTCTTTTCTTCACCCCAGATGCTCTGACTAGACCTTTTGTCCTGGGGAAGCAGCTCATTGCTGAGCAATGTGGACCACCCCCACCCTGACACACATACATACATATATATACACACACACACACACACACACACACACACACACACACACACACACACACACACACACACACACACACACACACAACACACACAGTGTGCTGTGGAAAACTATTAAAAAGTAACTGGTAGATAAGATCCTTTTATTATGTGATTGGATGCCGTTACTACTGATCCTGCTGATAAAAACACACACACACTCATGTGGCGCTGACCTATGAACCACTGTGTCATAGTGGAACTTACTCCCGTAACCAGTGGCAACAGTCTCATCCTGTTCCGTCTGGAGTCAAATTTTCTTTCGAGTGAGCATGCAAGTGAGTGTATGAGGGGCGATGGACAAAAAGAAGTGGTAGTTAGGTGAAAAGTACGCAATGTGGGTGCTTTGATAGACACATGATGCGGCAGAGAAGAGGTTAGTTCTCTGGTTCTATGTTCTTTCATTCACTTCCACTCTTTGTCTTCACTATCTATCCACAGTACATCATAAAAAGGGGGCACAGTGGAGTGCGGGAAGCGTCAGAGTCGGTCGATAATCGCGCCAACATCAATACAGATATCAATTATCCAGTTTGGATAAAATGATGGAAAACCACATGCATGCATGCACACAGAAATGAACACGAACACACACGAACACACACTATTTGAGCTGTCAGGATTAACAGCGAGAGAGCAAGAGCAATAGACTAAGATTTAGCCATTGGAGTAGAGAACAGCTGAAAGAGTGCAGAGAGAGAGAGAGAGAGAGAGAGAGAGAGAGAGAGAGAGAGAGAGAGAGAGAATGAATGAGAAAAAAGTTAGCAGGTGTCTGAAAGAATGAGAGTAAGAGAAAGAACAAGAGAAACAGTGAAAAAGACAAGAGAAAGAACAAGCAAGAAAAAAGCAAGAGCAAAAGAAAAGGTGTGAAAGAAAGAGTAAAAGCAAGAATGAGTGAGAGAGTGAAAGAGTGAAAGAAAGAGCAACAGTCACAGCAAGTGTGTGCGTGTGTGTGTGGGGGGGTCATGTTTTGCTGCATTTATGCAGGACAGCTTTATCAGCTTTGCTGGAAGTGTCTTTCCTTGTATCTGTCCACCCATCAGTCTATCCCCTCTTTACTGGCCTCTATGGTCTGTGCAGAGGTTTGGGTGGTTTGGGTTAAAAGCTTGTGATGCTTGTCATTCCTTTACCACAAAAGGGAGGAAACTCTCCCTCAGCTGGGCAGATTAGTGCACGCACTCTTTATTTCCACTCACTGTAGACCATAAACCAGCTTCAGCACCTCACCACCCCCCACCCCCCACACACACGTCTGAACACATAACCAGCATTGCTAGACACTACGATACCAACCCACCCAGTGATCACTCCGGTGATTCAATACTGAATACTGAAAAACAGCTGAAGACAGACCTGCATTATATTGACCAAAATAACTGACTATATATCAATTTACGTTGCACCCATTGCTGACACAGATGTGCAAATGCACACACACAGAATGTCTGACCCTGTAGATTAGATTAGGACTCTCTGAAGATAAACATGAACCCTTTGGCACCGTGCCTAATGCCAACTGTGGGCTAGAGGGGTATAAATCCCCCTTCTATCCAATGCTTTTACGAGGAGTTGGGGAAGGGGAAAGGGTTGGGTCACTTAACTTTATGACCTCGGTAACAAAGCTAGAAATTAAACGCAATCAAATCCAAACAGTAATGCTCTAAAATCTAGTTGAAATTACCCACAGACAGTCGAGGCAATTACTTCAACTAAAGCAGGATAAACTCTTTGAATAGCCTTAATTGCAGAAGAATCAATGAATGAGCAGGTGTCTGAATACTTCTGTCCCTACTGTGCAGCATGGCATGAATGTAGGCATCTCTTAAGAGAACAGGTTGTTCTTCCAAAAGAGGAATTCAATGTTAGTAATGAAAATGTACTTCTGCGGGAGAGAAAATGTTCAAGGCAAGCCGAGAGGAAATGCTCACATTATCAATCCAAAAAACACACTTCCTGTAGTTGAGAGACAGTGTGTGTGTGTGTGTGTGTGTGTGTGTGTGTGTGTGTGTGTGTGTGTGTGTGTGTGTGTGTGTGAATTCAGGGGGATTACTTTCCTTGTGGAATTAGCATAATGAAATATTAATCGTCTGGATAATCTTTTCAGTCTAAATTGGCTTTTGACTAAAACACTAAATGCTAAATCACTGCCCGTGAGCCTCACTCTTCCGAGTGGCTGAACCACAAACAGTGCATTAGACCTTAACAAACACAGGCCAGCAGCCAGCATGCACAAAACCTCACAAAACACTGGTTTGGACCTGTGCCTCACACTCGCCCAAACACTAATACACCGCTAATGGAGGAGGTAAACAATCGGACCTTCCGACCTCTCTCTCCCTTTCTCTGAACTTCATCCGTTTGGACTGTAGATAAGGCTGAAGGCGTGTTTAAGAACAAAGTCTCAAAACTCCTTCACCCACACTCCCTTTCATCTGCTCTCTCTGGCATGCCTTTGCTCACTTACTGACCGTCAGTCTTGTGGCTTTGCTTGCCTGGAAGACACAATCCGTTTTAACTGAACTCTATGAGCTTAGAATCTATTATTATATACTATTCTAGAAAAGGACCCGGTCATTTCAGCATGAGTGCATGTCTACACCTCACTAAACACATCAGATGAGATACCCTTGGAGAGGATTGAATGGTGGATATAGTTTTACATTATTATGTTTCTGTATGAAACTGAATAGAAGTCATTACACCTGTATTCTCCATGGTAAACGTTTGCTTCAGATGTGAAAGATTAGATTAGGGGTTAAGTAGAGATCAGGACGAGGTTTAGGCAGGAGGGGTACTTTACAGGCTATTATTATTATCTCTCTGAGGCTCATCTGGGCTCACTTTGCTTAATCTTTCCTATTTCTATTACAGTCTGAAATTATGGCCCTTCAAAACACTGTCACTGTCAAAATGTCTTCCAGCCCTTTCACACCCTCTCTGTCTCAATGTCTGTCGCTTTCCCGTTGGACTTCCTGCCAGTCTTCTAAACAAAGGAAGAGAAGGAGTTTGAAGAGTGTCAGAAGCAGACGTTTGTCGAGAGAGAGAGAGAGAGAGAGAGAGAGAGATAGAGAGAGAGAGAATGTGTGTGTGTGTCTGTGTGTGTGTGTCTGTGTGTGTGTGTCTGTGTGTGTGTGTCTGTGTCTGTGTGTCTGTGTGTGTGTGTGTCTGTGTCTGTGTGTGTGTGTCTGTGTGTGTGTGTGTCTGTGTCTGTGTGTGTGTGTATGTCTGTGTCTGTGTGTGTGTGTCTGTGTGTGTGTGTATCTGTGTGTGTGTGTATCTGTGTGTGTGTGTGTCTGTGTGTGCGTGACTGGAGCTGGGGGTAAGTTATGCTTGAGGGGCACAGGGGCAGGTTGCGTTCCTCATCTACCCGGCTCAACAATTTCCTGCTAGTTTTCCCACGCCTGCAGAAAAAAAGAGAGATGGGAAGATAGGGAGGGCAGAGAAAGTCATCATTCCTACATTTATGCAAGACAGACAACTTTGTCACCCTTTTGTTCCATGCTGATGACAACCATATGTCCATGACAGACAGAAAGAGCTTTTACTGTCAGTAAAAAGAGAGATTTGAGTGACTGTAAGTGAGAGAATCTTGGATGTATGCTACAGAAAAACAAAAAATAAATTAAAGGCAGATAACAGAGACGTAAGGACAGAACAAATGAGTGCATGACATGCACGAAAGCATAAGAGAGAGTGCAAAAGAGAAAAAGAGAGCACAAGACACAGATATAGAGAGAGAATGAGAGCGAGAGTGAGTGAGAGTCTCTGCAGACTAACAAAGCCGAAATGAGAGTGGGCTAATGTAGCCTGGTCTACCAGACTCATTGGTAATCATTAGTGCTGTTAGCTCCTCGACTCTACATTAGTACAAACCAATGGGACTAATTGAGAAAGGACAGAAGCAATATGGCACTTCCATTCCTTCTGTCATATACCACAGTCTTCCATTAGAGCAGCTGACCCAAACCCACAACCTCACACTCTCCCCCAACACACAAACATATGGCTTATAAAACACTAGTGCCAATATATTATTGAACAGTCCTAATGAGCAACTGGCATAATCCACTTTTTCAGATGACTCAAGCACCGGACATGTGGTTGCACACTAGCACCACAGGACCTTAAGAACTGTTCGATTCCAAAGCAAGAAACAGCATACCAAGCATGATTTTTCCATTATTATATTAAATTAAAACCAGAACAATAGCACTAAAATCCTCTGGATTAGCAGTTTTCAATCAAAGTCAAATTTAAACCATCTGAAATCAACTACCAGCATGAACAGTTATTTCTACCAACCAAATACACGTCAACAATCACCTCAGATCAATCCCTGTCAAATTATGGTACAAACATGGAGTCAAAATAGTTGAGTCCACTGTTAAACAAGCGTCGCAGCCAAGTCCCAGGGATTCTGGGGGTTCCTTGTGCTCGGCTCCAGAAAAGATGCGCACTTTTCTGTTATGAATTCTTATTCATTCCTATCATACTCAGACCATACTCTACCTCAGCCAAACCTACTGTAAACTAATGAGCCTCTTAGGGAAGCAGAGTAAAGACTTAACACCACTTATCGGATGCATGCTGAGAGCACATCACTCAGCCCAGTATAGTGAGTATCACAACACAGCAGAACTAACAAACACTACTCACAGCAGTTGAAGGCGATGGTCATACACGAATACACGACATCACTCTGCTGTAAAATGTTCTAAATAAACAAATAGAAATCTGAATTCATTTTTACAATTCCAGGTAGAGTTTCAGTTTAAATCTGATCGGTAACCATCCCCACTGCCAACCATGGTGTAATTCACATCATCCAGTGGCATTCGACAGAGAAGAATATACACAGATGGAACACTTTTGTTTACCAGATGGTGCAACAGCAGCATTCCTAATATGGGCCTGATGCCCCATCTAGAATGATGCAATAAATAAATGTGTGATTTAAAAGCAGCTATAATTAGCAGTCTAGCATATCTTATGTAAACACTACTGCATATTAATCACAAATATCAGATCAAGCTCAAGATCAGATGATCTTCAGTATTACAGTCCTAATTGAATGGGGGCAAAACAGCTGGATCAGGGGATCTTCAGGAACAAAGTAAATTCCGGTTCAAAGTGAGCCAACTCTTCCCCTGACGAATTACGTCTTCTACCCTAAATGGACACAGATGTTATAATAAGTCTATAATAATAAATAAGCTATGTTAGAATAGTTTATGGGAAATGTCACCTTTGGCTAATACAACTGATGCATAGCTTCTTAGGCATTCTTGGTCTGAGGGAAAGAATAAGGAAAGGCCCCGCACACACACACACTCAAAGTGACAGTGTAGAAGAAGAGCAGACACATGCAGAACCCTCTCTCTCTTCCTGTTAAATGACTCTGTTCAGAAGAAGATTAAACACACATCTCGCACACACCTGATGTCTCCAGGTCATGTACTTGCTTAAAGTGTGTCAAACACACAGAAAGGCACAGAGAGACAAAACGCTTGAATGAACTGCATGATACAAGCACACACATACACATACACACATACATACATATATATATATATATATATATATATATATTGACTGTGATGTTAAATGGTTAAATTTGGATTTATTACTAATCCAACCAGTGTTACATCAACAGCAAGACAGACTGGTGAGATCTGAGAATGTTAGGGATTCCTAGCTGCATATGCTCCACTTTAAAGATTCAACTCAATCACAGCTGCATCTCCATGGAATTCCAAATTAACTCTGAAATAATACTACAGTCAGGGAATGGTTAGGTATCTGATTTCTGATTCTGAAGATATACATCAAAAAGTGTACAGTTGTGGCCAAAATCTTTAAGAATGGCATAAAGTTTAGGTTTTCACAAAGTTTGCTGCCCCACGTTTTATTGTGAAGATTGTGAAGAGTGATCAGATGATTGATTCATTGTGGTGCTATCTTACAAGCACACATTTAGCTAATAATTAAGAGTCAAGCACGCGTCAGGACCGTCTCCCAAAAAGGATACAGCTATGACATGGGGTCACCACCAATGCAGAGCTTTTCAAGAATGGAAGAGAGTAGGTGTGTGTGTGCATCTGAGCGCACAGTGAGACAAAGGCTTTTGGAGGATCATTTGGTGTCAGGAAAGGCAGCAGAGAAGCCACTTCTCCCCAAGAAAAACATCAAGGAGAGACTGACGCTCTGCAGGAAGTGCAGAGATTTGACCGCAGTGGACAGGGGTAAAGTTGTTTTCAATGATGAAGCCCCCTTTTAGACTGTTTGGGACAACTGTGAAAATGAATGTCTGGAGACGAAAAGGTGAGTGCTACCATGAGTCCTGCTTCATGCCAACAGTGAAGCATCCTGAGACCATTCATTTGTGGGGTTACTTATCATCCAGCAGTTTCTGCTGGGCTGAGGATCCTTTTGAGAAAATACTGAAAAAAATCAAATTTACTGTTCTATTCCTTCTCCTCACAGACGAGTTAAAAAAACACATCCGTGATTTAGGTTCCTCTAGGACGTTCTCTTTAAGTTGGCAGATTATGTGACAAGGTGATTCCAAGCTAATGAGTGGGAACTTAAAATGACAAAATTAGGTTAAAAGGTTTGAAAGAATGTAAAGAAAATGGCTAAACTCACAACATTGTAGTGCTTTAAACCAATAATGAATTCTGTGAATCATTAAACCTCTATTAGCTTCATTATATCGACTACATGACTACGTTTTGCAGAAGTAGGTGATTGCGTAAATATGACTTTCCATTGAATTATCCCCCCGAGCTATGGGGTAAAGTGTGATACTTACTAATTACAGCAGATTACAAAGGTCATTGTTCAGTTGGGCAATACGAAAGGCTATTTACATTTGATACTTGCACAGAATATTTACTACATAGGGAGGACTGGTGGAAGCTATCATCATACGGAGCTAAGCAAACGCAACACATTTGGGAGGAGGGTTACAATGGTATAAGGGTGTGTTTTCCTTTTAATACAAAACCTATTCTCCCACAAAGTGTGTGTGCATGAGTGGTATTTTCAGTCAGACACAACCACACCTTACAAAACACAAGTGTGATTTGTGTGATGGCAAAGAAAAGTCAAGGAAGGACATTAAAAATAGGGTTAGAGGAGGACAAAAGTGGATTCGTGGAAGTGCGACTGACTTTTAACAACTTTACGCTACTTAGAAGGAGACAGAAAAAAGGCATCGTGCGAAAACGGCATTATTAAATATAATAATAGACGCATTACATCTAAATGTGTCTAAAAGTGCGCAGTTACTGAAGAGACTAGATGAGCTGTCCTCTTTCCTCTAAAGAGGAGGCTGGCTTCCCCTGGGCCTTTACTCCACCCATCAAACAGGGTTACTGCTTCTCCTCAGGCGAAGACTGCCCTAGTGTCCTAGTACTGCAACACGCAGACACACACGCACTCCCCTTGATCTCAACACCTGTAGAATGAAATGCTTTTGAACACTTACAGATAAAGGTGCTTCGGATGGTTCTTTAAGTGATGCTGTAGAATAATTGCTTTTGGTTTCTTTATGGAATAAAAGGAGATTCTACTGGTTTCTTGGAGAGATGTGAGAATGTGAAGAACCTTTACATTCATAAAGAACCTTCACATCAACACAACTTCTTTACAAACATGGTTCTTTATGGAACCAACAGTGGATCAATCACAACATTCACTGACCATCGAAACATTGGATCAAACTACACTGGTCATTTAGGAAACACCAGTTATAGTAAAGAAATATGCATATATTTACATGTCACTCATGCATTCATGTATACACACACACACACACACACACACACACACACACACACACACCTCATTGCATACATGATGAACAACTGTACAAAATCAATTCCTAATATGTGGCAACCAGTGCATATAAACCAAGCACATGCAGTACATGCCTCTCTGATAACCCTGAAAACGAAAACAGAAAAGAGGATGCAAAATATCAATGAGAGAGAGAGAGAGAGAGAGAGAGAGAGAGAGAGAGAGAGAGAGAGAGACTGGGGGATGGGAGAGAGCTTGATTTAATTTGACTGGCTGAAATTTGATTCGATTCATGAGCACTCACATGATGTGTGCTAATCGGGAGGACAGTGAAACAGATAAAAAGAGGGTGATTGAAAAAGAGCAAAACAAGGCTGAAGCAAAGAAACCAAAAGGAGAAGAATATAGAAGGGGAAAGGCAGACTAGACAGATGTTTCACCTGCTCTTCATCTGCTGCCCTTCTCAGACATTTCTGTTTCACTTCCAACACCTCAGTGCTGCTCACTTCATTCTTTATAAGCGTCAGTGTCAGTCAGTGCTGGCTGATGGGCTGTACACAAAAACACTAATACTGCTACAGTTCTCAGACGGGAAAAAGAATAAATACCAGGTTGTAACAGATCTTGTCTGAACTAATGCCCACGGTGTGCCAAGCAGTGTGTGAGGTCACGTTGTTAACTGAAGGGTAGAAACAGCCTTCTTTTACATGCTCATCTTAGTGCTCATTTTAACGTAGTGGTTTCTCCTAGGTGTTCTAGAACAAAGAACTAAGATTGACATAGCTGATTAATGAGAGTTTAGTTCTCTATATCCCAAACACCATGGTTGTTTTCTCAAATGTGGTACGACAGTGCCGTAACAGGGCTGTGAAACGGCCTAATTTGAGAACCCCAAAGCTGATATGCTACAGTCTCAACTCCTTAAATTTGTGCCCCCAAAATTTACATACACCTGTAAAAGCCCTGCTTGCCATAAACTGTGATGCAGTAAAATGCAACAGCTACTACGGGAAAAGATGATGTCGTTGACACTTGAATTCAGTTTCTTGAGACCCTCTTTGCAACAACTGTGCTAGAGTAACACTGGAGAGCAGCACATCACCACTACACTCCAGATAGTTAGCAGAAACAGTCAGTAAAAGGTTGCTACGAGAACTAGGCAAACTAAAGCTGGGGGAATGGGTGGGTATTTGTGCTAAGTTAAACCCTAGTTAACCAATTAACTGAACATTAATGATTATGATAATTGGACGATTATTTAAACGAATGATGGACACTGAAATTTTCTTTAGCACAAACTGCTCAAGTAGCTCAGTTGGCTCAGAGTCGGAGCTTTCAATGATGCTTTCATGTTGTGTACAAGACGAAGCAGAGGCATGTGCCTACACATGCAGTAATATGATTTTTATAGGGGCAGTACATGAACAGACACAGAGGGGAAAAGTATAAAACAATGAAATCAATAATCAACATGGGCATAATTAAGCTGTGTTTCTCAATGTTGGTTCTGGCCAATCATTAATGAATTGCCCAGCCCTAATTACAATATTCATGTAAAAGGGCTACAAACATAGTAATGATATATATCTCATCTGTGTGAGCTGCTGCAGTGCCTCTCTGTAAACCAGTCAGAACAGAGCTCATCAAATATTAATAGCTTGTTTTATTGTAAAGTCAAGACATTTAAGTATTTATACCCTTTGCAAAGGCACATATTTCCATTATTTATACATCAAATAACTTAAAATACTCAATAAATCAATTCTATGGGACTTTTATAGAAGAAAGAAAAAGAAATACTACAGAAAAGCAGCCTTGAGCAGCCTCTTTATGAGCCCTAATAATGATTTAATGATTGTAATAACACTAAAAAAGCACCTTCACTGTTGCCAAGTGTTTCTATCTGATTGTATTTATGTTATTTAGGACCTACCCTTTAGCTTTCTGCAAAAGTGTTTCAATATTCCAGTATTTTTCTTTGGTCAAAAGTGGAAGACTAAGAAAGTGTTTAAAGAGATGAAAATGTTCTAATTAAATTCAGCCACGTCAGCTAAGCAAGTCATTCAGGAAGCATGACCTCACGAACATTACTGTCAGCTTATACATCATCTGATGCCATTATAGGTTTAAAAAGTTTTGCCATATTGAATTTTAACAGTCCCGCCCAAACAGCACTCAATTACTGGAGTAATGATTATCCACGAGATTTGTGCATTATGAAAAAATGACTCTTTCCTCTCCGTTTGTACTTTCATAAACAAGCATTTCACGTCTTCTATACACTTAAGGGCTTCACTGCAACAGGTGGTAGATTAATGGCTGACAGAAACTCTGTAAGGTGTACTTCACCACGGTTTCTTCCAAAAATGTAGAAAAAAGGAAAAAGAAAGAATATATATATAAAAAAAAAAACCACACACTGACCATGCCAGCTCCACCCGACCAGTAGAGAAAGAATCCATAAGGGTCCACCTTCAGTGTGACTAAAGTGGGCTGACCGCTGTTGGGCTCCTGAACAAACAAACAGACACACACAGAGAGGTGTTTTGCATTAGCACTATGCAAATCATAAACATTAAAAACAGCAGCATTAGATTAGACAGTTTAGATCTGACAAGCAAATATTAACTGAACTCAAAAGACAGGAACGTTTAGGTAACAGTGAGACGGCATTAACCGTAATTGATCTGTATATTATTAATCTTACTGCATTTAAAATGGTAAGATACTGTATTAAACTGTCGTCTCTTCTATCAAAAGAAGATCCGGCATGACCAAAAGAGAGCTGCAGGTGAATTTTTGACTCATTTTTATGCCATTTAAAGTTACATATATCAAGAATTCAATCTGGAAACTGAGACTAAAAAACTCTTACATTGATATACTTAAGAGAAATGGTGATACATGATACAATACCATAAAAACCCAAATATAAAGTAACAGTATTTCATTTTATCTTGGATATGAACCTGTTAATTCCACTGTTTCTACGTCACAATCTGAACAAGAGTGGCGTACCTCTGGACACCAAACCACTTAGAATAGAAATTTGAATTCGGTTGTGCACAGATGTTCCTCTGAATAAGGTATATCTTATATAAAATATGTATCTCCATCCAGCTCTAAATACGAGAGAGAAATCCTCTGGTATGCAAGTGCAGCAGGAGTGAATTTTCAACCACGTTGGGGTACATAAGACGGGTTCGGAACAGCTGAAGTGTAATTTATCGCTTGTCTTACCCAAATGCTACAAGGAGCATGTGCATGGAAAATGGGTTTACTCCCACCTTAGTGTATGGAAGCACTTCAACCGAAGTCTTCAACCAAAGCAAATCAGCTGTGGTGCTGGCATTTGACAACATAAAGGGATATTGGCTCACAGGACAAAGGGCACAGCAGCTGAATATACAGCATATACAGGGTATTTGGAGATCTACAGCCTATTGCCCAACCCAACAACTGCCTGAAAAGACCACCTGCATTAGAAATATCTCTTGAACTTGTGGAAGGCCAACTAGCGTAAAAACAATTCTGTCTCACTCTATAAGAGTGCCTCACACAAGGTAGATCAGCTAGACACACACTGCTATTAGCAGGGCACAACATATGACCAGTTTGCAGCAAAGTAAGCTTCTTTTTCTGCGGTTGTTGAGAGGACACTGAAGCCTACTTCCTGTTCTGTTGCTGTGACATGCCATGTGTCGGCCATATGACAGCTCAACTGGCTAACAGAACCCTAAGCAACATTTCTCAGGAAAGGGCTCTGCCGTCCTTCCCATCCAATCAGAAGCGAACAAGCTGCCTTCCTGTGGACCTCCTGCCACAGAGCTCACATGTCTGCCAACATAAAGAGCTGGCACTCTGGACGGGACAAGCCACTGATGGTGCAGGCCTCGCCTTTGCACCGGAAACACCGAAACACTGCTCTCCCCGGGGGGCCAAGCAATGATGAACTAATGAGAACAGACCAGAGGAAAAAGATATGCCTGGGATCCGTGGACGGCTCTCTCAGACGAGAGAAAAGATGAAGCCCTCAGGGACAAGGGGGTGGGTGGGTGGTATAAACAAGCATAATTGCTGAAAGGTGAAGCAGTGGCGCCAAAGACACCAGAGCCACACAGAAACTCCATACTTCCAACTTAATGTCCACTGGCTTCAGAGAGAGCGAGATAGAGGGGGAAAGAGAGAAAGCAAAGAGGGAAATGGGAGAGATAATAGCATCATTCAAACAGAGTGGCTGAGGCAGGGAAGATGTGAAATGTTGTTTTCCATAAAATCTGTGAGTCCATTTAAGGTGAAAGTGCTGATGTACTGCCTTTTACAGAGTAAGGGTATCCCTGTATCAGAGAACACCACAGCATGCTTTTCTTTTTTTGGCTTATTTCCTTTTTGTGTGTACTTTGAAATCAGTAATCGGTTAATGACCACTTATGGCTGTTCTTTAGACTCAATCAATATCCTTTTGCAGAAGAGCAAACGTCAGGGGCTGGTTGCGTTGGCTGTCTGCTATTTCAAATGAAAATGTCCCTGCATTTGATTACCAAATAAAATGTGTTATTATCTAACTAAACTGACAACACAAGCAGCCTAGAAAAAGTCTGCACAAAGACCACACAAAGCCTGGTTACTAGTGGTGTACAGATCACCCTCATTTCAGGACACACGGGAACCACAGAGGTAACAGTGTGGAATACAGTTTCACTACAGCTGTCACTTTTTACATTAATATACCCTCAATCTAACATAGCTGCAGTGATAACATACAGACTGCGCAGTTGCCCGACACACAAAACCATTGTGGTTTAAACACTGTGCTGTGAGAGCCATTGGGTAACATCTTGAGCGTGGTCACACATCTGCAGCAAGCTCTCTCTAATGTACAAGTGGAAAGCCGGCTATATTAGTGTGAGATGTGGAAGCCTCGTATGGACACGTGTTGAGTGTAACAAAGAGAAATCTAGTAAGTCGACCCACGACTACTGAATCCCACAATCAACCCTTAAAGAGGAAAACCATTTTAAAGCTAAAATGATTGTCTCACATGTGTCTACCCTTCTGCTTGTCTGCTGAACCAAAAAACAAACCAATCCATGACTCAAAGACCAGAAAGTGATCCAAACCATTCATGACACAACTATTAGTTACTGACAAATCCTCAGTTCTTCCAAAGAACGGCTGGTTAGAGTGAATCATGCCTCCATGTTAAGAACTTTGAGAAGGCCACAGAAGATGCTACATGCACTGTTCAAGGTCTAAGTGTATACAACATCAATCCACAAATCTAATCGCAAATGTAATCTCAAACAAGTGTGTAACTTTAACTGGAACTGCTTTTCCTCTTTTCCCCGGTGGCTGTGTGTAGACATACTGAACAGCACTTCTCCTGTTGGCTTTATAAACTGTGTAATAATACGCAGCCTGTGAACAGCTGAGAAAATCAACTGCTGAACTTTGATTACATGTATGGCTTCACAGAACATAATGCATATTATATCTATTTCTCTCTCTCTCTCTCTCTCTCTCACTCACTCACTCACACACACACACACACACACACACACACACACACACACACACACACACACACACACACACACACACACACACACACACTTGTTTGTATTTGCATAAACACAAACATATTAGGTGATATTGTGTTTGCTGAATGTCCTCCATTCATCACACAAAGCCACTGGACACAGCCACATCACACAGCGTTCAGGGGAATCCATTACCATATAAAAAGACTGGAACAGACAGAAGAGAGGAGAGAGAAAGAGGAAGACAGAAATGTTGAGAGGGAGAGAGAGAAGACAGACTGAGGCAGAGACAGAAAAAAATGAGTGGAAAACTGAGAAAGAGAAAAGGCAAGCGTGAGAAAGACAGAAAGAGAAAATGTGAGAGCGAGAAAGAATGAGAAAGCAAGCAAGATAGACAGACTGAGGTCAAGAGACAGAGAGCAATATTGTGACTGTGACAGTGAGAGAGAGAAAGAGAGAGAGAGAGAGAGAGAGAGAGAGAGAGAGAGAGAGAAGGACAGATAAAGTGAGAGAAGAGTTTGAGAGTGACAGAGAAGGATGAGGAGGAAGAAAGGGAAAAGAATAGGGGGGAGAGAGAGAGAGAGAGAGAGAGAGAGCAGACGGAAGGAAGGAAAAGGTAGAGTAGAAGAGAGGAGAGAAGGGTTTGACATATTGCTTTTTCTTTTCATCTTCTCACAGCTTTGCTGAAACACTCCTTATCCCCCAGCGTGTGGAAGTGTGTGTGTTAGTGGGGGGCGCTGCGCTTAACCTTTAGCCTATAATATTCTCTCTCTCTCTCATTAGAGCAAGTAAATGTACAGAGCAGTGTAATAATCTACACCAGGCCCTCAACACCCCCCCTCCCCCCCAACACACACACACATTCAGCTAATAACCCTTAATGAACTGTCTCTCCATCTCCCTTTCACTCATCCCCTCAACCTGGAACACACTCCTGATCTGCTTCTCAATGACATTTGTAACAGCCGTCAATACACACCAGCACATACACACAACTTTTCTTCAGCAAGGGCAGGAAAAGGCATTACACACACACACACACACACACACACACACACACACACACACACACACACACACACACACACACACACACACACACACACACACACACACACACACACACACACACACACACACATTTTTATAATAAATTCATGCACCCTCTCAACCTTGGTTCCTGGCCAAACTATAAAACATGCTCCAGTGTTCCAGAAACATACACACACACAAACAAACACACACACATCCTAATGTAGAGATTTATTTGAGATTGAGAAAAACAGTGTGCTCCTGTGTGTGTGTGTGTGTGTGTGTGTGTGTGTGCGTGCGTGCGTGCGTGCGTGCGTGCGTGTGTGTGTGTGTGTGTGTGCATGCCTCAAGGGACTTTAAGTAGATCATTAAAACAGTGCTCTAATCGGTGAAATAAAACAACTTGTTTATTGCCAGAATCGGAGATTGTAGAACAGAGCGAGACTGCTACATGTGCCTTTCTCACACTCACACACACAATCCAAGCATGCATACACACAGACTAATGCAGAAACTATGTCAGCTATTTCAGTGGGTGAGTTTGTCAGCCTCCTGGCCCGGGCTGTATCTGACCTGCAACATTAACATCTTTTTAAAGACTCACATCACCCCCTCCCCACCCCCCGGTGCTCATCACATCTCACAATCAGCAGGAGCACTACAAGACAGCTAAGGCTGTCATTAGTGGGCAGAGCTGTGTTATGAAGGTCTGCGTTGCTCTGAGGCTAAACAGACTAAAGTGCACCTTCTGGATGAATCAGCAGTGATTAAGTGGCAGTTTGCAGGATGACGATGCATATTTGAAATCTCCTGCTTGTCTCTCTTACAGTAACAGAATTCTATGAAGTTCAGTAAAGCTTTCTTTACTGCTTCATTTACAGAGAAAGCATTCAGAATTTCTCAAAGGTTCTCTAGCTATAGTCGAATAATGAGAGCCCATGAGCACCTCTGCCCCTTCATTAACATGAACCAGAATAAAAAATAAAACCATAAAAACACACCCATTTTCAACTGACATAACTGGGCGGCCCTTCTAAATTTGGCTGGGAAAACTGGGGTTAAAAAAAGAAAAAGAAAAAGATGACCATTTTTGTTACAGTGCCAGTCTATGCTTCACGGCAGTGTCATACACCAGCCAGTCAAAGCATTATTTGTTCTTGAGCCCACCATAAAAGCAACATCAGTATAATTCAGATGGAAGAATAGATTTGTAAACAGGCTTGTAGAACCGCATGAGGACGCCAGCTTTAAGGACTAATGAATCTTTCTTTTGGAACATTTGTCCACTTTTGTAATCTGGATACTCAATTCACTTCCAAAATCAAAAACAACTGTGTGATGATCTGCTATAAGAATGGCAAAGGCTGTGTCTGCACTCTGCATTGCTCATCCATTGAGTCCAAAGGTAAAGATACATACACACATCTCTGAAAAGGGATGAGAGAGCTGTGGATCACCAGTTTAACTGACCAAAGTATGTTTACATATGCTTATATTTATAGTAAATAGCCGACACTCTTACCCAGAGTTACTTGCAGTCACAATTGCAGTCATGTGACACAGTTAGGACACCCCATGAAACATATTTAAACATATGGACACCTGATCTTTATTTGAACTACATCAAGGGATGGCGGTGATAGAACTTCACATAAAACTAAAGAAAATCCTTTTCAAAGCGTGAGAGAAAGTGTGAGGACAAAACAGAAATGGTGTCAGTTCATCTGTCCAGAGCACACAGTTCCAGAAGTCCTACTCATTGTCTAGGTATTCTCTGGCAAATGTCTTGCCTTGATGTTTAAGACTTTCCTTCTTGCACACCTTCCATGAAAAATCAAACTTGTTCAGATGGCATAGAACTCTAATAAGAGCTACCTGTATGTCCCATGACATTTTACGTTTGTTACTCTTAAGTTCAAAACTTGCTAGGACAGCCTGACCTGCTTGAAATGTTCTCCACTTGTAAATTATTTTCCAGACAGTGGAACGGCTGATTTCTAATAGCTCCGAGAACTTTTGAAACTCCTTCCCAGACTTATACAACCTTCTTTCTGAAGGTCTCTGAAAGCTCTCTGGAGCTTGCATGGTGATACCACTCACAACATCCAAGAGTAAACCAAACTAATGTCCTCCAAAGTCCTCTCTAAAGATGGACTAATCCATCTAACAGCTGATATTACATAGTAATAAATGTGGGGGGGTGTCCTACCTTTTATCCTCACAACAAACGTTCTAATAATAAGGTTTTACAAATGATTGTTGAGACAGTGTTATTTTAGTTAAATCACCTCCAAAACACTGATCATTTATATATGGCCCTTTAGAGGGTCTCCTGATGCACTACAGATCTTCTAAAGGCCTTCTGAGGGACTCAAACTTCAGCATGCTGCGTGTGATGCTTTCAGCGTTCATTTAAGTAGAATTCATTTACATGTTGTCCACGCTAATCAGTGTCTGCTTTTCATATCTACAGTTATAATTAGTTCATGATTATTAAAACTGTGGTTGATTTCTTTAGTAGCTGAAGGAAAGGAAATGAAGAAAACCTTGAGGGACAGAGACTAGAGACCTTTGAGCAGCCATTAAATGATCGCACTGATTTACTGCAGCCACATGGCCTCCCTGCCAAGACCTGCATGTCCCAGCGGCATAAAACAAACACACACCCATACACAAACAGCACACGGTCTCCCTCCTGAACAACCCCACAAGAGTGAGAGTGAGAGAGCGAGAGCTAGAGGGAGGGTGCAAAGATCAAAACACACCCACATGTGAATAGTGGGAAGTTGAGGTTGACACTAAAAGAAGTGTTTTTTTTGTTTTGTTTTTGTGCTACCCTTCAATCATTCACTCTCTTGCTCACTCTCACCTCAGTGTTAGTGTGTGGCAGAGTGTTTCTATGTATGGTGAGACTTTCATGGACACGGAGAAGTAAGAGTCAACAACCAACAGCACTGCTTCCTGAAGGAGCTGCACCACAGGACCCACAAAATACTTTCTTGAGCTCTGCCCCTCCTGAAGGAGCTTCGTAAATAGGGCCCACAAAATTGTTTCAGATGGGCTTCTGAAGGAGCTGCACATCCTTCTTCAGAGGGATTCCTGAAGGACCTATATTACAGAGCCCAAATTCAGGCTCACAAGGCCCACAGAAGCCTTGTCTTCAGAAGGCCTCTTCAAGAAGGTGCATTAAAGGGCCAAATATTAGGCTCATGACATCCAGAGGAAGCCGAGCCACAAGCTTTAAAATCGGGTTCAGAAGGCCTCCTGATGGAGCTGTACAACAGCCCCCACAATCTGCTTCTGAGGGCCTTTGGAAGAAGCCACATCACAGAGCCCAATATGAGGCACAGAAGGGCCTCCTGAAGGAGCTGTGCTAGCTTTAAAATGAGGATTAGATGGCCTAATAAAAGAACCTTTGCCACAAGGTCAAAGATCATACACCTTAGACCTTCCACAGGGCCGGCAAACTGCTTCAGAGGCCCTCCGGAAAGAGCTCCTGACGTAGCTGTGCCACAGGGCTCAGACAGGAACAGCCAGGTGAATTCTTTGATTCAGCAAAAAAGATAAAAAAGCAAGTTTGTGTAGGCGTGGGTTCAAGCCCAAGTCTTTGCATGTGTTTACACATGAGTGAACATACAGATGTTGGATCCTCTACTCCAATCTCCTCACATTTTTTACTCTATCCAAGTTCTTTAGAGCTCACCTGAGAGATCCGCTCTAATGCAGCACACGAGTCGCATAAAGAGACAAAGTCTAGCTTCTGGGAGTGGAGGATTTCCAGAGCTTTGGCACAAACATCAGAAAAGTCCTTGTTTGTGGGTATCTGTTACCACCAGCCAAAGTCGCAACACAGCTAATACTTTAAAAATCCTCTGAAAGTGTGAAAATCATAAAAACACTTTAGCCTTGGCACAGCTTAAATCATGCCATGTGCAGCATATGCCACATAAAATACCCCATCTTTTGGGCATATGTGCATAGTGTATATTTGTTTGTGTGTGTGTGTGTTCTGTTGCATGTGTCTCTCTGTCCTCCCAGTAAACAGGATGTGTGTGGGCTACAGGAGGGGATGAAGTAAACACTTGCAGGACAAAAAAGGGGACCGAGTGAGCAGGTAATAAAAACGGGAAGAGTGAGTGAAGAGGAGGATCGCAGGAGAAGAACTAGTGATGCCCAGACATGATCTCCGAGATCATGAGCAATCAGCTGCATTAAGGGCTTGGTACTGACCCCATCTTTTGTAAAGCCCATTTTATATTATTGCAGTCGATTTACGCCCTTCTTGAAGACGCACCAATAAACATACTTCATTCATAATTTGAAACAGTGAGGGACTATTTCAGAAGTTAACAAGCAGTTTAAAAACTACACCATATGGACTCACGACATGGGACACACTTCTTAATTACTGAATTCAAGTGTTTCATTACCCACTTTCAGAAATGCCCATTAACCCACAACTTTTCCAGACATTACCAGAAGGAGCTGTATGGGTGAACGCAAATGTCCAACCATCCTACCAGCCCTCAGCAGAAGGTCTGAGCAAGCCCATATGTGAACAGAGCAGGTCAATTTCCTAAGAAATCGCAGTGGGTCAAGCCGTGACGAAGTGTCGTGCCTACAGAACATTTTCTGGAGTGAGAACTCATAACCCCAGTATTTTGCCCGGGGGCTCTGCTGTGGCTCAGCCTGCCAAGCCATTATTAGCAAAATGAAGTCAAGGTGGAGTAAAAGCCTTTATAATTCTACAAATGAGCAAAGCTAATATGAAAGTGGTGGACCTGGATTACCCAATGGAGTGAAAGAGTAAAAGTCCCAAGAGTGGGAGCAGTTGGAGCAAAATCCTGGGGTGGATCTTGAGTGGCTGCACCTGAAATATCCACCTCTGATTTCCATCAAACCGTTCTGCCAAATGTCTGAAGGTGACACACACTATATTTTATAGCAGGACCATCACAGTATAGAACTGCATTCATTGATTCCCTTTAGAATTCCTCGAATGAGCAGCACTGCAAACCCTTTGAGCACAGACAGGCAGTACTGCTAGAATTAAATATCACAAGATTTTATCAGTGTTAATGTTTACAACAACGTTAAAGAAGCTCATCCTTCCTGAATGCTGCAACTTTATGTCCCAACATATAGCTTTTTGGGGTTGGAGAGATCTACCAACACCAAGGAGAACCTAAACAGAACATAAACTACAATCACAAAACCTAAACCAAGCACTTTAGAGCAGAAAATCTGAAAGGGCCCTAAACTCACATTAAAACCACTGACACATAAAGGGCAGAAATTTCATTCTCATGGTACTGTGGCACCATGACTGAAGCAGTCAGTTCTTGACAATGTGTTAAAAGCCAGAAAGCAAAAAGTGTAAGAATTGGTCCCATTTTCAGAAGGGCCAGACTGTAATGGATACACATCTGAGTCACAGTATCTCCAAACCAGCAGGTCTTGTGGGGTGTTCCTGGTATGCAGTGGTTAATAAATACCAAAAGCGCTCCAAGGATGGACAACCAATGAACCGGCCACAGAGGTATGGGTGCCTAAGGCTCATTGATGTAATCCATGCAGGCCCCACCTAACAATTTACAGGACTTACAATCGGCTGCCGATGTCTTGGGGCCAGAAACTCATTCGGTTACACAATTACTGTAAAGAGCAGGGAAAACACCAGACTGTGATGAGTTGGTGTTTCGGAATCACGACACCGTCCTCTGCCACAATAAGATCACAGACATTTACACTATGTAAATGAAAATGAACAAAAAGGAGGATTGTAATTGCAGGCCGGGAGCTCTCCAACCAATCAAACATCATTCACAGTCTGAGTGCCGTGTGTGTTTCCACATGTTAAAGAATCACTTCAGTTCAAATAATGCATGCCAAACAATGACATGGTTTGCTTAACAGTGCACAAATATAGGTTTAGCATATCACTAACCATAATCACACAACATGACATTCTGTCCACATCATGAAGCTCCAACAGTCTCTCAGTCAGAGCGCTCCTGACCACAACCATGACCTTTACATACCCAAAAGCAGGATGAGATTATAACTGAACTCAGCAGCAATTCAATTCAGCTAATAAGACAGAGACACAGAGAGACAGAGACAGAGACACAGACACAGACAGAAAGAGAGAGAGAAAGACAGAGGCGGGGGGACAAAAAAAAAAACCAGACAAACAGACCTGAATGTCAACATATTTGTTTTCATTTATATTTTTTCCATTTTATCTTTTCACATATAGATATAACTTACATCAAATTACTTTCATATCATATATAAAAATAGTATAAGTTTTATATTACTTTTGTCTTATTATATATAAGAAATTACCACGATAAAGGTCATCAATGATACACGAACAAAACAATGGAACTGAAAATCTCATTCCATTCCAACCGCTGAGAAAAGACTTCCAGAATTTCCTGAACAGGAACACAAACAATAACCATTTAAATCTGATCTTAAATGACATGAACTAAATGCAAGTAAAACACGTTCCTAGTAGGTTAATTACCCGACACCTGAAGTCAGCATCTGATAACCCCTTTTCAAATGAGACAAATTCAAGCCCATCACAGAAGAACCTGTGAAAACAGTAATCTGGGTAAGCTGTTCTGCAGAGTTATTCCTCTGAGACTTACACATTTCTTTATGCAGCACACTAGCTTGCATCCGACTCACATTTCCCCTCCTATATAACTCACTACCCATTCCCATCTTCATCACCAATACAGCATCAGTTTGTCTTGGGAATGACATTCTTTGTCATTGACATTATACAATCCGGGTTAGCACCCGAACATTCCTTTCAGACAGCTTCCTCTTGCATCCACAGTTAATCCTGTTGGATGTGGTTGGTCCTTCTTGGTGGTGCTGACATTACCCTGGATACCGTGGATCTTGATACATCACAAAGACTTGCTGTCTTGGTCACAGATGCGACGTGCACCAACAATTTGTCCTCTTTTGAACTCTGGTATGTCACTCATAATGTTGTGTGCATTGCAATATTTTGAGCAAAACTGTGCTCTTACCTGCTAATTGAACCTTCACACTCTGCTCTTACTGGTGCAATGTGCAATGAATGAAGATTGGGCACCAGGCTGCTCCAATTTAGCCATGAAACCTCCCACACTAAAATGACAGGTGTTTCAGTTTCATTGTCCAACCCCTGTATGTACCTTTGTTTATGCTCTCCGATGTCAACCAGAGGAGGATGGGTTCCTCTCTTGAGCTTTGGTTCCTCTCAAGGTTTCTTCCTCCTAGCCTGAGGGAGTTTTTCCTTGCCACTGTTGCTTTTGAGGCTTGGACCTGGATTTCAATAAAGCTGCTTTGGGACAACTCCTTTGTTGTAAAAAGCCCTACATAAATAAACATCGATTCATTGATTGATTGTGTCGAGTAAAAAGCAGACTGGATTTGTTCTAAATCACTGCATATCAGATCTTTTAATCCCAGCAATCCTGAAATGAATGATTTGTTGCAACAAAAAAAAAAAAACATTGACACTGTCACAACAGTCTATGTTAAATCTGTTAAATCAACAAGTAGTGCTGTAAAAAGTTAAGCCACAAACTGACATTTATTTGTTTTTCTGTTGCTTAAGCCCAAAACTATCCAGCAATTATATTTACAACCATTATTCTAAAGCGCTCTGTTGCACCAAACCTGCTGAAAAACAAAAACAAAAAAACTTCCAAGAGAAACAGACTTCATAGAAGAACTTCCTGCCTCGCATGAGGAACATGAAAGCCAAAAAATACCTGTATGGACTAAAGCTATTTAGGTCTAAGGACTAGTTCGACTGGAAACTTCAGTCTAGCAGTAAATAAAAACTGACAGGGTAAGCGAAGAAAACCTACCGTGTAATTAAACAACACATTCCTATTCAAATACTAACTGACATGTGGTTCACAACTTTCCAGTCAATAGAGAAGCAAGACTCCTGTACTGTGAAATATGGAGGACACTCTGAAATCAGATTCACACCAAATTATGTTGTGGTTAGAGCTGGACCATTAATTGAAAAACTAACCGAAACGGACATTCAGAACCTCTAACCACGTAATCTTGCCCATGTTGGCCATATTTAATTTTTTAAAGGCTGTTAATACTTTCTCCACACTGCAGACGTTCATGTACTGTCTCTTTACACTACCACGCGTGTAGTCACATGATTCTACTGTGTAGTCTGCTCAAAGAGGCAGCACGGACAACAACTCGCAGAGCCCCGAGACAACTTCACAAACCAAGCGGCATGGAGCAAAGAAAAATGCATTGTGGCTTTAGTGACGGCGGTACCGAACAAAAAACAATGAAAAGTAAACACAGCGGAAAAATACAGCGACCAAAGCAAACCACCGGCCTGCTTCAACACTTCACAATCACTTCACTAAACAAACACCTCCTTCATAGAGCAGCAGGAGAGTCTGACTCTGAGCAGTGCCTTCATGTAGGTGTTTTAAATCCTGCTGTAGCTCAAACTCTGCTGATAGAAACTCCTTCAGTACGTCCTACAGATCAGATCTTCACTCTCTTCAGGATTTGGGTCACAATGAACGATTATTAGAAACGGCACAAACAATGAAACCAAAAAACAATATTCTTCACCGACTAAAATGATGGACACAGCATTTCTCTTTGGCATTAGCTGCTTGAGTTACTTCGTTGTCTCAGCATTTGAGTTCTTTTGAAATGGCCTTATTTGTAACATTTGTTTAGAAAAGATCAAAGTAATTTTCTACTTTTCATAACACCATTGTAAGTATTTTGTTTGCAAGAAATGCAATAAGATATTTGTTTTCTGCTCTTCAAGAAACTTTGTTTACTTTAATAATCATTTTTTAAAAAGCATGCCAAAAATAACTGTTCATTAAAGGTAATCGAAGCAGAACTTTCGATTAATCATGATATTGATTTGAGGTCATACTGCCCTGCATTAGTTGATTTATTTATTTATTTTATTTATGTTTTTATTTAATTTGGGAGGAATTGTGTAGTCTTCAGATCCCCCTGTTCTAAATGGGTAAAAACTAAACTAAACTAATCTAATCTTTCCTCAGATTTGATGCGTTTGATGGTTTGTTTTAAACTGTCATGTGTTTCCTAAAAGATGAATAAAGAAATTACAATATATATTAACAGTATCACAAGTGTCCAAGACACAGTTATTCCAATAAAAGATTCAAATTCTTACACAAAACTAACATCTACAACAACACACACACACACACACTACACAGTGATACCTGAAAACGGTAGTCGACAGTACCCAAAGCACAACCTCGCCACTGAGCATAGCCTGGCCATAGAGAATCTCTATAGACTGGCATGACCATACATATATTCTATTTATTAATTTCTTTTTGTTTATACATTTCTTTCACTTTCATGTTATTATGCACTGATTTCAAAACGTTGTATTAATAAATACAATGTGCTTTTATGTTCCTTAATGTTCTAAATGTCTATTTTTATGATGATGGGGTTTTGGCAATACTGTATCTCAATAGGCCTGCGCCAATAATTCTAATGACATTAGAGCTTATTAAATTGAAAAGGAGACAGAGAGGAGACAGATAGATAGGAAAACAGACAGATAGACAGACAGACATAGATGGGGGGGGTGGCTCCAAACATAATCTACATCAGGAAGTTATTTAGGGAGAACTATACACATGGCCACATGCACACCCAAACACAGACACACTCTCACAAACAGTGCAGACCGACAGTCTGAGTGACTGGGTCAAAAAATAAGTATTAGGCGACATCCCACAAACTATCAATCTGACAAACAACGAAATCCATCAAAATCACACAATAGAGGTGAAAAACATCTCCTACTCTCTCTCCCTCTCTCTGTCGCTCTCTCATACACTCAGATCATATGACTGAACATGTGCAACACTCCTACATGTTCAGTATCTGCTTTCCTGGGGCCTGTTTCTTCATTGTGGTCACTTGCAATTATTTAAACACCACATTTACACACACAATAGGACAACAATGGCATTCACACACATCAAAATCACAGTGGCATGATATGTGTGTGTGTGCGTGTGTGTGTGTACTGTCAGTAAGTACATGTGGACTTTATCTGTAGTCAAATTCTCTTATATATCCCTTGTTGAAATAAGACTGAATGATCTTTAATATTATCAAAACAATCTTACTCGTCAGATAATAATGAGTTATACTAAGTACACTGGCTTCTAAAGACTTTTAGATTTCACTGATTTTAGGATGAGCTTGTGAAAAGACAGCAGAAAAGAAAGAAGGAAGGCCAGAAATGTGTCTCCTTTTGACATAAATATCACAAAAGAGACTAAAAGAGACATGTTCAAAAAAGGAACATCACAGCAGATCTGATCATGTCTCATTATTTGTGCTTACAAGCAGCTGGAATTTCTGCACTCAAAACATTTTGCTTGGCATAACCATACACTGCTGTTAAAAGCAAGAACCTCATTCCATCTGTAAGATAAGATAAGATAAACCTTTATTAGTCCTGCAGTGGGGAAATGTACGGGAGGTGCATGGTGGTGATAGTGTGATAACTGAGGATGCTATTTTAGGACCTGGATATCATTAGAGGACTATGAATTTTACTACACTATATGGACAGACACAGGTATTGGGACTCCTGCTCATTCATTATTTATCCTGCTTTTGTTGGAGTACCTGCCTCTACTGTCTAGGAAAGGCTTTCTACTACACTTTGGAGCATTGCTGTGATGATTTGTCATTCAGTGACAAAAGTGTTTGTGAGTTAAGTATGTTGGATGGTCACCAACCCACCGTACCCCCAACTCATCCCAAAGCATTGTGTTGAGTAGAATCATTCCAAAGAACATAGTTCCACTGCTTCACAGCTCAGTGCTTGGGGCTCTACCCCTCTAGTCCTTGCCAACAGGTTCTTATTTATCTGCTCCACAGAGGCCTATTCTATTGCCAGTACTTCCTTAAAGGGACTAGACAAGCTGTGTGTGTGTGTGCATTTGTAACTCTGTGTCAGCAATGGCTGCGACTAAAAGTAAATCAATGCAATTATAAGAAGGGGTGTCCATAAAAATACAGACAGAGTATCAGCAAATTCTTCAGACATTAAGCCTGTAAGCTGAAGCAAAGTTGGGTCATGCAACAAGACAACGGTCCAAAGAACACAGCTGGGTTTATCTGAGGTTGACAATTTAAGGTTTGGGGGATCATTAAAAAATAGGCCACGCGATGTGCCTGATATGTATATATTGTGGCTTGCTCATTGGCTGGATGTACAACAGACTTACTCTGAATATTGAAGTCCACATTTACACATTGGTCGGAGATATTGGGTTATTCTGTGCATGTAATCCCACTCATTGATTTGTCCTATAAACTCAACACAAAATGTGTTTACTATATGGACAAACTCACCTTTCAAAATATATGTATATGATTTATTGCTTGAATTACTCTTATCTGAGTGAACTGACCTCACACTGCATGTAAACAATTCCTTTAATCAATCAGTGTTTTACTGTGTGCTGTGAGCATTTTACCTGTGATAAGGTGTTTGTAATTCAACAGAGGTCAATTATATTGGTCATAATCACCATAATGGCCATATCACATCATTTTAACAGTACGGAAGAACCTCAAACCATCTGTGAAACATGGTGGTGGCAGAGGTTAGGAAATACCATTGAGGGAACAATGAATTCTAATATTTATCATGGAGTTCAAAATAGTGTCAGGTCATCCGTCAATGAGCTGAAGATGAAGCATAAATTGTGATTAAACATACACTATATTTCCAAATGTTTGCTCCTTCTAATGAACGGATTAAGCTACTTGCTAATACAGGTGTGCAAAGCTTGTCTAGTCCCAGTCAAGAACTCTCAAGTAGATGAATATGACCCTACTGTCACCATGTCAAATGCCAGTTGTAGGAAAGCCTGGAACGATGCCCCCAGCACTGAGCTGTGGAGCAGTGAAACTGGAATGATGGTGCTCTATCTGATACTTTTTGGGATGTGTTGGGGACTTGTGGATGAGGTGTGGTGGTAATCATCAAACATCCTGACCTCTCTAAAGCTCCTGCCACTGAATGCAATCAATCCTTCACAGCAATGTTCCAAAAGAAGCAATGAACAAGTACTTGTCCCAATTCTTTTGTCCACAGTGCGTAAGGCGGATCTCCATCACCCATGCAATCCTAATGCTGCTATTTCACCCATATTACGCACTGCAGCTATCAGCCTTATTCGATTTTCCTATAAATTCCTTCAGACCATCTGTGCCTGACACTGACCTAACTCCTCCTTCCTCAATCATCTCTCCTTGTTTGACCTCCATGTGAAGCCCCTCTCTCTCACTTCCACACACACCACCCTTCTCCTTTCATACACACTTCTTCATGTCATGCTCACCTCTCTGTTCTTTGTGGAGAGGAAGCCTCATGTTGTGTATTGCAGCTTGCACAGTTAATCACTAACCCCAAAAACTTCCTGGGAATTCCCTTCGCGAGGGAGAGGGAATGCAGATTATGGAGTCAGCATCGTCCCTCTCTCGCTCTCCCTCTCTCTATCTCTCTCCCACACATCACAGCTACACGGCTTGTTTGGACAGTGAACTTTTCCAAGCTCAGAGACAACAGTGGACTTTACTACACACTGGAGACAAGTGACAAAAACATTTACATCTGCACTGCAAACATGCAGCAGAAATACGTTATGTAAGAGCACGTCTGGGCTTTAACACACTCTTACACACACACACACACACACACAAAACTCTACCCATCAGCTTGCATTATTCCATTCCATTAAATGTTCTGACAGCGTACAGCGTGTGTTTTGGTGTCTTGTCACTTTGCCACTTCAGCAGACACCTGTGCTTACACTCATTCCAGGTATCCGCTTGCGCATAATAAGCAGAACACGCTGGAGAGCTGGACTGTGAGTACTGTACTGAACCGTTAAGCTTACTGAACTAGAACAGTTGACTTCAGCTATTAGGCCGACAGCACTTAAACGGTGGTGTGGACATGTAAGGTTTAGGAAACCATTTAATACACGGAATTGGGAGCAGGTTTTAGGCACCTACGTGCAATAATGAGAACCACTTAAAATAGGAAACGCACCGAAATGAGAACGTTCGGCTGAAACCGAAACCAATCAAAATTAAAAACAGAACCTGTTCTTTCATTAACTAATCCACTTCTTTACAACCATTGCATAAGTTAAATACCCCAAATTAAACGTAAAAAAGGTACGTCTGTCCATTTATTCAGTCAAACACCTGCTTGCTTTCAAGTGCTTTTCTTTGCAATTTTCAGACGAATAATTAAAGTTTCTGAATATTCATCTCAACCATTTAAAAGTGTGCTTTCTCTGCTTATTGGTCAGACCTATCTGGGCCAGGAGAAAGAAAGTCAATGGAAAATGGTAAGGAAGGGGGTTTAGCTCAAACTGGAGGAGTAAACCTGATATTTGGGTCAGATCAAGTTTTCACCACAAACAAACCGCTCCACAGTTCATCCATCTTGGAACGCACAAAGACCACCTCCCACTAAACGGTCTCAGTATGGTGGATTTGATCCACGTTTGAGTGCGATTACTGTATCTACACTTCCCCAAACTAATCGCACCAAGAGTGAAAAAAATGGAATTCAATTTAACCAGAAAAAAATGCAAAAATTCCCTTAGCTTGTAAAAAAAAAACACATCACATTAAAACAGAAAGCAAATTTAAACGAAAGTAAAATGAACAAGCATTTCTCAATTTCTCATTTTGGTTTAATTAGGGTTGCACACTATATTGTTTCAGCATCATTATTACAATGTGTACATATGCCATAGTCACATGGCAGGACGTGCAATATCTTATGCAATGTAAACATTTTTGCTGCTTAATACAAAAGGAACATTACAGTGTTTTCATGTCCATGACATTTCAACCAGAGGCAGTTTCTGTTCCTTCTGATGAAACCTCTCGGGTCCATTTTATTTTTTAAAGGAAACATGCATCATCATCATCACCAAAAGCTTGGACACACCTTCTCATTCTCAGTTTTCTGTATTTTCGTGACTATTTACATTGTAGATTCTCACTGAAGGCATCAAAACTATGAATGAACACATGTGGGGTTCTGTACTTACTTACACTCTTGGTATTCTCTCAATGAGCTTCAAGAGACGGTCACCTGAAATTGTTTTCCAACAGTCTTGAAGGAGTTCCCAGAGGTGGCTCATTGAGAGAATTCCAAGAGTGTGCAAAGCAGTAATCAGAGCAAAGGGAGGCTATTTTGAAGAAACTAGAATATAAAACATGTTTTCAGTTATTTCACCTTTTTTTTTAAGTACAAAACTCCGCATGTGTTCATTCATAGTTTTGATGCCTTCAGTGAGAATCTACAATGTAAATAGTCATGAAAATACAGAAAACTGAGAATGAGAAGGTGTGTTCAATCTTTTGGCCTGTACTGTAATATCGCAGAGCGACAAAATCAAGCAAGGTCTGGGTTTTTTTTTTTCCAATATCTTGTAGCCCTTATTCTAAAGAACACCGTGATATCACAACTTTGAGGGTTATATCAATTGTGCCTTGCTTTTTGCACAAATCTGCATGAACAAAGTACAAGTTCATTACATAACAGATTCTTCTGTCCTGTATGGACATGACAAATGAACAATTCCTGCCCTTTTCCATTTTCCTTTCAAATAATGTCCTTGTGTCATCAAATAATTAAGCACAATCTTATGTGTTACAAAATAGGTGTGTAAAGATTTCAAATGAGCTTTTATGTTGTTCTACAAATGTTTTGCATTCTAGCAGATGACAATCATCTGATCCTGATTTTACGTCCCTGTGCCTACAGTGTTTTAAAAAGGCAGTAGAACAGGATAATATAAACAAAATCAAATGGAAATGGACACCACAGAACACAATGTGATGCACAATTACCATCAAACTGCTTAATTCAACACCCGGGGAAAGAGCAGAAAACGTGGTGTGTACATTTCTGCCACAATTTCGACCCATGTTTTTCTTCCAATAAGTACAAATTAAGTTTAATCAGGGCAACCAAACTTTTTCATGCAACTGGGTGTTCACACAGTGGGAAGACGAGTGTGTTAATATGCGAGATGAAAGAACAAGACATCTAGGTCACAAGGAATCCAGTAGGGCTTAAACTTCTCTGAAGGTCTAGGTCACGCCATTCTGTTAGTTAGCTCCTGTTCTTTCCTCCTCTGTTAGCCTGAAGCTACAGCACACATCAGTGTGTGTAGTGTGTTAGAACAGGGCTAGATGCATATTTAACTAGCCAGGCCTAACACACTGTCTGCACGTAGTGCTGGGCTGCTAACACGTCACTTTATGCCTGTAAAAATGAGCAAAAGTCAGCAACAACTGCATAAAACAACGAGAAAACTTCATCCAGCTGTTGCTAAATGATATAAAAAGACATGCTTCGTGGCATGCTTCAATCAATCCAGCTATCGTACTGGATTGGAGCTGGATCGTGAAGCTCCGGATTACAGTGGTTTGTTCTTCATTTTTCTTTAAAAGTGACGTGACATACTGAAGTCCCTCACCACACCATCTCCTAATGGCTGACGGAAAGGTACCACGCTACACAATCCCACCACAAACCAACAGTTCTGGACCAAACTGAGAGCACCTCCTTTAAAGGGTCTCGGCGCTGGGCTGCATCCGAGTGTGGTTACTGTTTTCACACCTGCCCAAACAAACCGTAGCAAGAGTGAAAGTGAACCAGAGTTCAGCTTAACTGGACCAAAATCTGCAGGGGTGAAAATGGACAGAGGGTCCATACTGAATGCTCGGAGGGAGAAAAGATCATCCAAACCACTTATACTTATATCATCACTGGGCATCAAACTTGGGTCCAACACACAGGCAGATGCAGGCAGGCAAGAACCCAAACTTTGATCTGAAATGGAGATCATTTTGATGTGCTTTTTCTTCTGGAAATGTGGTTCCAGAAGAAAAAGTACATCAGGACGGTTAATTTCAGATCAAAGTTTGGGCTCTTGAGTGGAGCATCTGCCTGCGTGTTGGACCCAAGTTTGATGGACCTACTGAAGACCTACTGAAGACCTGCTGGACCTCACTAGGCATCAATGTTGGGTCAAGGGGCCAAACTTTGATCTGAAATGAACCAACTTGATGTACTTTTTCTTCTGGAACCACATTTCCAAAACTGATCTAAAACCTATCCAGAACTGTTCCTTCATAACAGTCTTAATCCCAGTAAATGGCATACATGTAAAAATCTGTATCGTTGTGCGACACTGATAACAGTCCTTTATAGAGCACTGTGGATACACTCTCCACAAACAGTCCATATCTGACCAGAAGTGGTTTATCTACTGTTCATTCAGAGATATAAGGAATTCTGCCAACACCTACACAATCAAATGGTGATATTTTCAGTGAGTTAACATTACACTATGTTGGAGACTGTTCTTGTGATCTCCTCACACGACCTGCCTTGCAGTCTGTCCAGCAGTTCTCCTAAGAATCCCTAAAACCATCTTTACCTGCCATGCGAATACATTAACGAGAGCCACTCGGCACTATGGACTGCAGAGTTAATTATTAATGACAGGTTGTTCTTGAAAGACGAACAGGCTCAGCTGGTGGACCTCCTTGTGCTTACACAACACTGTGGCTGACGGTACACAGCCTTGCTTCATAGGAACTGTCACAGCTGTATGCAACGGCAGCAATTATTGAATAAGTCTGTTGTTACTCGGACAGCGGTCTGTTCAAACTGAATGCAAAGCACTGCAGTGGCAAATACTACCTTCAGAACAATAAACCATCTCTCAACATGACTCACTCACTCACACACACACACACACACACACGCACACACACCTCCTGCCACCCGGAGAGCAGAAAAATGAGGCGGACGAATTCTGAGGTAAGCAAATATTGACCATCCAAACCAATAACCTACAAACAAGCAGAGCTTCTTCTTGGAGTAGAAGAAATCATAAGATTGTGAAATCTACATTAGCAATATTTACTTCCAAAAGTTTACGTTAGGAGGAATATCTTATGAAGATTTCTCATAAAAAACAACCACCAAGTTAAGATCTTCTTCCAGCGTTGAGCTAAAAACAGTGGAACTTCTAAACGTTTAACTCTTACAACCTGAGATCAGGCAGTTACCTGCCTCCATTTGAAGCTTCATAACTCAGTATCAGAGTAACCTACAGACGTGTCACACACACACTACAAGACGTACTCTATCCCTTTCTCACCTCATCAGTGTGGGATAAACAATCAGCGGCTAATGCAGCCACTGTGCACTCGTTCCACCTGAATTAAATGGATTCAATCCCAGTTTAAATGCCGAAGCAGCTTCTAGTGCATGTTTACTGCCTGGCCCACATGGACAGGCTAATCCTGTCTGGCTTCTGAGATGTAAAGTGTGTTTAGTCCTCATATGCAAAGAGAAAACAACAACAAAACAAAAACCAAAATGTAGTTTGATCAAAACACTCTCCTCTGTAAAGCCTGACTGTGTATCATTGTTATTTAGCTTTAGATTATTTTTTGAGTGGATTAAAGTCTGTGAAACTACAAAAACACACCATAAACTGAGCTTGTGTACTACATGCACTTTTCTGAAACATAAACAATGTGCATCAGAGCTGAAATCTGTGGAGAAGACCTGCTGAAGACCTGCTGGACCTACTGAAGAACTACTGAAGACCTGCTGAAGACCTGCTGGACCTACTGAAGAACTGCTGAAGACCTGCTAAAGACCTACTGAAGAACTGCTAAAGACCTACTGAAGAACTGCTAAAGACCTGCTAAAGACCTACCGAAGAACTACTGAAGACCTGCTGGACCTACTGAAGACCTGTTAAAGACCTTCTAAACCTCGTCCTCCTCCTTACCTCGTCCCATTTGATGAACTTGCTGCCCCGCTTCAGGACGTCATGAACGACCACAGGTTTCAGCTGCAGCGCGTGAACTCCCGGCTTGGCTCCGGCCATGACTCTGTGTGTGTGTGTGTGTGTGTGCGTGTGCGTGCGTGTGTGTGTGTGTAGGAGGAGGAACCGGTCTGACGCGAAGGTTTCGGCTGTGAAGACGTTAAAGTTCAACTTAGGAAAGTGGAGAGAAGAAGACAGAGAGAGAGAGAGAGAGAGAGAGCGGTGTTAGTCGACGTCGCTCGTCCCTCCGGTCCCTTTAACCCGATCAGTCCACTCTCTCCCCCGCACTCCTTTATTCATTTAGGCTCTTATATCGCCGCTTTCCTTCCCCCTCCATCCATCCGTCCATCCGCCCGCATGTCAGTAATGTCCCCCTCTCCTGTCCTCTTCGGGAAACTTTCAGCGCAGTGGACACGCAGAGGCCTCTTCCTTCATGTCCCCCTCGAAATAAACACCAGAGAGAGAGTGAGAGAGAGGGAGGTGAGGGAGGAAAACTGCACAGAGGGGGAGTGCTTGTTTCTTTTTTCTTCCTCCTCCTTTTCTTCCCTGTCTTCTTGTCAGACTGTCAGTCCTCCAGCAGCAGAGGCGTGTTCAGCCTTACATGGCGGAGTCTGAAACAGGGCCACATGTGCAGGTTTCCACCCTGTGAGAAGTGAAAGTCCTGTGTGTGCTCAGCATTCATCTTTCAGACAGAAAAGACGAGCCTTGCAAACAACACAGTCAGGGCACTGGAATGCATGAGACAGGCAAAAACATCCTTCGTGGAGCCAGACCTGGGAACGATTGGTTGGGGCTGCCGGCGCAGTCCGAGCTACCAAGGCTTCCAAAGGTTAAGCGTCCCGGCCTGCGATGGACTGGCCATCCAGACAAGCGGGAATCCTGCTGAGAGGGTGAAGGGGCCAGTCACCCGAGCAACCTCATAAAGAGTTAGAAACACCTAATAAAACCCTGGACACTAAATATATACCGCTTCGTAAAGCAAAGTTCAGTCATAACCCCACCCATCCAAAAGAATCTGACACATATCCTAACCTGAGCAACAGAAATACGAACCACTTACTCCAGGATACTGACCTCTGACCTGATTTTATGAATTTATGATGTATTTCAGCTTATATACTATATTTATTACTATAATTTATTCCCTGGGAATTCAGGGAACACTGCAAAATGGCTGACACCTCCGCAGTAAACAGTGGATAGGGTGCGAATTATGGACAGTATGGAAAGTTGCAGGGCTTTTATAAATAGTATCATGAAAATGTATCAAGATTCATAATAAACTGCAGGATTTTTATAAGAATTCTGTCAAATTATTCAGAGAATTACTGTTAGATACTCCACAAAGAATATAGGGATACAGCACTACACAAATATCATACAGGTAAGGAAATGTTATATATCATAATTATACACATATTACAATACAGCCCTATAGTGAAAGCACTGTCACCTTTTTGTATTGTTACTACACACTCTCTACTCCACTCTCTACGGAAACAGAATCTCAGAACCAGACTGTGATCAGATAATGACTGTGGTGTGAAAGCTGTCGAAGAAGTGTTGCATTCTTAGATACCGTGTGTTCATATCAGTGATCATGACGTTCATATGTACCATTTCCTTCTTCCTCATTTTCTCAGGGTGTATCAGTAAGGTGTGCATCTAAAGTTGATTTTGCGAGGATAAGATAAATTGATGGTTGTTGGATAAATGTCTTAAATGATCATGATAAAGGAAATGCCACAGAATGTGTGTAACGTCTCTACTAATGTAATATATTTTTAAGCATTAATATTAAACAGTATTTTGACCAGTTCATGTGTATTTACATCCAGTTTGTGTTTATTCAGAACTGTCAAGCAACCAGAATGCTATATTTGATAAATATGGTATGTATCTTGTGAAAAGGGATCACTCAAGTGATCTTTAGTAAAGGTAATGGTTTTATTTAGAGCCACAACAATGCAAAGAGCCATGTTTAGATGGTTATTTGTCTGGTCTTTGGATTAGTAGAGAATCATGGTTCTATGCAGCATCTTTTGAAAAGGCTTCTATATACAGTCATGTCAAAAGTAATAGCTGGTATTTCCTCATTTGGCTGAAATAATGTCAATTAGATGTTTCTTATAACTGTCTGGTTGTCTTTGTCTCAGTATTCTCTGGTCTTTAGTTTTGCCTTGAAATTTTCTTTGACAGCAAGGGTTTAACCTTGTGCGTCTCTCAAGAAAATCTGGTTTGATCTCTTTCTGGTCTCTTTCTTGGACAACTGTGGCAAGAGCTACCTGTAGGTACAGTGAAAACATTTTAGGATTGTTGGAGATTGACCATGTTAGGATTGCCTGACTTGACTATGAAAATTGTAAATTATTTTCCCAACAGAGGAATGACTGATTTCAAATTGTTCTTTTTAAGCCCCTTCCCAACCAAACTATTCTCTGAGGTTTAAATATGACATTGTATTATCTTACATTATATATATATATATATATATATATATATATATATATATATATGCATGCTTAAACATATGTGAGACCATTTATCTGCATCTTTGCATCTTTACAAACTCTGTTGTAACTGGTTCACAGGCCTTAAAAGCAGGTGACGCGTGCGTGAGTCTGCTGCAGTTGTCAGGTCGGGTAAGTTTAAATGTGTGCTAGAAAGGATTCTTGCTTGTCAGCAGCAGTTTTCTCCATATTTCAACAACAGGTGTTCTCTTCCCAGCTGAAAATCTGCATTTATGCACCTGGGGGCTGAACTGCAGTGGAAATCAGTAGTAGTAGAGTGATGGGGGAATCAACGTTCCCCAGACAGTTTCATGAGCAATGTCACCAGAATAGGTTTACACCACTGCACTGATTCCTCTTCTTTAACATATTTGTTGAAGGATATGTAAGTAAACATACTGTAAACATATCAGTAATAAAAGACAGAATGACAACATATTGTCACTGAGGCAAAAATATGATCTTTCACATTGTCAAAGTCAGTACAGAGTGATGATAGAGGTGTGCATATTTGTAGATTTAAAGAAATCTCAAAATAAAAGTCTCAACATTAAGAGTGAAATACAGTATATGGTAAGGAAAGTTATCCTTACCTACTGAAAGTCCATTTTTGACAGCAGGCTGGGAAAATAATATGTTGGAAATGCCTCTGTTTCTTTCTTTACCCTCTCTCATTCAGTCACGTTGTGTCTTTTGTTATGTGGTTAAATGTTCCTGCGAACTGGTCCCTATATTTCCTGATAAGTTAAAGCATAATGATTTTGGAGCATGTCTATTGGTTAGTTCATAATGAAATTTTAATGTAAAAATTACAAAAAAAAAATGGAGAAAACATTTTTGCAGGACAAACTAAATTGCAAACCCACCACTGCAATATGTTCATTCTGGGATTCTGCAAGTGTGTTTAATAGTAGTACTTTAGTGCAGGTAGAGAACAGCTTATAGCATTTAATCTTGATAATGGTGAACACTAGGACCAAAGTACTGAGAATTAAAATGAATGACAGCAAGAGACGTCAGTCAGACCTTAGAAACCAGACCAAAGCCTGTTTCAGTTGCTTGGAGGTTGTTCCCTTGTAGGCCTCTACAGCTGACAACACCATAATGAGAAAAAGTCCCCACACCTGTCGGACAGGTCAGAAACAATGGGCATTTGCAGAAGCATTGAGAAGAATCCTTAGTTTCCTTGACTTTCCCTGGCACCACTCTTGCCCTCATGTTGACAAAAAGCAAAGGTCAATTCCAAAGGTCACCAAAATCCTGGCACAAAACTAGCTGTTGAAAGAACAATAATACTTACAGTTACACACCCCTGACACATACACACACCTCACAAATACCAGTGAAGCCATGTCTCAAATATTATGGATATAATAGTGTAATTTCTACCTGAACGTTTTGGGCAATATATAAATATTAATATATAATTAAATGATAAAGATGTGGACATACCCAGAGTAGAGTGAAATGCTTTGTTTAAGAGGAACTTACTGACAAAGCATAATGGAATAAAACATCTAAAGAAGTTAATATATGTAAATGATTCCAAATGGTTATAAATACAATACCTGATGCCTGAGATACTGTTTTACCACACACTGTAAAATACAACATGCTGGTTGCTCCATTCAATCTAAAAATCACTTCATTTGGTAAAAATTGAACTGGCTTTATTCATTATAATAATTAACTTTATTCTTTAAAATACTTCAAATCCAAAAATGGGAACTTCCAAAAAGCAATGTGAAACAGCACAAATAGATAGGTTCTATTATATTACAATTATAATAATGTTATTGCATGACAGTGATATTTATGTTTGTGTACTTATTACATACATTATGTTTACATCCTTATTAAAGTTACATACTTTACATACTAATAAACAATACCTTGGAAAGTAAATTTAGAGAAATGTACCCATTTCAGAATGATCTCGATAAATAACATGATCATGATTGTCAGCACTACAGCAGCATCATTATTATTTTATAAAGGATCAAAGCTTTCAATGACAATGTTCTTGCAGTTTCATTGTCAACAACTCTGAAAAACAGCCCTGAACATGGTTTGGTTACAGCTGACCCATTTTCAGTCTTGAATCTAAATAGTGTTGGTCCTGATCCAGTACACACACACACACACACACACACACACACACACACCTTGACAGACACAGCTGTGCCTGTGCTCCTTTGCTGCTCCCATTGTGTCTTGTTGCCCTTGTTCAAAAGAATGAAAGCTAAGGACTGAATAGGACACTGAACTTTCAGCAGCCGGATTTAGATACAAAGAAAGAAGAGCTGGAGGGATGACAGTATTCACCACTGCAGTAAACTATGGTATGTCATTTACTGCTCACACCTTCACAAATGTGGTATATACAGTACTGTGCAAATGTCTTAGGACCCAGAGAAAATAATAAATAAACTATGGCACCATGATGAACAAAATGGCCCTTACACCTGGGTAACTTTGTCTGTTTTGCTTTTCAGCATTTTTAACAGTCTGAAATGCAAGGGTAAATGCCCCTACTGTCCAAGGAAGGCTTTCTACTAGATATTTGGTCATTGCTATAAGGATTTGATTGCATTCAGCAACAGGAGCGTTCTCATTCCAAAAAAGGACTGGATGGAGCATCATCATTTCAGTGAACACTGCTATTTTGAATCAGTACTATATAGACCAAGGCTTTACACCTCTTTATCAACAATGGGTTGGCTATGAAGTGGTGTCCACAAACATTTGGACATAGTATATATCCAGCTATATAACAAAATAGCAGTGACTTCTTGATATATATTTATTAAGTCTCTCTTTTGCAAGGTGTGTAACAATTTATCTAAGTGGTAAAATAATCAGTATATTGTGATTTTATCTCGGCCACAGTGTTAACTCCACTGTAAGTGTTTCCTCTTCTGTTTCTGCATTCACTGTCCATTTTATCAGCTCTATTTACCATAGAGGAGCACTTTGTAGTTCTATAATTACAGCCTCTAGTATCTGTTTCTCTGCTCACTCTCCTCTTCTTTAATGGTCTGGACCTCAAAGTCCCACTACAGGGCAGGTAATATGTGGGTGGTGGGTCAATTTCATTGCTACAACTTTTGCACATAAATGCACAGATCACCAGGTGAATACATGATCATTTATGCCTACTTTGCATGTATACTTATGTTTCATTGACACAAACTGCTTGAACATCAAAATGATTTTGGTGGAAAGAGAAATATAGGAACAGTGGGGCATGAAGGAATATTTAGAGGTCATTAAAGGACAGCTGAGTGGGGTATAGATAATTAAGGGTGTGTGTGTGTGTGGGTGTGTGTGTGTGTGTGTGTGTGTGTGTCTCTCTGTCTCTCCACCATGTTCCTCTAATCAGAGACTATTTCTGACTGTATGCCAAGGACTCACAAAGACACATTGTATCTGAGCACAGAGGCACATTAAGGGACTTGGGGCGACGTACACTTACACACAGTGTGTTAACTACATCCCACTGCACAAAAATCAGCTAATAATAAGAAGCATAGAGCCTCCAAAATTCTAGCAGTTCCTTCTCTCTCACACACATTCTCCCACAACTGTACTTTCTCTGCCACTTTTTCTGTTCTTAATGGGAAGGCCCTGACTCAGTCACAGTAGCCGTGCAAGGCTGATCACATTACTTTGTAGAAAGCAGAAATGCTGGCCAGTTGCTTCTGAACATGGTTCAAAAGAGTCATTGTTGGACCCTCAGCATCAGCCAGGGTTCAGCCGCAGGCCTTTTTAGATGAGAAAGAGAATGCACTGTCGCCATCTAGTGAGGTCAGGTTATATTGCTTTTCTGTAGGAGCAGTGACTCGCACCCTGCTGACTGATAATTACTCTTCCTTTATATCTCTGAAAGTGTGAGTGAAAGAGGATGACAGTAATTAGACAGGGTATGCTATGTTAGGAGTTGTGATATTTTTACAAAGATGTAATTATTACATTATAATTACCCTTTGACCCCTGACGGTGTGAGTGAATGAGAGGGTGTAACACTCATTAGAGCATTAGAGAGGTTGCTCTGTCTAATGAGTGGTTAGATGTGACCCATTCATTACATCATTACATTTATAACAAGAAACACCCCTCATCCTCTAAATGATTTCACTGACCTGGTTATAGACTTGTCTGGTATTAGTAATCCAGGGAACAGGTTGTCCTCGCACAAAGTGATCTGTACCATACCCAAGCATGTTCCCTGCCAAAGACTGGTTCATTTGATTAGTGTGATCCCTCTGAACTGTGCCCATGCATTGGACAGAGAACCAGGCCCAGGCCCAGAGCCGGACCACCCTACAGGTATTAGCAGAAACTCTAGAAACTCTAGCTTCAGGTGCATCTGTCAAAATGGTCACATTTTGGCTCAGGTGGGGGCCACTTATCAGAATTTTGCTTACGGCCCCAAGTAAGTCCAGACTGGCTATGCAACAAAATAGAAACAAAAGTTGATTAAAATGTTATAATGTTATTTGTAAAGATTACATTACATTACAAGGCTAGAATCTAGAGATTCCTCATGCTTAGATCCTCAGTTTTATTAATAATAAATTATTAGTAATAAATTCATCCAGATTTAAATAAACAACCTGAATGTCCTTTATTATTTTTGTTATTTATGTATTTATCATTTCTCATTTATAAACTGAGATTTAAATGCCAAAGCTGGATTACTCACTGATAATTCATCACATAATGTTGAGATAAGCATAAGATTGAAGTCTAGTCTGTTATAAAATGTGTATCATGTCTGTTAGTTACTCTAATCCTGACATATGATGCATGTAATTTCCCACAAAATGCTGTTCTTGGGTTGTAAGAGTGAATATCTGTTGGATTACCCAATATTCACACTGGGCTGCTGAGACAGTGAAGAAGCTGAATGAACTAATCAAAAGAAAACCCACCACTCTGCCCACCCCTAGTGACCAAACAAACTGATCTTAAAAGGGACTTGAATTGTTAGTTCAGCCCTGACTGTGGGCCAGGTATCAGGACATGTTAAAGATATTCAAGACCTGTTTATTCCAACTTTAGGTATTGTTTACTAGTAGATTCTATTGCTGGAGACAGAAGAATAGTTGGTGTGGTGCAACAGATAACACCACTAGTAAGCCACCATGCCATGTGGGTTCAATTCCTAGTCTGGGCAACTATGCTGTGCTCTAACCCACTTCTATAATATGAGCAGCCTTCTAAGTCACTCTTGATAAGAGCATCAGCGAAGGCTGTAAATGTAATGCTAAATTGTAGTGTAAACTGTAGTGATTTCCATGGTGATATAAAGTTCATATTCTGTTTAATTGTGATATTATTATTATTATTATTATTATTATTATTATTATTATTATTATTCTAGGACTGTTTCTGATATATTAATAGCTTTCTTTTCAGATGCTTGTACTGAGAGCAACCTACAGAGTCAGGGAGAGAGTTAAGAGTCTTGCCCAAGGGGTTTGGTGTAGTGAAGAGCTGTGTTTACCAGGGCAGGAAATTGAACTCCAGTTTTCTGTGTGGAGAGTAGTGATGTTACCCAGAGTTTCAGGCACTTACAAAGATTTTAAACTACCTCTCACTTCCGTCAGCCCTACCCTGTCCATCCACTAATGACCAAACACACCTGCAGCACAGTAACAGGCTCTGACCAGTGTGTTGTCCTAGGCTGGTACTGGTGATCCATGCATCACTTATTCACCATTCATTGTGTTTATACACAGTATAGATACTGCATGTCTTTGAGTATTTCTTTATTTTCTAAACAACAACAAAAAACACCATCATAAATAAACATGCAACATTAAATAAATGATAAATACTATACACATCATATTAAAATATAAATAAGGTATTGGGCAAAATATACTGCACTGGTGTCACCTCTAAAATATGAAGGCTACATGTAGAATATAGAACGGGGTTGGGGGGGGGTACTAGGCTGGGGCTACAGGGCTATAGTCCCTCCCCTGCAAAATGAAGCAAGCCTTTGAATAAACAAAACAAAACAAAACCACCGTCCATATAAAACAAAATGAACGACCCCTGGTTGTGTGACTTTACTATTTCTGCTCTCAAAATGTCTTTTAACATTTAGAACCCTAAGGCAACACACAATACTTTGTGTCTTTTTTGCTCATAACGTCTAAATAACATTTAATATCTCAAAATTCCTGTTGGTAATCAGTATTCAGAGTGTTTCTGAGCTGAAAATGCAAGATAATTTATTTGTAATGATACACACACAAGGATATTTATAATAGGTTCTTTAAAATAATTAGGTAATATTTATCAGATCTCTGGACTTTTATTCTGAAATGTATGCACTGTGTGAGTAAAGAAAGAGAGCAAACATTCCATCCCTTCTCATTTTCCTCTATAACCCAATGTCTTGGTTAGTGATATCATTAGCCCCACCCCCCTCACTGATCAGTCAAAGTCTGTATGCAGGTTGAGCATGTACATGTGGACAGAGCAGTAAACAGGGAATGAAGGGCTTCTTTGGCACATAAACCAGGATTTAATTTGGTTGGAAATGAATGGATTTTGGTTATTATTCGAGCTGGATTACTCACAGATCACACAATGATAATGATATGTGTGTCATATCCTGAGATATGAATCTTAGAATACCGGAATATCAGACTATAGCAAGTGGTGTCAATGCAAGGTTGAAAGCTAACACTAGCTGACTGGTGACAATCTCTTCATTTTTTCTTCCAGCCCACCATAATCATGTCACATATATTTCTATACCAAATGACCCTGTAAAATATCCAGTAAACACATTTTATATGAGTTAACATTTGATATACAGTATGTTAATGTGAAGAGATTTCATTCTTCAAAGCCTTTTCGGAGCATTTTGATTAATCTATTCATCATTAACAATGTCACATACTGTGAAATGCTGGAGCTTTTAAAAAAGTGAAAAACAATTGTTTTTCTCCTCATAAGTGGCAGGATGACTTGATGCTTTTAAGAATGCTTTTAGCATTGCACATCCTCTGCTTCTACATATCATGCAGTAACTAAAAATAAATCTGCTCTCTTTGACGACTGAAAAAAGAAGTAAACAACATTTTTCTCATTTCCCATGTCATTTCTGACCCAAACCACTTGAACACTTGGCTGCACTTGCAAGATTTGACTTCATTCCCTGCAAACTAATGCCATTTATGTAAATAACATTTTATGGATTTTATTCCATATTCCAAGTCCTTTTGGAGCATTTCAATTCTTCCATCCCTCATAAACTTTTGAGACAATCTAAAAACAACAGCCAGATTCACAAAGGACAAAAAGGACATTGAACGATAACACACAGTCAGTCCAAGCACATTTTTATGACTTCATTGTTACACTTCATTGTAGTAAATAAATGTTGGTATATGTGACATTTCGATCCAGGAAGGTTAAGCCTGAACAACTTCCTAAATGCAATGTCCCATCCATCTGGCATCCACTATCATGCCTCACTCGTACTCCAATAATCCATGTTGACTTCCCCTGAGAACACTGGCCAATGTTTAACCTCACAAGATAACACCTCACAACTTATGTAGATGTGGGAATTTCCAATAGCACAGACAGATGTCCTGATTTCATCCTTTAGAATTTGTTGCTAAATTCAGAATTCACTATTCCATCATTGGCAAACAGTCCTGGCCCAGCTGCCCACACCATGACACTACCATCATCTTGCTTCAAATAGGGGATATGTTTTGTATGGTGGAATACTGTGTTTTTCTTTTCTCTAAACATAAAACTTCTCATTTAAACCAAAAAGATCTGCATTGGACTTCTGTCCACAAATCATTGTTCCAGTACTCTTCTGGCTTGTTCATGTGGGATGGTGAGCATTGTTGTTTGGAGTGCAAAAGTGCAACCCTCTACTACCAGGCAATTCAAAGTGCACTTTATCTTTAAATGACAATGTATGTTAGCAAAATTGAACCACTAATAAAACACAGTAGTCTGTCTCTTACACCCTTTCATAGTTTTAGAGATAAAGAGGAGGAATAATTACCAGTAAGCAGGATACAAGGATGCAAGTCACACTTTACAGAGTAAAAGGATCCGACTGCAATTACAGTACGATAAATGTATCTGGATAAGCTTGCAGAACCTCATCAGACAGAGTAACCTGTCTCCAGTTATTGTTACACCGTCTTGCTTGCTTGAGATTTTCCAAGATTTTTTAATAGCTTTCTGTTTATGAATCCACAGTAACAATTCATTTCTTTCCCACTCGGGAGGCTCAGATCGGAGGCTGACAGCGCTCCCATGGTCTCCCGGCCACAGATGGCAGTGGCATCACCAATCACGCCACTCGGGAGCATCCATAATTAAAGTTAATGAAAGACAATCTGATGTGAAAAATTCATAAATGCTCACAGACACAGAGTTCTGCCATCCTGATGACACTCCTGGATTGGTACACTCTCCCCAGCCTCTCTCTCACCCCAGCTGTGGCCTACTCATGCTTATCTTATACTCATCAAAACAACAAATGCTTCCACTCCCCTGCCTGCTTAAATCTCTCTCTCTCTCTCTTTCTATCTCTCTCTCTCTTTCTATCTCTCTCTCTCTCTCTCTGTAAATGTTATTCTCTCAAAAAGATTAGCTGTTAAGTGAGTGGTGTGTGTAGTTCAGTTTCTATTTAAATATTGTGTATGAACAGTGCTGCTAGAAAGTTTGTGAACCCTTTAGAATTTTCTACATTTCTGCATACATACCATTACTGAACATTGACTTTATTCTTCGTTTACCATTCTTTCCATTGGTTCAATGACTTGTGTGCTTATGGTCATTGTCTTACTGCATGATCCACATTCTTTTGTGATTCAGATTTTATACTTTAGAATTTGCTTGTATAATTCAGAATTCAATGTTCCCAGATGCAGCAAAAAAGACCCAACCCATGATACTACCACCACCACGTTTCACATAAGGGAGAAGATTTTTATGATGGAATGTAGTGGTTTTTTTGTTTGTTTGTTTTTCTCCAAACATAATACTAATCATTAAAATCAAAAAGATCTAATTTGGTCTCATCTGCCCACAAAACATTGTTCAGCAAATTGCAGATGTACAGCAGCTTTATTGCAACCTTGCAACCCTACTGTGCACACCATTGTCATGCAGTTTTTTCCTGATAGTTGACTCATAAACAATAACATTATATTAATTGTTGCCACTATAATTTGTAATATTGAATATTGGTTCTCTTTGTATGAAAATCTGATTACATTTTAGGGTAAATTTAGAAAATTGCAGACATCAAGAGAAAGTTCACAGCAGAAGAGTTCCAAAAGTGCTACAAAATGTTCTGTAAAACTGACATTCTGGAGTTTTGCACGAGAGCAATGATTAATAGGGATTAATATGATTAATAGTAATGTGAACATCAGCATTATTTCCTAAATCATTATCACACTAAAAGTTCAGAATACCAGCTGCCAATGTGCATAAAACGAATAGTACCACAATTATATAGCAACACCATTGTTTCAGCCAGGTGGCAGCACTAGCTCTGAATTCCCTTGAAAATAAGCCCCTGTTGTTGATAATGTCACATTACAGGCCATGGCAGAAAGTGGTAGTGATTATGCAATGTCATGCAAGTCTGGCTTTCTTGTCAAATAGGTCAACATTTGCTCTTCCTTTGAAAGAACTGGATGTAGGAGCTACCCTTCTCACAGACCACAGACTGTTCACTGGTGCACAAATCAGAGGCCAGCTTTTATTTCAGCGTTGTAATGCAGGAGATTTAGAGTGTGACTGACCTTAGACTAGCTTTGACAGGATGGGTCTCTGTCTTTGTGGAAAATAAATGTTCTACTAGTTCTCTTCCAGAGTGAATCAGATTGTCCCGCAGAAATGTCCTATATATTACTGCATTCATTTTACCCTCTAAGTTCACAAGCCTTCCAGGGCCTGCTGCTGAGAAGCATTCCCACAGCACAGTGCTACCACCACCATGCTTCACAGTGGGGGGTGGTGTATTTGTGGTGAGATTGCCAACATATGCCAACATAGGATATCTCTGGACCCTGGAGCCTCCCAAATGTATTTGATATATAATATAATTTCTTCAACAGTGATTCTCTCTTTCCTATTGACTGGTGAAGAATCCAGACAACAATTGTTATTTGCGGGGTATCTCCCATCTCTCCTGGCTCCAGTCAAGTAATGCTAAAGCTAGTCCTTCTTCCAGTTGACCTTGGAAAATCATTTAGTCATTTACTTCCATTGCTTAATGATGGATTAAATTGAATTCCAGAGGATTTTTTTATATCCATCCCCTGACATATACATTTCAAGAACCCTTTCACAGAGTTATGCAGTTTTCTATTGTCTGGTGTATTTGTGGCCAGGAATACTGATTGACCAATGACTTGACCTTCCAGTCGTAGGGTTTTTTACACTACAATCAGTTGAGACACATTTACTGCACTCATGCACTCGTTTCCAACTGAATTTAACCCCAGTTTAAATGCCAAAGGAGCTTAAAGTGTGTGTTTACAACTTCCACAATGTCCACATGTACATGCTCAACCTGCATGCAGACTCAAACTGATCACCAAGAGGGGGTGGGGCTACTTACATCACTGACCTAGATATGAAAATGAAAAGGGAGGGGCTATTTGCTCTTTCTTCAGTCAGTGCTCAAATTTCAGAAAAATATGATAAGGGATTATACTGATACATACATAAAAACAATGAAGGGTAATCTTTTTTTTTATTTATTTTAATTTTTATTTGAACAACTTATTACATATATCCTTGTCGATCTAATCACTGAAAACAATTAATCAATACCACTCTGGATGTTCAATTTCCAACAGGATTTCTGAGATTTAAAGTGTTTGTTTTTTAGTTCTTACAAGAAGAACAAATGTAGGCACAATTAGATTTGTTCAAAACATGCTCAAATTCATACAAATATTAAAATTCTGTTCTTACATCTGAATGAAGATAAATTTGAGTATTCTCAGATCTCCTGAAAATAATAACAGTCATGTGACTGTCTCATATAAGCAAAATTGGCCCAGAGTCTTAACAGTTAATTGTTTGACATTTTTGTAGAAAAAGTTTCTTTTGTAAATTCTTCCCAAAAAGCCAAATTATATTGAACATAGTTCCATTTATAAAGGAAATACATCCAAGGGTGAATACGTTTTGGAAGAATTGTATATAGGACTGTAGGCTTTACTGAAGAATACTTTTAGAACCAACTTTTTTCAAAATGCATGAATTTCTATTGTGTTTACAATGAATAAGTCAATGTCCTTCAGCACTATTTAAGCAATTTCATTACCTGTGTTTATGTTTTAGCTACTAAGAATTTAATCAGTTTGTGACCTGTCTTGAAGAAAACATGTTTGTGGTAAAAACAGACTGTCCACACACACACACACACACACACACACACACACACACACACACACACACACACACACACACACATTCCAAACACATGCTGTTAAAGACCCTATAATGCCAATCATGACTCCAGGAGACCAGGCAGACACAAAGAAAATGCTCCCTCCCCCCATGCACACTCTCTTACAGTTAATATATTAGCGGGTAGCTTTCGAAAGACCTAAAGGAAGCAATCTGTCAGCAACACACAATCAGAAAATATTACACAATGATGAAATATCTTGGGCTAATAGATGGTGATGACTCCGTCACTGTATGTATGTGTGTGTGTGTGTGTGTCTGTGTGTGTGTGTGTGTGGATATGTACAAAAACTGTGTTAAAGGTTCACTGGACCGTAAGATCCAGACATAGTATTTAATATTTCATATTCAAATATAACTGGCTGGTTGAAAGTGGTTGCTAGGATCATCCCAGAGCTCCACTTTCAGAATCAGCCCCCACTGTTACCACTGTGCTGAGTCTAGGAGGCAGTTTGAGCCTTATAAAGTGCTCGCCACCTGGGCAGCTGCCAGGGCTGTCTGAAACACGTCTCAGAAAGTAATTAAAAGTAGCACAGGAAAAACCTTCTATCTCCATGGAAGTATGAAAAGGAGCATTTCTGTTGGTCCATTTGATACAAAGTAAATTAAAACAACCTGTCAGATTTATATTGTACCAAAAAATGCAAAACTTGAGATACATGGTGTGTGATTGTGACAATATACACTCCATTCAGTTGTTGGAGTGTTTTCCCTCAGGCACCTCGTGTCCTCACACACACAAACCTGTAGAGCTGGGTCTGTGGTGTTCAAGCTGGAAAGGACATCGGAGCTAAAGCAATAAAATACATGAGCTCATGAGCATATAGGTGTTATTCTATAATTCTATTGTTTCAGGATCAGACAGCAAGAGTAACTTCACACAACTACAATGTGTAGGAATAGTCAGACTGCTGCTCTCACTTGTAAGAACTGGTTAGAGCTAATGAGAGAGTGAGAGTGGGTCTCGGAAAGTGAGTGTGTATAAGAGTGAGTGAACATGTGAGAAAGTGTATGAGGGGCTAATGTCTGAGTGAGATTTGTTGAGGGGGTATGGTAGAGTGAGAAAGAAGAGGCTGGATTTAGACTAGAGATATAGTGTGTGGATGTTGGAGAAATGGTGATCGAGGCAGTGTCAAAATGGGATGAGAGAGATAGAGGCTATGCTAGAGTGAGAAAGTGTCAAGGTCATTCAGGAGAAAGAGAAAGAGTGAGATGTGAGATCCTGTGTGAGACAGAGCGTGTAGCTGAGCAAAAGGGTGACAGAGTGGCAGAGAGTGTGACAAAGAGTGAGAGTGTGTTAGAACGAGTGCAGCTTAGTTGAAGTGTGTGTGATAGAGAAAGGGTGAGACACAGGTAGTGTATGTAAAAGTTGGAGGAAGGGTGAGAGGCTGTGTTAGAGTGAGAGAGCGAAAGAGTGAGCGGTCTGCTGGGGCTGGCTGAGAGACAGAGTGAGTGAGTGGGGGAGTGAAACTGTGTTACAGAGGGGGGGTTACAGTGAGGGGAATCACCCCGCTGTAGGAAGAGAGGAGGGGAAAGGAAGGCAGACTGGGGCAGAATAGAGCTGTGTTTGTTTTGAATAACAGTTAAAGGAAGACTTTACACAGAAGAGCTCTGATTAGAATAACTCTGCCGAGTGGATTTGCAAGCCTTTCCTGCGAGGGCGCGCGAGCGCGCGCACACACACACACAGAGAGACAGAGCTGAGAACACACACACACTCACTCACTCACTCTCTCTCTCTCGGAGTTGAGACTTTGCTGTACTGAGAACACACACACTCACAAAGCTGAGAGCAACACACACAGACAGACACGTGTTGCTCGCTCTCTTTGTGGCTGTTAGATCAACGGTGTTTGTGCTGAGGTGTCAGTGGTTACAGGGGTCGTCCTGCTGTCCGACACTTTAGTACATCTTCTTCAGTGTCGGTTCTGAATCAGCTCTCAGCAGCTCCTCCAACACGGCGAGCAAAGCCCCGCTCCAGCCTCTTCTCTGCGGACTATGGCGGCGGTAACGAGTCCCGAATCGAGCCCGCAGCCCCGGGTTTACTTCCAAACGCCGCCCGGGACCGAAGACACCGAAACGCCGGTCAGAAAACAGGGCCGAGTCACGGTGAAATACGACCGAAAGGAGCTGAGAAAGAGACTCAACCTGGAGGAGTGGATCATTGACCAGCTAACTGAGCTGTACGACTGCGAGGTAAGAGTTAAACGGCTGGACGGAGCGGTTAGACCGGCGGAGGGAGACAGTGTGGCGGAGGGATATCGATATCGAGAAGAAAGTCACGGTGGTGTATCGTTATTAGACCTGTTTGGTTATAAATAGTGCAGTTGTATATTATGATCATTATTATTAATTTGGAAAACAAACAACCTTCGTCGTAATGTCTAACTACTTTAAGGAAGTTGTAATGTTTTTACTTTACTATTTCTCAGAAGTAGTTCAGCCAAACAGTGTGGCTGTGGCTGAAAAGGATCCCTGAGGCACTAATAAGTGTCTGAATGGGGAAGTGAATTGTGATTTTTAGGGCGCTATAATCTCCCACAATGCACTAGTAATTTATAGTAAACATCATAGCCCACTAAATGATCTAAATAATGCCCAGAAGGCAACTCTGAGTCTCATTACTAACAGCAGTGATGGTTACGGGTCACTGGACGTTTTGAAGTTCACAGGTTTCACGTAACGTTAGTTAGTGAATGGGAGGTTTATGTTTTTAAGCAGTATAATCGAGGATTCCACAAACAGCACAGAGCTTTACTAACTGTAATTCAGAATTCAAACATTATATACATTTATGTTCAGGTGCTACTAGGTTCTACTATTTAAACTTGGCTGTTTTGTAATTAGGCTTGTCTCAATCATTTTTGCTGACTTTAATTTCATTCACCTTATAGGTTTTTCATAGCATGTCTGAATATACTTAAGTATTTAAAGTTAACTTCTCTTTTAAATGGTGTAATTTCATGATTATTCTAGTATAAATAAATCAGTGGCAAAAAAAAATGAAATTAATTATTGTTTATTGCAATTGTTTCTGGCACAATGTATCATCCAAACAAAAAATAGTTATGACAGGCCTATTTGTAATTGAAGCACTTCACTTACAATAATCATCTGGCACAAACTATACTCACGCACTCTACTACCTCACAGGAAGTGATACACTGCTAACATCACATTACACAGTGTGCGTGTGTGCACTTTTAGGCTGGACTGGGTCAAGATTGGATCAGATTGAGCATTGCTGATATCAGACAGAGTCATGTTGATACCAAGATGCCTTCTTTAATATTAACCAGTACACTTCTGCATCTCTCAAACGATGTATGATGTCCTGTAGACTAAATATGGAATTCCTTTATTGAGTCCAGCCAGGTATCATCTGCACATTCAAAACTGTTAACTTGGTCATCGGATTTGTACGTAACAGCATTACCTTCCACAAGGAGAGACCTACTGTGTGGGCATGTGTGAGTGTGTTTAAGCAAGCAATCTGGCGTTGACCCACATTCAGAGAGGGACTTAAACCTTCTAGGACTCCAGGAGATAGAGGAAAAAGAGGCTCTTGTTGGTCTTCTTTAACCGTTTACCTGCCTCACCTATTACCTCAGCTCAGAGAGGGAAGTCGATTCTACCTTGACTTTCAGCATGAGACTGGTTTTCAAACAGAGCAAAGACTGGCTTTGTTAATGCTGGTGACTAGTTTACATGGCTTTTGCTTAGATAGCTTAGATAGATTATAGACCTGTTGTGTTTATCAGACACCGTCCAGCACTGTGTGAAGTGTAAAAATTACATTCATATGGATCATGAAGACTGTATGTGTCTTCCTCAGCTAGAGGGCATTTCACAATACTAAACCAGTCTGGTTGCTCTATGGAAAGATCTGAACATGTGGCATGGCGTTAGTTTTCTTCTCTCTTTCCATCCATCCCAACTTCCCCTGCTGCCCTTCCTCCCTCTTCCCATGTCTCTGAACTGCTTCTGCTACCCTTCCCCCAGTCCCCCACTACTATGGACACGGAAGTGACTCTTCTTCCCAACGTTTCCCTTCAGGATTCATTCTTTACAAGACTTGGAATTCCATAGTGTTCAGCACCAGAAACGAGAGATTGATCAGTTTTTTTAAGAAATAACAAATAAATGTTTAGTAACTACTTTTCCTTCTGCTCTGTCCCTCTGCTGCTCATGAACACACACAGGCACAGACATCCACATGAGAAATTGACTGTAGAAGACCATATGGACTTACTTCACTCCACTAAACAATCTGTTTGTGTGGCATCACATATAATTGATGTTGTGTTTTTACTGTAGAAAAAGGAATTCCCCTTTTATGCACACAAGGATTTAAAAACACCAGTACTGGTGTGATACAATTTGTGGACATTATGTGTTTATTGTCTCTTCCAAAATGATTTTATTAAAGAATGGATCCCGCTTTTCTGTTCAGGGAAGGCTTTCCACTAGATTTTGGAGAATTACTACAAAGATTGAGTGTTAGTGAGGTCAGGGTGTAGGATGATCACCGCTTGGGTGTCAACATATAAACCCATAAATCATTCAAAATTCTAGGGTTGGGCTGGGTGATATGGACCAAAAAATTAACTGGTGGTATACAATATGATATGTAATATGAAAAGAATTAGGACCACATGAAACCCTTCTTCCATCTTTTTTACTATATTTAAACACTGAAATTTGATCTTCATTTCTTTTTTTATTTATGCTCCTTCCATTTCTTTGTAAGAATGTCAATGGAGCAGAAGGGAGCAGAGTCCACAAAATTGAAACAAAATGTTATTTAAAAACTTTAAACTTGATAGAATCAATATTGCCTCAGCCCATGTTTTCAGTGAATCTGGTAGCATAGATTACTGCAATGCAGTGACTAATCCAGCAACAACTCAGTGTAGATATTGAAGTAGATTGAGAGATAGCAGACAGGGTGAGGGCTGCAGTCATTTATTGAGCAAACTATATACGTTTATGTTGTCAATATTAAATGAGAAATAACTGGTGCACTACAATTGATTGCAGTTACAGTTCTGAAATAATTGTTTCAGAAGTGCAGGAAGGCATCCCAGCCCAATTAGCTCTGCCCAAAATTTAGCTGTTGGCAAGTGGGTTACTCACAATACTCACTCTCTTTCTCCATGCGGATAGCTTTTATACATTTGATGAGGTTAATGTTTCTGGAATAATGATGAGGATGTTGTATCCAACTTATTTTGCATAACAGAAATGGGGCCAACGTCATTTATTTTATGTAGAGTTTCCGGTTTGACAGCAGATCAATTGATATAGATCATAACCACAGAGATAATAAACATGCAGAATGAGCAGTATAACGTTCCCATTTAGAGGCTGTCAGAGTAAAAGGAAGGATTTTGCTTAAACAACTTGATTATGAACACAACACAAAAAGACTGGTGTTCTACACCAGGGGTCCTCAACATTTCTCACTTCATTGCCTTATAACTAGAAAGTGCAACAACCCACAAGAAAAACTTGTTTTTATTTCTCAAGTGCTGACACTGAAAACGTGAGTTTTAGGGTCCGAACAGTAGCTTAAAAATGGCATGTTTTCATGAAGACATCTGTCCCAAATGTACCTCACAGACACGAGCAGAGATGATCTGTTGCAGATGACATGTCTAGTTGCAAAATGTGCACTTCTTTAATTCTGTCTAAAGGCTGTCTGTGGACATTTGGAGACGCTATGTCAACAATCAGTCTACTTATGTAATCACATATACTTTTGGGATGATGTTTTGCTTTTTCTGAGGAACAGTGTTGCCATTCTTTCTTCATTTAAAAAAACGACATCTCTGCTTTGCTGTTTTAGTTTAATTTGCCTTGTGTTTTTTTTTCTGCATTTCTATTAATGATTGTATGTTTATTGTTTGAACACAATCTCTCAATTTTTACTACTATATTTTTTCACACAAACTTTTATGATTAAAACGGCATTCCTGGCCAATTCCTATTGCCTCCCCCTGAAGATGGGCTGGCAGACCACTACAGAGTGATTCACGGCCCACTGGTGGTTCCTGGCCCACAGGTTGAAAAACCGATGTTTATTGTAGAACAGAGTTTCCTCTGCATTGTTCAAACAGGGTGCCCACACTTTCACATAAGACAATTTTGGACTGAACTTTAAAAGACATCATACTTTTATGTATTGGACATTATACTGCAGGCTATAAATACACATAAACAGTCTTCTTTATGGGTTCACAAGTTTGGGATTTGTGATAAAGCTATGGTCCATCCATGCAGAGAAGGAACAGCGATAAAGCTGTAATGTAAAGATAATACAACGAGGGGAAAAAGGAAGAGAGGAGAAAGTCTGAAGGCGTGTGGAAATATGCTAATACACCAGACGTGCAACACGTGGCGCAGTTTGTTTTAACCCATGGCTGATGGTGGAACAGAGTTTCCTCTGCAAGAGTGTAGGCCACGTTCATATATTTAAGAGCAATTATCTGATTGTGCTGTATGTTCTACTACTGGGTACATTTGGTTAAAAAAGGAAAACAAGTGTAGATGGAAAAGTAGAGGCAAAGATGGGAGTGTAGAGTGTAGAGCGAGAGAGAGAGAGAAAAAGACAGCTGTGGTTTTACCCTTTGGCAGAGAGTGCAAGAATTATGCTTAGCATTTCATTTCATAGTTTTGTTTTTTGTTTTGAACATGTACACAGTTTGACACTTTGGTTGAATCTTGAGGGTGTAAAAAAATAAGCTATTTGTAATTTAGTTATGATAACTTTGTGGTGTTCACTCATTGTTTGACCAGAATTTTCAAGTATAAAATAAACTAAAAATACAAGGTCTGTATCTTCCAACTTCACCACTGCGTAAATAGTCAATATTTAATATTCAGTGTATTTTTTTTTTGTGCAATTCTGAATTTTGAAATTGAATTCAAAAGTAATTAAATTGAATCATTGTAGATTTTTATGATGCACATTTTCTAAAGAATCCCAGTCAAGTAGTCATGTGGTCAGAGACTTGCACCCCTATACCAGTCTAAATAAACAGCTTTTCATGTGCACACACGTCCCCCAACAGACATCCACCCACTGATAATGAGTTGCTTGTTTGGCTTGAAGACCTGAATGGTGGTGTTGTGATCATTAATTGTTTCCATGCCGTATGCTTTGACCTTACAGGGGTAACTAGGTTCATCCATCTCACACTGCCCTTCAGGCCGAGTTTAGCATGAGTCAGCAAATTCCTGCCATACTGTCCCAGAGTTTGGGGGTTGGAGAGGAAAAGAAAAGAGGGCTGAAAGAGCAAGCCCGAACTGCATGTGCTTGGATCAGTAGCCTTTGAGTTTCTGTGACGTAGGTGGAAGAGAATGACAGTGTAAATATTTTGTTAAAGGAACAGTGGATTTAACAGGTTATATTACAAAGGTAGGTTAATGTAGGGTAGGAGTCTTCCCAAGTACACATATTGGCCTAGTAAGGTGTACTTTGCCCACCAATGAATCGAACCACAGACTGCTTTGGAGAACACAGTTCCGCTGGTCCACAGTTCTATGCTGGGGCCTTTATACCCCTTTAGTCAATGCCTACCATTAGGCATGGTGCCAGTAGGTTGATGTTTATCTGCTCAAACAGAGTCATACAGTGTATGATGGAATTACGCCAATCTGCACTAAATTAGCGTTTTACTTCTTTTTAACCCCAGAAATAAGTTTCGTTTTCCTTTAATGCTAATCCAGGAAGATCCAGATAGGCCCAGCTCCTGCATTTCAATAAAATATAAATCTGTATTTCTCAGCATCAGCAGACGTGTACATAAAAATGTTTGATTTCAGCATCATCTGTTGGTTCACATTTCCTACAATGAACTATAATTGGTCATAGCTGGCATCCATTGCTATATCAGCATGTATAGTTGGGTGATTTCTTTAAAACAGCTTTATTTGAGAATGTTATTTGTAACATTCATATAGACTTAAACAACTTAAACATTCATATAGATCCACTGTGCTTTACACAGGGAAATCTGTCCTCCGTTGTAGACAGCCCTATCCATGGCTGTGACCGTGGAGTATTTGGGGAGTTAAGTGCCTTCAAGGGCACTTGAATCATGTCATACAAGTTTAGGGAATCGAACCAGAAACCTTCCAGGAGGGCTGGACAGTTAATCAAAAATTAAAACTGATTTTCAAAACCTGTTAATATTCTCCCTACTTTGTGTGTATTCATGTAGGGCAATTCCATGGTAACTGACGCAACATTCAGAGATGTTATAAGCATGTTAAAGACACTATTTCTGTAAAAGACGTGGGGATGAATTCTCCTTTTATTCTCCAGTTCTCCTTTTCTCCAGATTACTTTGGCTGAGTATTAAGCTATATTATAAAAAAATGTCTTATTTTAACTTCTTAGTTATTGGGCCTCAAATTAATGCTGTAACTGACGCAACGAAAAATGGAATCAATTTTAGATGCGACTATAAAAAATGGCAGATTTCTCTGAATGTGGGTGGTCATAGTCTTAAAGGGAAACAAATTTTTACTTGGGTAATATTGAAGTGTCCTTCAGATAATAAAGAACCAGTTATTTCTGCTTAGATTTTTTATTAACAAACAAAGCATAATGTAACTGACGCAAATTAATTTTGGCACAAATCTGACTTGGGTTACATTTCTCGTGCAGCTCCACAAAGTTCCATAGTGTAGTAACAGTGCTCCAGACCTAGAGTAGCAGTGACAGAGATGCCATTCTCCCAATTATGTCAATGTCCCAACAAAAGGATTTTGAAGCTGGTTGAAATATATATAAATATATATAAATTTGATACATAATGTTGCTTTGAAGCAGGGGTGTCTTTTCTTTTGCACACAGAGCTGGTGAGCTTTTTCATTGCAGCAAAGCAGAAGCACACTTGGGCAATTATTTGAAAACTATTAAGCGTGCTCCGGCTTGTATGGAATGAAGGCCTGCAGCCACACCGGACACCAGCATAAGATACAAATGTGCTGTTCATGAGTCAATATCCTGGCCATTTTGGGCAATTAGCACACACACACTGAGGTCACAAGACTGTTGTGATCTCTTTTGCCATCTACAAACATCAGAGATTCCTAAAACACACACAATGAAGTCACAGACTTGTGCCTGTCTGAAAGCATCAGTGACACACACACACACACACACACACACACACACACACACACACACACACACACACACACACACACACACACGACCTGTGTAATAGAACAGGTTTAGACCTGCCTTTCCCATGCCCTGTTGTCAACACGCTGAGTAATTAGGGGTCTGCAGACAAGCAGCTTGGGCTTAGATTTTCTAGAGTCGGCAGTTTCTTCATGATAACATTTGAAATGAAACCCAATAAGGCGATGAGTACACACACACATTCACTCACATAAATCAACACAAGTTCCCCTTTAAATGACTTGTTTACTCTAATATGAGAAGGTACTGTCACTATCATTCACACTGCAGCCCCTGTCTGATTGTGATTGTCTCTCATACTTCCTCTTCAGTCAAAACAATCCCTTCAAGAGGAAATGGCTAACCTACTTTTTATTATCAGGAGGCAGGACTTGATGCTCAATTTGACGCCCACTGGACTCCTGCAGTGGCATGGAATAGTGAACAACTTTCCATCTGAAATACAGTCAAACGTACTGCATTAAATGTATGTCAAACATTGAAACTAACTTGAAACAAACAATTTAGCAGGACATATTTCACAGCACTGACATATAAAAAGGAAAATAAAGGAGTCTCCTGCTGGAGTATGTAGAATTCTCTCCTTTTTTTCCACCGAAACTGCTGTAGAGTAGACCTTTCTCACCTCCTTACCTACCTACTACAGCCTTGTGACCGAAAGGTTTCCAGTTCGATTCCCTGAACTGGCAAGACATGACTAAATTGCTCTTGAGCAAGGCACTTAACTCCCCAGCTGCTCCACGGATAGAGCTGCCCACTGCTCCGGGTACATATACCCACTGCTCACTCCCTTTTACTGCATGTATAGGTTAAATTCCTCTGTATGCAAACACAGTGGAACTATTTTAGTATAATTAATATAATTGGTAGAGTTAGTATTAAAGGAAACCTTAATTCACCCCCAGTACTTCTTTTAGGTCTGACTAATTCTGACTAATTCTGAGGCTCATACAAACAAAACATTATAGCAGGAAAAGATGATCAGTAATGCTGTGGAAGCCTTTGTTCATCATATTGCTTTCAGTTTCCTACACCCGTAGCCCTCACACACTCACTCTGTCAAGACTGTGTCAACATGCCAGCCTCTGGTCATTATGTTCAGGCTTTGAGGCCCAGAACATTAAAATGAATGGCTTGGCTAATCCATGGCTGTCTCCAGTTACATTCTAACACTAATGGTTATTGTGACCATGTTTCAGTCATTGGGTTTCAAAGCAGAGGATTTCAAAAGAGTTGGCCATAAACATTTGTGTATATGGAACCATAGAGGAGTCCATGTACGTCATTCTGACCTGTTCACAGTGACCTCAACTTAGCAACTGTTTGCATAGTGCATCTACAGGAGCTTTGAAGCTCATTGTGAGTTACAGTACAATAGTGTAATTATACTGGGATACAAGACCGTGTCCAAGCTGCCCCTTGATCCTGAAGTGTCAGCTCGGGGAAAAGCTTGGGAACACCCACACCTGTTGTTGTGAGGTTTTTTCTTCTGCGTGAGATTGCACTCATGGCAAGGCAATATGAGGTATCAGTGTTTGAGCAAGGCATTATGCTGGGTGCCCGATGCATGGGACATTCCATTTCTGAAGTAATGTGGGCCTTTAACATTCCTCAAACTACAATGTCATGTCATACAATGCATTACCACCCACAGTGTACCGCACAGTGGCTGCCCACAGGTCCCAGTGTTGTATGCCTTGATTTGTCAGACATGTGACTCGGCAGTCACATTCAATGCAGGAGCCCTACATGCATATCCAACAGGTCTGTGCAGCATTCACAGCAACATGTGTCACGATCTGATGAGTCATGGGACCAGTTGTCTTGGTCTGATGGAAAGTTTAATGTGTCACAAAGACCCCATGAAGCCATGGATCCCAGTGGTCAACAAGGAACTGTGCAGGCTGGTGGTGGTTCCATACTAGTGTGGTGTCATTGACTGGTGCCCACTACTTTACACTACATTGTGACCATTTGCTCCCTTTCATGGACTTCATGTACCCCACAATGATGTAGGTTCTGTTGCATTTTTGGGTACACACAGTTGTGTGGATCAAGTAACTTCAGAAATGAAATTTCCTATCCATCTGGCACCCGCAATCAGGCCTTGCTTGAACTTGCTTGCATGATCATTCACATTGCTTTAAACTAACGCATGTTTGATTGAGATGGCACCAATCTGATACCAGGTAGTGGGTCAAATATCAGCAGAAAATGCTGGACCCACTGTCGGAGGAATCCAAGCTCTGGAACAAATGCAGCCTAAAACAGCATTCATTCCTACTGTGTCCCATCATGTCATGTTGTGTTAGCTCTTTGTGCTCCTGTGGAGTAGTATAAGTGTTTGAGTCTACGTTTAGAAAGTTTTGGAAAGGGTTTTGGTTGAATTCAAGATCAGAATCATTGTATTGGTATACTGGTATGTCAATGTATGGATATCTGCCCATTCTATCACTGATGCAAAAACTGGGACTAAATCTTCTTGAACTAACTTAATCCTGCCATGTTCCTCTGTTCTTCATGCACACCACACAATGGTCGATCATTCGGATTTGTTCCACTCTACTAAACAGCCACATTATTTAATTATAATGCAAGAAATGCTGTGGAAAACCTTTTAACAGACTTTTTCAATTGTAATTGTCAAAACAAGGAATAAGTAGCTAATACTACTGCCAATATTTAAGTATATGTGCATTGAAATACTATTCAGGTATATTCTGAGAGTTAATCCACTCCAGCATCCACTCATATATACTTAAGTAAGGCTGCGAGGATAATTGGTGGGGCTTATTACGTATGGCTATTATGTAATTTGTCCTGACCAAGTTAGAATGTGATAAACCCTTAGGGTGACAAGGCAAGGTCAGACCTTTTAAATATATCTTCTTGTTGACTGTGTGTCAAGGATTTCACTAAACAATGACACTTCATTTAGGGGTCTCTTCTCAGGGGTATGTCTAATTGCATACACATTACAGTTATGAGTATTAAACAGACATTAGCATATTGGACTTGTGTTGAACAGAACCCAACTGCACAGATTTGTAACTCTGGTGCTGGTGTCTACAGCCTGTATTTTGAAGCCTGTTGTCTGCTTCTGTCTTTCCTCAGAATAAATCAGGAAGATTAAAAAGCCCTATGAGGTGGCAGGCCCTTCAGAGGCCAGCAGGCCTTATGTAAAGGAAAGCAGCTAAAAATAGCCACTCTCTCCATCCAAATACTTTATTCAGAACCAAAATCTGACTGAGTGAACCAGTTCAAGTGCAGCAGACGGACACACTGTCTGGGTCTTTGGATTTTCTGTGTTAAATGTATTAACTCTAGATACTGTAGCTTAGGTAAGATCAGTTTGATCATTTTGTGGTCAACAAGTTTTATGTGCAGAATGAAAAGCAGTGTAGGCGGCTTGTGTTTTGTGGATGTCAGGCATGGGTTTGTATGACTGGATAGGGGTCTGCGAGGGTCATGCCCTGTCCTCATACTTCTGAATGTTCTGTAAAAGAGAATCTTGCATGTTTGCCTCCAAATTTAAGTTTCTATTCCTGGTTTGCAACAGGCTTTCAGAGTGTAAGGGCAATGCAACAGGTATAGGCTATTTTTTTCTTTTTCCCAATTTTCCCCCAATTTGGAAGTGCCAATTATCCAACCCTGTTAGAACTCTCCCCCCATCACACACAATACCCCTGACTCTAGGAAGGTGAAGGCAAGCACATACTTCCTCCAATACCTGAAGCCATCCAGTGCCTCTTTTACCTCATCACACTGGCTGGCACAGCCATCACAGTGTGACAACATTGAGCATAGACTGAAAAAACATGAAGTTCATAATGTCATATATGTTTTAGGAGATACACAAAGTTTTTATTGAATCATTTTGTCTCAAGTAGATCCTTGCATGTTAGCTAGAGTAATTCGGTATCCCATGATGTGAATGTCAGTATTTTGGACACTTTAAAATGCCACTGTAAGCCCATTTGTGCATGTATTTTTGTATTTTTTTCAACACAAATACATGAGGCTTAAACAGGCAATCAGCCACAGGTAGTCACGGACTCACAGTGTACTGTAAACAATTCATGCTGTTTAAATGACCCTGAATCATAAAAATATCAATCATTTATTTTCATGTATTTAACTATTATGAATTCTTACCCAAAGAAGACATATTTCAACTAGTAGTGTAGAACTGTTCGTGTTTACTACTGTTTTGTGTTTTACACTTGTTTTCTTACCACATTTGGCCATTTTAATGATTTATTGATGTAAAGCGGAAGTATAAAGTAAACAACATTCACCATTAAATTCTGATGAACATTGGCGGTCTCTAAAAGATGACCTGCAGGCCGGAAATCAACCTGTATGTGTCATGCAGCCCTCAGTGTCACCGGACTCCAATTCCCAGAATCCTTCAGTTTGTTACCTGACTGATCATGTGACTCACTCACGTTCCCGATCACCGGAGTTCTGATTGAACTGACCGGGTCCGGAGAGACTTTAATCCAGTCATTCAACCTGTTCAGTGTCTAGCTTTGCATCGCAGCCCTCAGCGCTACCCATGTTTATCGTTATCAGTCGGTCTGTTTTGTTTATCGTTATCAGTCTGTCTGTTTGAGCCGGTTCCGTTTTCTGATCCTGTCCTGTCCTGTGTTTATTCTGCCGGTTTTTGATCTTCGCCTGTTTTTCGACTCCGTATCTGGTTTGTCCAGTCTGGTTTTGTCTCTCCTGCCTGTTATTGATCTGGACTGTTTGAATATGTTTAATGCATTTGTCCCATTAAAGTGCTGTGTTTATATCAGCGTGTGCTTCCCTCTGTCCGGTCCTGACGGTATGAATGATTCTGTTTTATATACCGGCGACGATTTCAAATCCGCATTCGAGGAAAACTGGTCGAATTCGAATCTGCTAAAAATAGTCGAATACGAACTAAGTCACGTCCCTGTTTGTAACATAAAAATGTTGCAGAAGTGTTTTTTATAGTACAGTCACATAAGTTAGACATTTTTCCATCAGCATATGACTGATGTTGGCACGTTTCCAACGCGCTTTACTTCACGTGGCTCTGTTTTTGCTGCGGCACTGTTGTGATTTATTGCCCGCTTTTACACGTCATGCAGAAACAATGTCTTAGTGTTCATGTTGGCCTCTTCATTTCAATGCAGATTGAAGACAAAACCTGCCAGAATTTCTGGTGGAGGTCAGAAATGTGACAAGTCTCACAAGGACACAGAAGGATTTAAGCCTTTAATATATCACTCATTATTTCCCTCAGCCTTCTCTGACACTCCTTATCTTCAAACCTGTCTAGACAATCCCTGCATACTCACCCACCAGTCAATATCCAAGAGTCCTGGGCATGACCTGTGACAGATCAAGCTCAGTAGGTCAAAGATCAGTGGGCTACTGACCTCACTCTCTGCCTTTAGTCAAAGTCAACTGCTTTCAATAGCTTAAAGAGCTTTGAGGTAATTACTGTTAGAAACCTTTAATTAGTGAAAGTGGAAAAGAGGACGATGGCAGGCGTTTTCCTTCTGGACTTTGTGGACTGAAGTAAGCCTGCCTGCATCTTGCTGGACAATGTGTGTACTCGTGTGGAAATGGTTGCTGTGTAATTATTGAAAGTTGTGTTTCTTGTTCTTGCACTTGTTGGTGATTTTATGAAATGATTAGTAATTCAGTTCCACTTAAGTAAACCTGTTTCATGAATGAGTGAACGTACACATTGTCAGGCTGAATAACCTGATCTAGGGAATATGAGGAACACTCTGTGGGTTTATTCTGCTCCAGAAACGACAGAAGAGAGAGAAGGAGGGAGAGAGATTAAGTGCTAAGTAGGGGAGATTGGAGGCAGACTGGCAGGGGTATACCCAGGCAGATTTTTTCTTCCTCGCTTCCACACACACACACACACACACACACACACACACACAAGCTGGTTAGTGGGAGTTGTGGTAGGGAATACATTTGGCAGCCAAGCGTGATAAATTATAGAAAGAGGGTTTCTTCTTACTCATTAATGATGTGCCTCACTACCTCATACCTACAGCAGTATTGGTCGGGCAGGTCTGTCCAAACTCACAGATTGATTGGTTTGTTTACTTCACATCTGACACTGTCTAAATAGCCAACGTCACATTTGTACATGATTGTTCATAATCCTCTGTTCACCAGACCTGTATATAAAAAAGGTTTAATGTAACATTTGAGAAGTATGGACAAAAAAAATCATATCCCGATATATTTTAGCTGAAGGTCAATATGTGATACAATAAAGTATATCATGTGAACAATACAATAATACCACAGCAATGATAAAAATACAGAATAAGTGGGTGTGATGGATATATATGCTTAAAACCATATAAGCACATTTTGAGCCCAGGGAATGAAATAAAGGGCAATAAGAATATAGGACATGAACTCTTTAATGTTTGAATGATACTCTCCCACATCATCCTGTGTTTCAAACTAATACATTACCAATTCCCACTGTCATTTAGGATGGATTATTGAAATGTGAATTAAGTTCCTTATCCAGTATCAAAGAAATGAGCCAAGTGTGGGATTTCTCTTTGCATCCAGGCTGTTTAAACGATTTTTTGCTCCGATGAAAAGCCTCTCATTGAGATGAGCTAAATCCACCGCTCGATTTATCGCTGGCACTGATGCATAAATCACTGTGGATGAGGAAGAGCGAGGTATAGTAGATGATGCTTATTGACTGGCTTGGCAGGCCCTGTGGACTGTGATCTAGTGTGATTCTTCATGTGAGGTCATCATCACTTATCTTAATTAAGCCTCCCTGTGTTTTACAGACAGACCTCCACTCATCTCTGTGCTTGATTCATTGCTCTTCCCCTCCGCTCATGTGTTTCTTTTTCCACCACTATTTACTGTTATTTTACTCCTACAGCTTTGGAGAGCAGGAAGCGGGGGGTTGACCCTGCCGAGGGAGTGTGTGTGCATGCATGAGTGTGTCTCTGCTGACTGTCTATAGCTATGGGAACTCTGTGAGAGTGCTTTTTTTTAATGAGGCGTGTATTCCCTCCCAGCAGACTGACGGTTTGTTTTTTGTCATCTGAACAGTCATAGACTATGCTTAAGTGGTTGAACTGGTCTGAACTGGGGCACAGTTTTTAAATATGTAATGAGTTTCTTTTCCCTTTATTTATGAATCAGCATTGATAGTTCGTATGATGATAAAGCATTTTACCCACTATGTATCTTTCAGTTACTGAAACACATTTATATGCATGTTCCAGCTGAAAGATCCAGCTGAAGACCAGGTTTTGCTGGACTAAGCTGAGGGACCCAGATGAGCTAAGTAGGTCAGGGTGTTTGAATATCTGGTTTTGGTGATTCTGGTCTTTCTGGGATTGGCCAAGCTAATCATGCTGGTCAACCAGCTTGGTCAAGCTTGGTCATACTTGATCAAGATGGTCATAGACCAGCTAATCCAACAAACTCACCTGTATTGGTCATAATTTGTTGGTCAACCAGCTTAATCATCTTGACCAGTTTGAGCGGGTCAAGCAGTTTCTAAGCATTTTAGAATTTTTGATTAGTGCTGTACGAATATTGTGTATAAGTGTATTTGGATTTGCATTAAGGCTCCGTCTGTGCAGTTGTAGCCAAAATGCACATTAACCAATATATGAAGGTTGATGAATGTTATGGGGAGAAATGAGAAATGAGGAATCTTAACCTGTATGCCATTAGCAGCTTACCATTCTTAGTTTAGCTCAAACTAGTTGGTGCCTGGCTATGGCGAGTGCAAATCTGTCAAAGGTTTGCTTGTATCTATAATAGTTGCTCAGACAGGGTTTCAGTATCATGATATGTCAAATTACACAATTACAGAGAGTGTTTAGTTTGTAAATGCTACATGAATAAATGAGTAATATAGGAGAAGAGGACATGAGTGTGTGACAGAGAGATGTGTAGCTGGAAAAAAATCTCAATGAAAAGCAATAATTGATTTATTCATGCAAAATAGATGATTAAATCTGGAAATGTTCTGTTTTACAAGCCTTTTATAAACCACTGATATTAACAAGTCTTCTCGGCTTATAAAATGTAATTTACCAGTTATGGATCGTGCATTTTGTTACTGAAAACATTTGGCTCTATTTTGATGCCATAGAGATACTGTGCAAAGGTTTTAGGCACATAATCACATCATTCAAGCTCCTGTTTCTGATCAATAAGAGAGAGAGTTTAGTGTAGAAACTCCAGACCCTGTGAGAGCAGATGCAGATGAACAGAAATGCAGTAAAGAGGAAGAAGAATTTCTCATTCTGAAGAAAGTATTTTGAAATCATGTGAGCTAATTTGCAGAACAAAGTTTAGTTTCATATTTCTCCTGGGTAACCAGCACCTGGATGTGTTCAATTCCATCACCATCGCACCTGATTTAACATCACTAAGCACTGATTTATCAAACCAGGTGTTGGATGAGAATATGAGATAAATAATACCAGACTCTCATGAGGAGAGCTTTGGAGATGTTTAATGAACACAATGATGGAAAACCACGACGTTCTGTAGGAATATTATTTGTGTTCATTCTAATATTAGTGTTTTACTGAGGAAATAAATCCTCACTGTCCACATTAGGAGATTTTCATTCTCAATTTCACAGGGGGCCTAAAACTTTTGAACAGTACTGTATATCAACTGAAGGGACTTGTCCTAAAAATGTTGAATGATGCCAACAGAAGGACCATAAGGAACAGTGGTCGTAATAGAATGTAAGGAACTTCACTTAAAGGCCTAAAGGTCCTTCACTTCATAAAGCTTTTCAGACTCTATTACACGTCTCAGACGTGGTCTTTTGTGCAAGTAGATGTGGTACATCCATGCAAATGACAAGAAATAATCAAATCAGCTTTAGTAACACCTTTATCTTGTAAAATGGGCATTTTAAGATGTAGAGAAGTCACACGTTTTGTCTCTTTGTGCTCTTATCTACACATTCGTATCCCTTATAGCGCGTATCCTTCTCGCTCATCTTTCTGCAGCAGCGCTTCACTAAAGAAAAACAAGCATGTACCTATCTCTCTCTCTCCCCCGCTCTCCCACTCTGTCTCACCTGCTCCTTATTCCCCCCCCCCACCACCACCATGAGGGGTGAACAGGGGCAAAGTGTGTGTGTGTGTGTGTGTGTGTGTGTGTGTGTGTGTGTGTGTGTGTGTGTGTGTGTGTGTGTGTGTGTGTGTGTGTGTGTGTTATTCTTCAGTGTGCCAAAGGCTGATAAGCGTACGTGTGTGACGAGAGGCAGTGGGCAGTCACTGATACAGCCCCTCTCGCCAACTGCTCCACTACAGACTCCACCTCAGGCCATTGTGTCCCCCCTCCCGTTTCTCTACACCACCACCATACTGTCAAACCGTCTGCCCTGAGCAACCTCACACACCAGCGATCCATCATAGATGAGATTTGAGAGGGGGAGAGAAATAGAGCTGTGCTTTCACCTGGTTTCGAGTAAATCTGCAGTTGAATTGTGTGTGTATTATGTGTGTTTATGCAACAGTGTATGCAAAAACAGGGTCTGAGTGCTATATATAATATATATATATATTATTTTCATATTCAGACTATAATTTAAAAATCTCAAAATTAAAAATGTGTGCATTAGGGTGGGTTTATATTTGACTCATCCTGCGATTAGGCTTGTACACAGTGCTTTGATTGTATGTACGGTTTCTGTGCAGAAACAACAACAACAACAACACAAAAAACCTGTTAAACATACGCATGCCCAGAGCAGTCTGCAGCCCTGTGCACAGCACCTGTGGGGAGTTAAACCCTTGCACTCCTTATAGGGCTTTACAAAATCTGTTTTTCACTGTTTGCATTTTTAAGTGTTTGTTTTTCTTAACTGCATTTCATTGAAGGAAACATGTCATTAAATATGTGTCTTCACAGAAATCATAGGGCCCTAAACATGGTGCAAAATCTGTATCTGTTAATATTGTAATTTATATACAAATATATCGCAGAACAGCTTGATTTGTATGCTGTAAAAATCATTATGCTACTGAATGTTTTTGTCTCCTTAGTACTACCACTTGACATGCCAGTTTCAGGTTCACAGTCCATCACTTCTAAAGCGTTGGAAAAGCAGCCGCCGGCTGTGCAGTGAGGTTAATTCTACTACATTTGTCCCAAAATACCTTTCTGCTGTTTGTGATCATCAGAGTGCTTGTGAATGCAGCAGCTAAGGTGACAAATATGTCAGCAATGTCCGCCACTATGGTTTCAGTCTCCATTATGATACTCTTCACATATTATCATGTAACAGTGGGTTTGAACCGCCTGCTCTCCCTGCTGTGTTTAGTTACACATGGTCATAAGCCATTTGGACTGTGCCCAGTCTTATTTCCCTCACATTTTCCTTTAAACAGGAAGTGATATGTGTGAAGCTCTTGTTCTGAGTTGGAACTATAGGATTGGGTTTCAGGTCTTCTTATTTTGTTTTACTTGTCAGTTTGTACTTATCTGGTGATGAAGCAATTCTCAGCACAATTAAGCAACTCAGTACAAGTTCATGCAGAGTGAGAGAATGATGGAGAGAAGAGATAGAGATAATCAGAGATATTCGGCTGATGCAAACCTGGAGTTTTCAGTCTATTTATCAACCCACTTCCTACTTCCTACCTCCTTGATGATAAAAATCTATACACACACACACACACACACACACACACACACACACACACACACACACACACCAAAAGAAATCAAGAATGAATTAAACAGGAACTAAAAGGTTTAAGGACAATAATAAAAGACAAACTGACATGAAACTGAGTGGGAAACAGAGGTCAATAAACTGGTGAAGAAGGAGCTGCAGGCTGTGCAGTGAGTGAGCAGAGTTTGTTAGAATAGAATAGAATAGAATAGAACTTTATTGATCCCTTGGGAGGGTTCCTTCAGGGAAATTAAGGAACTTAATTACTTGTTACTGTGATGAAGCAACCACGGCAAGATAGGGAACTGTAATTTGGCAGAAGGAACTACTAACATTAAAATTAATCGTGACGCTCACAGCTCAATTTATTCCAAGAAGAACCCACCACCCAAATAATACCTAACTTATATTTAATCATGTTTAATGGTTCTAGCCTTGTATGTATCTCCATTTGTACCGCAATACCAGACCTTCTCCTTCTGACAGTATAGCAGCATTCTCAGTGACTCCTGTTATATGCATTCTGTCATCACACTGTGAAGCTTCTTTTATGATATTGTAGTATAGAATCTCACGCATGTTTCCGTAACAATATACTCTAGCTCTGGTTTCATGTTAGTGTTTGTGAGAGAGTTGCCTAGCAGCACAAGGCCCTTGGGGTGTAGTTAGGAGTGTGTATGTATGTGGTGGGGCCTTGGGTGGAGCCTGTATGCACGCCTTTGTGTTCTTCATCTCAAGCACCCTCCTCTTCCTCTGTGATGAAGGCAATCATGTGTTATCTGGGTCAGACAAGTGCTGAAGCTGAGTCTGACCTGCTCTCATATTGTCACATCACATTCATACTGAGCATTCGCTGCCAGGAACATGCCTGGCCATACCTCTCTCTCTCTCGCTCTCTCTCGCTCGCTCTCTCTCTTTCTCTCTCTCTGTCTGTCTGTCTCTCTCTCTCTCTCTCTCTCTCTCTCTCTCTCTCTCTCTCTCAGACACTATGCATGCAGGACTACAGCCACAGTTTATACACTTGTAAGGTATTTAATGTCAAACATTACATGTGTCTCCCATACTTACACATTTATGGTGTACATCAGATTAGACTAAGTCCTAATGCTCAGCTACTTTAAATTGCACCCATTGCTGACACAGATGAGCAAATGCACACACAGCTTATCTAGACCCTGTAGAGGAGTACTGCCTAACAGAATCAAATGCACACACAGCTTATCTAGACCCTGTAGAGAAGTACTGCCTAACAGAATCAAATGCACACACAGCTTATCTAGACCCTGTAGAGAAGTACTGAATCAGACTCTCTGGGGCAGATAAACGTGAACCTAATGCCAGGCATGTGCTACAGGGGTATAAAGCCCCCTCAGCATTGAGCTGTGGAGCAGTGGAACTGTGTTCTCTGCAATGATGGTGCTCCATCCAGTACTTGTAAAAGTAGTTGGAGAAGAATTTCTCAATCAAATCCTCACAGCAATTCTCCAATTTAGTAGAAAGCCTTCTCTGGATAGTAGAGACAGTTACTCTGACAAAACCAGGATCAACTTTTTTTTTTTATACCCTTGATTTCAGAAGAAACAATGAATGAGCAGGTGTCCCAATACTTTTGTCCATGTGGTGTATGTGTTTCCATACTGACACTACCTGTCCTTGTTGTTTTGCTTTCTGACCTTTACTAATCTTAACACGCACGCACACACACACACACACACACACACACACACACACACACCGGCACACTACACACTGGCACACTCACACTGATTCACACAAAACCTTAGCTGATTCATACAGGATGAAACACACACACACACACACACACACACACACAAAGATTGACTCATCCAATCTGAGCTATGCTCACATTTGCACATTTGATCAATGTTTCATTTACATGATCATATAAATGTTTAGATTACTTGTGTGTGTGTGTGTGTGTGTGTGTGTGTGTGTGTGTGTGTGTGTGTGTGTGTATTTGTTTGTTTAATGGATTAAATGAAGATCAGTTTAACTTTTATTTACACCAGTAACTCCCATTCACTAATTTCTCTGTCTCTCTCTCTGTGAGTGATTGGTAGCACATGGTGTCCACATGTTGTGCAGTATTTTTTTTTTTTTTGCTTCAGTCTGCCTAATTGAACTGATCTCACAACACACACCTCCTTGCATTTCTTTAACCTTTGATATCCACTTAGTGCACACACGCTCACTCTCCACACACACACACACACACTACAGAAAGCAGTTTTAGTAAATGGTTTGTCATTACAAAGAGTAGACTCTGTGTGTGTGTGTGTGTGTGTGTGTGTGTGTGTGTGTGTGTGTGTGTGTGTGTGTGTGTGTGTGTGTGTGTGTGTGAACAGAGAGATACTATGGCAGTTTCAGTACACTACTCTTTTCCTGAGTGAAAGGTCGTCTGTGTGGAGAGTGCTTGCCAGTGTGTGTGTGTGAGTGAGAGATTTGGGCAGGGGGCAGTTGGGCAGGTGCAGTGACAGCTGGTCTGGGCAGCTCGAACCGAGGGGGAGGAAGAGAGGAGTGAAAAAGAGGGAAGAGCAGCAGTGGAGAAGAGTGAGCGAGTGACCAAAGCACTTTAAACCAGTTCTCTGCTGTGTAATTTTTGTGAAATGAGAGAGACAGAGACAGAGACAGAGAGAGAGAGAGAGAGAGAGAAAGAGAGAGAGAACAGCATAGCTCCTTCTGTTGGTCTGGATTCAGTTTTCTCTCCAGCACTGCCAGTGACTCACCATTCACTAACCACTGTGAGAGAGAGGGGGGATAGCAAATGAAAGAGTGAACAAGAAGGGGCAGGGAGATGGAGAAAGAGATGCTGGAACAGAGTGTGTAAAACATGAAGAGTGTAAAAAAGACTATTAGACATTCTAGCCTATCTGGTCCAACTTCTAGATGTAAAGTCAGAGACAGAAGCTCATCTGTTTCTGCACAGTTTGTGTCAGTCTTCCTCTAGTCCTTCATCAGTGCCACAAGACCGCTGGCCAGATATTTGTGGTTGGGGGACTGTTCTCAGTGATACTGAGGGGTTTAAACACTCCAGCAGCCCTGTTGTGTCTGATCCTCTTGTACCAGTGCAACACACACTAACACACCAACACCATGTCAATACACCACCCATATAATACCTGCTCTGTGGTGGTCTGAGGGTTAAAGATGAATCTTGTTTGTGAGACATGTTAATAAATCCAATCTGATTTGAATTGGAGTGAGAAAGAAACAAGGCAGGATAGAGAGTGAAAACGGGAATGAACAAGAGAGACAGGGAGAGAGTGAGAAAGAGGCAGATTTAAAGTGGAAAGGAAGGAAGAGTGAGAATGGACTAGTAACAGAGTGAGGGAGTGAAAAAGAGGGGGAAGAGGGAGAGGGATGTGGTGGGCTGAAGAAAGAGTAGGTCTATTAAGCCGGCCTTCACAGAGAAAGACTTTATGGAAGGGAAAAGAATACGAGGACTGGGAGGAGGAGGAGAAGCAGGGAGGAGGAGAGAGAAGAAAAAGTGCAGCATGTAATTTAGGCCCTGCTTTTCCAGCCGCTGGTTGGTGGTCTATTTTTATGCTCGAAACTCTAAACTACACGTCCAACAGGCTGATTATAACACAGTGTAACAAGTAGGACAAATGAAACGTAAGTGGAATGGAGAGGAAAGGAGGGGAATAGAATGAAGTAGAACATTTAGAGAAGCTCGAGTGCACAGATCCAGAAAACACGCAAGGGAGAGTCACGCCAAAGACAAGAACATCTAATCTGGAACCAGCGACGTTTGACAGTTATATCTAGACTCGCCTGTTTCATGTCCAGCAGACCCTAAGGGGCTGTGTGTGTGTGTGTGTGTGTGTGTGTGTGTGTGTGTGTGTGTGTGTGTGTGAGTGTGAGATCAGAAAATACCCAAACACAGTACCCGATCAAAACTAATGTTCTTAGCAAAAGCATGAAATCACATTTGGTCAAAAGTATCTTAAAAAGATTTGTGTTGGCTGAAGGGCATTAACTGAGCTATAAAGCTATCAGAGACAGATAAAGCTGAAGACCCTCGCAGACGCATTAGTCATACTGAAGCCCGTCTGTTCTGCTTTTTAGTCTTTTCTCCCGTTGTGTTTTCAGGAAAGTTTGGATTCTGTTTGCTCATCCTCTAGTCCTTCATCAGTGACACTGACCACAGGACAATGTTGGCTAGATATTCTTTTCACGGTCCAACATTGACAGTGAGGGGTTTAAACACTCCAGCAGCACTGCTGTGTCTGATGCACTCGTACCAGCGCAACACACACTAGCACAACACCACCATGTTAGTGTCATTGCAGTGCTGAGAATGACCCACCAGCCAATGTATTACCTTCTTTGTGGTGGTCCTGTGGGGTCCTGACCAGTGAAGAACAGGGTGAAAAAAGAAGAAGACCCTCGTGCAAACATTAGTGACATTAGTCTTACTGAGTCAGTTCTGCTTATTTTCTCCTGTCGTGCCTTCAGGAAGTGCAGTCTATGTGATTCTAAGCAAGTTTTTGTGCTTCGGTCAAATGATGTTTGTTTGGTATTTATGGCCTAATCTTACAGTCTAGAGCCGGACCAGCCGGAGATGACCAGGGGCACTAATTATGGAGTTTTTCTGCTACATATTTCCCAAAAGGCCCTCCTCCTTTGTCAGATTTATAAATAGAATAAAGCAGCAGGCAGGGCTCCCAAAGCAGGCAGTTGTCCCAAAATAAAACTGTGACTGACTGTGTCAGAGGTGATGCATCAGTGTTCTGTAGTGTGATGATACCCTGAGTTCCTTTTTTGACCTTTTTGAGAAAGCTCTTCCCATGACTGGGTTCTGTATGGCCACATATGAGGCATTTGGGCAATTTTCCTTCCCCAAATACATCGAAATGGTTTTGCACCCGTGGTTGCTGTTGACAGTTCAGTAGTCTTACTTTCAGTGTTTCAGGTTTTCTAATAAGGGTGGTATTATTAACCCTTTCACAGGTACAGTTGTTCTGGTGGGATTTTCTAGTGCATAGTTAATATTGTCCCACCTGTAGGATTTGAGGATTCAGAGTAGAATATGTAGCTTCAAATTTGTGTACCAGTCACCTTTAATTATACTTTCTTTTTTTTCCTTTTCAAATTTTCTTCCGAGAACATCTAGTTTTCCTAACAGGCTGCTGTTCAGTCTATGTAAAATATACAGCTATGATGAGCTTGTTCTGTTTTACTGGCCGTGTTTCTGTACCATAAAGATAAACAATCAACCAGTGGTAGGCAATAGCACACACACAGCCATTTATTCATTGTATACTATTCATTGTCAACTATCTGGCAACCGGGCTTACCTTTATACATAGCATTTTGTGTAGAAAAAAGGCTCAAATCTAAAAATCGATATGTATTCATTATTGAAATATATGAATAAATTGTCAAAATGAAAGGATTTACTTTCTCTACATGTAGACTATCTGTACAATTATAGTAACATTCTTCATTTAAAAGCTATAGAAAGAGAATGCATAATATACTGCGCTATACTGTATGTACAGTATAAACATAACTGTAGCCTCCTTTCACCCTGTTGTCAATGGTCAGGACCCCACTTGACCACCACTTAGCAGGTATTATTCCTGTGGTGGATCATTCTCAGCACTGCAGTGGCACTGACGTAATGGTGGCACGTTCATGTGTTGGAGTGGATCAGACACAGCAGTGCTGCTGGAGTTTTTAACCAATGTGTCCACTCATTATCCACCCTATTAGATTCTTCTACCTAGTTGCTCCACACTGTACATGTAAATTCAGACATAGAGGCTCGTCTGTTTCTGCACAGTTTGTTTTGCTCATCCTCTAGTCCTTCATCAGTGCTTACGGGAGACTGACCACAGGACAATGTTGGCTGGATATTTCTGGTTGGTGAACTATTCACAGTTCAGCAGTGAGACTGAGGGGTTTAAACACTCCAGCAGCTCTGCTGTGTCTGATCCACTCATACAAGCGCAACACACACTAACACACTACCACCATGTCCGTGTTACTGCAACGCTGAAAATGACCCACCACCCACATAATACCTGCTCTGTGGTTCACCTGTGGGGTCCTGACCAGTGAAGACCAGGGTGAAATGAGAGTGAAAGGGATGCAATGAAACAGATTGACTGTAATTATAGAACTACAAAGTGTTCCTGTATGGTAAGAAGAGATGAGGAAACAAGGAAATAGTCAAAATAATGTGACTGCCGAAAATCATTAAATGTCAGTAGTATAACAAAAACATTGAATATTAGTATCTGCAGAAAAATGTTTAGTTTAGAAATGCAGTTTTAGTGGCTAATAGGATTATTTGTTCTAATGAAATTCATAGTCAATTCAATATGAGGTTTCAAAATAGGGAAGAGGTGGATGATAATGATAAACCATTATTTAAACCTCTAAAACGAATCACCTCTTTTAGGTGGAAAGGTAGCAAAATACTTGTCATTACACCCCAGTTTGTTGCCCGTTTGGTGATCTAAAATCATGTAAATATTGCTTCAGTAAAAAGGCTGTAAACAGGCCTGGGTCTGAGAGGCCTTTAAAGTTGGAGCTTTACAATTGCCACACAAGTTCTCTGATCTCATCATTTTAATGAACACTCCTTGCAGTCCCTTAGGCTGTTCATTTCCTATGTCTATAAATGAGGGAAATGGCTTGATTGATGCAGTGTGACTCGTGTGTGTAAAAGTGAGATTGGGGTGGTTCTCATAGGGTTGCTACTGTTTCTGTTTCTCTCAGTAAGGTCGTTTGAATGTGCCTACAGGGAAGCCGGCTGGGCTACGAGAACAATCAATGGTCGAAGTGTTCAGTTTCATCTCTTTATTAAGAGAGCCCCTTTGTGGTGAGATGATGGTACTACAGTGCTGTCATTGCTGTCACAGCTTGTCTAGTCCCGTAGAGAAGTACTGACGATAAAATAGGACTCTCTGGAACAGATAACCAAATTTTATTGACACCATGCCTAATGCCAGGCAGAGGCTACAGAACCATGGAGCAGTGGAACTTCGTTCTTCTGTGCAGGTGTTTATTTCTGTCAGATATAAAATGCATGTCCCTGACCGCTGCCTTTGTCCTCTTTCTTTGTTCGTGTATGTTTTACAGGAGGAGGCCATTCCTGAACTGGAGATAGATGTGGATGAGTTGTTGGATATGCAGAATGATGTGGATCGTGCTGCACGTGTTAAGGTACGAGAGCTCACACACTTGTTTTAGCTCATCACATTATTTTAGGGCAGGGGTCACCTGCTACTGGAGAGTTACCATGGGTAACCATGGGTTGGAGTTGAAACCTGCAGGAAGTATTTTAAGTGAGTATTATTAATAACTGTACTTTTTGTTTGTTTCTATGCAGGAACTGCTGGTAGACTGTTACAAACCTACAGAAGTAAGTACCCTTCAGTTACTGTTAATGAATTAAAAACAGATTTTATACAGGCATACTGTACACTGTACAAGCAAAATACTCCTATTTTAGTTAGGGTAGGCATATCTAGTCGTGGAGTGCCAGATTCCTACACATTTTTCCTTTTAAAGCAGGTCTGTGTCAACTGACCTGTTAATTGTCATGTTTACTAGGTCTTTTGAAGCAGGAAAATCTGTAAAACTGTGCAGGACTTAGATTGCCTACACCTTTACTGAATATAGTGCTAGAATATATAGTATAGGCACATTTAAAAGCGTCTCATTATTCAACAAGTAAGTCACTCTGGATAAGAGCATCACACGAATGCCTAAATGTGAATGTTTAAAATGATTCTTATGAGCTGACTGCTCTGACCATCCCTGTTAAAAAACAGTTTCTCTGAATAATAAAGGGAATAAAATATGATTTTCATTTAAAGACTATGTGCTGTGTACTAATGAGCACTGGAACAGTGTTCCCATCATATACTTTTGGGATGTGCTGGGGAGTTGTGGGTGTTGATCACCTAACATCCTGATCTCACTATCACTCTTCACACACTCGTCACAAAATACAATCAAATACTCAAAGCAATGCTGCATAATCTAGCAGAAAGCCTTGCCTGAACAGTAGAGTCAGTTAGTCCAACGAAGGCAGGATTCCTTATAATACCCTTGATTTCATTAGAAACAATGGATGAGCAACTGTCACAATACCTTTGTCCATATAGTGCATTTTCACCTGGGACTGCTTAGAATAAAACTATTTAAACACAGCATCAATCTAATCATGAACATGAAGATTTGAAATCTATAATAAATCTGTATCATTGATAAGCACATTGGTCTCTAATGGGCCACAAAGCAATGCTCAACTCCTCAAAGCAATGCTCCAAAATTAATTAAAAGCCTTCTCTGGACAGTAAACATTCTTAAGGCGTTTACTGTTAGAGGACATGAGCATCAGGCATTGAGAAAACTGTGTCTGTATTTGATCCAAATATATGAAATAAACTCAGTTCTACAGTCTTATTAATGTATTGTGTGCCATAGTGGCTGCAAGGATATTACCATAGCACGCTATTGGTGGCAGTATATAGAAGAAGACATGCACCAGGTACAGGAAGGATATAGAATGCCTACATGAATCGCTGACGAGGAGAACCAGCTGATTGTCTGATATGTCTGAGTGATCCAACACCCACGATTGTGGACATTCTGCCAACACCATTGGCACAGGACTGCATGCACACAGACTTTTACGATGTCTGCCCTTAACATCATGTCAGTGTAACTAAAGACTGAAATGATATTGTGCCAGATGTTCATATAGTCATGCAGAATTACAGCGGGTCATCTTCATCTTGACGAGGGCTGCATTTGTCTTGGCCTATCCCCAGATAACGTGTGGGATGCTAGTGCTTACACCATCAAAACTCCACCCCACCGCAAAATCTGCAGGGACTCAATGAGAATATTCAAGCTGCATGGGATGGATTATTGCAAGACATCCTTTACGAACATCTGCATCATCATGCTGAAATGCATGGCATGCTGTGTTAGTAAACTTGGCGGTCCTGTGCCATGAATAGCCTTCCTTCTCAATCAGAAACTGCACTGAAACTGAAAGAAATATGTAATTGGAGTGTTTGGCTTCATTGTTATGATGAGATTTTGATGGATAATTTCCCCTTCTCTTCTCACTTGTAGGACTTTGTAGCTGAGTTGCTGGACAAAATCCGCGGAATGCAGAAGCTCAGCACACCTCAAAAGAAATAATGCAGCCCCTCCCCCCCACCTCCCTGCTCCTCCCACTCCTCCTCTTCCACTTTATGCTCATGCTGTCTGCCTGTACCGAGGTGCTCAACCATTCCTCTTCAGGTGAGGAGGAGGAAGAGGAGGAGGAGGATTAAGGGAGGTCATGTGGGGATCTAGCCAATCAGATTCTTATAAGCAGGGCTTATTTTTTTCTTATTTTGTTAATGTTATGATATTTTATTTTATTTTATTTTATTTTATTTTGTAAAAGGGGAAAAGATCCTGTTTTTGTAGAAAACCATTATGTTTCTACATGTATAACTGCGTATTTTCAGGTTTTAGGAACTTTGAATTCTTGTTTTTTCCTCTGATGCAATACTGTGTCTGTGCCCCTAGTGGCCACACTTACTAGAAACTCGCTGTTTGTACTTGATAGACTATGCTATGACTATTACTGCGCTTTAGTGAGTTTGGAAGAGATGAGAAAGAAGCGGCCTTGTCCATTTTTTTTATGTATTTGTCATGTTTCTTTTTAATCTTGTATGTATCACAGTTTGCAAGGGCTTTCCTAAGACTACAGACCTTTATTTGTTTATTTGTAGTGGAACAGTGGAGCCAATGGGAGAGGAGAGGAGAGAGGGAGACTGTGATTAAATGGAACACACACACTCTCAGATTTCTGAAGAATGTTGATACCACTGCCAGTTCTCTCTCTCTGAGACACAAACACTTGCATTTGCACATTCAGATATCTGAAGATTGTTGATACCACCTCCAGTCCATCTCAACATTAATTCTTTTAAGTAGATCTGCTCATTTTTTCCCCCTCAAACCCATCTGTATTCTCCCTCACCACCAATTGAACACCAGTAATCGAGCTAATTTGAATATTCTTTTGTATTCATACTGTAATAACAGTGTACATGTTAACAATATCCAGATTCATGTTCCAATATCAGAGCAGCATATTTCACACCTATAGTAAAAGGGTCCAATATGCTATTAGTAATAACTTTTACAGACTAATTTGAAGTCACATACAGTATAAGGACAAGACAGAACATCCATTTAACCTCACTGCTCCTTAACTCTCTGACACCCATTGTTAGTACCACTCACTATATCTCGTATTCAGTAGTCCTCTATTATATTTTCCTCCCTTTTCTTGCTCTTCTTTTCCCACTACAATCGCACTTCTTTCCCTTCCTTTCTCCCCTTTTTATATCAGATGTTGCCTTAGGTCATATATGTGTTTCACAAACCAAATAAATTGAGGCATTCATTTGAAGAACACACAAATGTACAAATGGAAACTTTTGATCTTTACAATTCTAAACGTCCCTGTTGTTCTTTCTTACTTTCTTTTCAGTTATTGTTTTCTAGAAATAAATGTTAATTAGATTTAACAGATTTTTAGATGCAAACATTAACATTTATTACTGTATGTGTGCTGCGTGACAGCGCTGTTGATCTGCTCTGTTTTCTTATAGCAGCAGCACAGAAAATGTAATAAAATTAAGTGAATTTAATAAGACGACAGGATGCATTAGAAAAACATCTGTTCTTAGTCTGTGATTGAAGCTCATCTTTGGAAAAAGAAAAGGAATTATAAGGAGATGTAGCAATACTAAACTGTCCTGTTTTCCCAGTTTTTGTTACACTTTTTTGCAACTTTAATAAAAATATCTTAAATGCCATATATTGTGTTGTACATTATTTCTGTATTCTGTATGCAACTTTGCATGTCTAAGAATATTTTTGAATAGTTAAAAATTAATTAAAAAGTAAATGTCCTTTAGTCACTTTCTTCATTTTACTTCAAATGATGTCAACCAGAAAATGTTTACTGTATTTAGTGTTTGATGTAGTTTTGCTTTTAGGTTTTAAGGCTAAAAACAAGGATATACAGTATAGGTCACCCAAAGCCTTCTCAGGTGACATTTGTTAATTAGTTAAACTTTACAGTATTTGAGGAAGAAATCAGACATTTTGTCCACACTGTAAAACCTGTGTTTTTAAAGAAATAAAAAAATACAAAATATATAATTGAGGGCTGGACTTATATTTTGGAAGGGCTTTCTGATATAAATCTAAATTAATTTGTGTTGACCTTGTGGGACATTTCACTTTTTATTGCCATACTTAATTTTTGAATGTATGTAATTAATAGATTATGACTATATGCCCTTATGTTTAAATGCTTCTGGGTGGGATTCAGTATTTTTTATTTATGTATTAAATTTCTTAAAAATTAAAGTGCGTCTGGAAAGTATTCACAGACCTCATACAACCTCATTCCAAATTCCATCAGAATTCTACATACAATACCAAACAATGGCAAAGTAAGAAGAGTTTGATTTAAATTTTTGTACATTTTTTACAGATAAAATCACAAAAATATAACGTACATAAGTATTCACAGCTTTGTCAAGACACTCAAAATTGAGCTCAGGTGCATCTTGTTTCCACTGATTATCCTTTAGATGTTTCTTCACATTGATTGGACATGATTTGGAAACACACACCTGTTCATATAAGGTCCCATAGTGGACAGTGTGTCAGAGCACAAACCAACCATGGACTCTAAGGTATTGTCTCTAGATCTCAGAGACAGAATTGTATCGTGACGCAGATCTTCGGAAGAGTACAGACTAATTTCGGCAGCATTGAAGGTCTCATTGAGCACAGTGTTCTCCATCATACATAAAAGGGGAAAGTTTGGAACCATCAGCACTCTTCATAACGCTGGCTTCAGACACCAAACTTATCTTTGAGGTTTATTGGCTACACCTGATGTAAGATTATTTAATGATCTAGTCATTTCAGTTTTTTAATTAAAATACTAAAGTTCATTTTCCTCTTTGCACTGCGGCATGTTTATACTGCAGCAATCAGCATAAAATCAGGCTGTGTGTGATTATATAATTTATATTTATAAAATATTAATATACTGAAATATAATAATAATAATATGTATTATTTAAATCATATTCTTCTTCTTCTTATTATTATTATTATTATTATTGTTGTTATTATTATTATTATTATTATTATTATTATTATTATTATTATTATTATGTGTCCAGTCTGTTCTGGCGAAAGGGCAGTTCGGGAACTGCCACTCGAGTTACATCAGACGGACCATCTCTTCTACACTCCTATTGGTCTATTTGTGGTTGCTTTAGTCATCGTTGACTCGCCGACTCACCGTTTCTATTGTCCTATTGGACGGTGCGCCTTTGATGAGGCTTCTGATTGGCTGTCCTGATTCAGTCCAGTCCGGTGAAAGAGCAGACGCAGGTCGTGAGGAAGTAGAAGTTGCTGCAGTTGACTCGATTTAAACCGTCTGGAATTGATCTGTTTTCATCTGTTTCATGAGTTGAAGAAGAAGGAAGAACGAGGTGAGAATGTGGGGTAGTGTGTATTTGGGTGTAGGCCGGTTTGTGAGCTGTGTTATTGTGTTTAATGGTGTTGTCTGAAGATCAGAGTCATAAACTCGTTATTACTCAGCTGCAGAAACAGCAGATGTGGTCTGCTGCCTGGTGTTTACAGCAGAGTTTCAGTGGATGCAGGGAGATCTTCAGCACTGTTGTCTTCTGTAGATGCATGGAACTCTAGCTGGTTCTTCAAGGGTTCCTTAGTAAAGAAACGGCTCTGGATGCAACCACTCAAAGAAGGGGTTCTTCAGGATGATGGAGAGGGTTTTAAAGATGGTGCAGAGGGTGAGAAGTTCTACGCAGAACCCTCTACAGTGCATTCGCCATCACTCTAAAGAAACCATTTCATGATGCCAGGAACTCTTTAATCATGCAATGGGTTCTTTGAGTGTTCATGGTTCCATATAGAACCATTTTCTTGCCTGCAGAACTCCCATTTTTAAGGTTAAGCCTTAAAATCATGGTCCTTTGGTGGCATGAGCTGAAGCTGTCCAGAAGTGAGGGATCACTCATTTGTGAAAGGTTGTAAAAAATGAAAATTCCTGGCTTTAATAAATGTTTCTATCGATTAGAAAGATTCCCTCGGTTTAGTAGATCGTTCTCTCAGTTTAACTAAAGCCTCTCGATTTGTTAAAATGAGGGAACGAATGGGAATCATTCTTTTATTCGAAGCAATTTCTGATGTCCCTCATTTTTATTTTTCTGATATGAAAGTTAATCCATAGATATCAGATCAACAACGGGAATTTAGTGGAATGCTAAAAAAAGAGGAAGGTTAAACCTTAGACCTGATCTCCCAATTTGTCACAAACATATCATCAAACATCACAATTGGAGTTGCAATATTGTAATATAGGCTTAATTTAAAACTGATATGCATAGTTTTCTGAAGATTTTAAACAATGGATGATATATTAACCCAGAAATTATTGCGATATACAATATCATCATTTTAAGACCATTTTATGCCAGTGATAGAAACTAATAAAATCTAATAACACAATAATGCACTCACAATCTATTATTTGTAATTATGAAAAATATTCAGACATTGTAAGTGGAATATTGCATTTTTGAATATCTAAAATAAATATAATATAAATAAATTAAAATAAAATCAGCATACAGACTAAATCCCATTAATTTGCTCTGCATGCTAAGAAAAGCATGATGGGTGATATCGAGTCATGTAAGGTCATGTAAATCTATTGTGCAATAAGTCAATAACGGCACAGCAACCCACATTCATTTAAGACGTTTGTCATAATAGTCATTTTGCCAATATGGACCGCACCCTGAAGACTGAATGGGGAGGCCGACTCAGAAGATGATTGGGCTTCAGAGTGGCTTTGTGGAGGAGTTCAGGGTGCTGTCCTTCTCCCAAATTTAAATTCACAATGACCTAAAATATTTTTTAACTGGTTGTATTAAGTTTCAGTTTATTTTAGCACTTTTAACAGCATAACAGAGATCTGGGTCTGAGCCCAAGATGAGGTAATCAGGGGTGACTGGGGCCAGGAAATGGTCAACCATTTGGTATTGCAGATAACATATCCAGTATGAGAAGAGTGTTGAAGGTGATCAGTTTAGTAACATAAGGCTCCTCAACCTGTTCCAACTCCTGGCCCAACTGTTTATAACTAGAAGGCGTTACGGCCCACAAGAAAATAATACTGTTATTGGCTTTTATTTCTTTGACACTGAAAGCATGAGAATTAGAGTCTGAACAGGAGCTTAAACACAGTGTCCCTCACAAACACAAGCGGGACAGTTGTGTTATAATACTGTGTTATTCTGCAATATAAATAATGAATTATTCCTATTTATGCATATATAATGTTTATCAATTGAACACAATGGATCCCTTGATTTTTATTAATACGTTGTTTTGTAATTTAAAGTGGCATTACCCTCGGTAGACTACTACCTCCCCCTGAGAATGGGCCCATGGCGAACTAGAGCGTGCTTCACAGCCCACTAGTGGTCCCCAGTCCACAGGTTGTTCTAAAACCTATATCAGATAAAGTAAGGAATCACAGTGGGACAGTGTAGTGAGCTAATAAAAGCAGAGCTGCTGTGTTTATATAAAATTTTCGCTGCTTATATAAATATCTGTTGCAACTTATGAACATATGCCTGATGGTATATGCAGTAACTTGATTGCTTGTACAGCAGCTATGCCAGCCCAGCCTGCTCCTAGAGAACCAGAGGAGGAGATGGAGACAGAGGCAGATTCCGAAGTGCCTCATGCTAATGGAGAAATGGAGGAAGAGAGAGAGAGGCAGGCAGGAGAGGCAGAGGAAACAGTGGAGGAGAGTGGAGAGGATCGGGACAGCGACTTGGAGGAAAGCGAAGCAGAAGAAGATGAAGAGGAAGATGAAGAGAGTTCAGGTGTGTATAACGTCGAATATAATTTCATAATTGACAGCTCATTTCTAATGGAATGTTACTGTGCAGTGCTGGATGCAGACCACCTGTGCTAAAAATACATTAATCACATTTTGTGTTTAATTGTTCACTGGTTTGTTTCCTTTATGTAGTTGCACTGTATCTCACGTGTCCCAAGGACACTTAATCATTCCAAGACAAAATGAGCAGAATAAAAATAATCTCAGATTAGTGTAAAGGGCAGTCTTCACCAATCTAATGAAAAATGAAGTATGAAAAGAGCAAAGATGGATCACAGATAAACACCTCTGCAATTTTCTCTCAGAGATGGATGATGAAGATTGTGAGAGGAGGAGAATGGAGTGTCTGGATGAGATGTCTGACCTGGAAAAGCAGTTTCTGGAACTCAAAGACAAGTAAGAACCCTCTTATTTATATCACATGACATGGTTTCAACCAGCAATACCAAAACAATTTAATGAAAAAGCAGACAGTCTCTCCATTTGAAAACTGTGTGACTATGACAGTAAAGCAATTAGGAGCTGAACTTAGTTTGGACATTGAGAACCTTATTTTGGACACTGAGAACCTTATTTTGGACATTGTAATCCAAGTAGCATACAGTGTAATGCTTTACATGATGAGATCTCTCACTGTGTCTATAATAAGTTCATAATGTAGTAATTAAGTGTTTGGTACATAATTAATAGTGAACACAACTTCAAACAAGGAATTACTCTTTCATTTTCCTGACAGATTTGTCTTGTATATGTTAATACATGTTAAAAGCATTTCAAACCAGATGTAATTGGACCTTGAGGGCATGTTTATCAGAGTCTGTTTTCACACATATCCTGCTGTGTTTGTGTGGCGTAAGTGGTACATGCATTTGGCATACACACAGCCTGCACATGCAGCATGACAGAGCACTACAGAAATTGTGTGGAATCTAGAGAATAGACTTCGTTCTGTGTTTTTCTTGTGCTGTGTGTGCAATGCAGCATTATTCATTAAAAAGCCACAGAAAACGGAAAATGAAACAAGAAGGCAGTAAACAAACTAAATTTTGCAGTTTATTATCTGCATTAAAAGAAAACTAGTTATCAATGTCGTTTAATACACTTTTTTTCTTTACACTGTATTACTCAGTCAGACCTAGCATTTTCATGGCGTCCCAATATACAGTGTTTCACAATTATTATCTTCAGTTTTTTGCATTATGTGTGAAACTGACCATTTTCTTCTTCTTCTGTGTTGTGTTTAGACTGTTTAGAGAAAGGCTGGACCAGGTTAAAGTGAAACTAGATGAAGTGTTGACAGGAAAGGCAGGAGAATACAGAGAGCCTCTGGCCACCCTGCAGCACAACATGCAGCTACGCACACAAGTGGCAGGTAACACTTAATAAATGTGTAAACATATCTTTAATGTAGAAATTGCCCAATTGTAACACGTGTGACACCAAGATGAATTGAATAATGAATTTATGTTAGCTACCAAATAATGAGCTTTGAAAATGTTCTTAGTCTGAAGGTTGTTAAGTTTAAACATATCATATTCAACTTTTAACCTCACAAACATAACACACAAACAGCTTTTGCAGTTCAGGTGTTTGATTGAGCATATTCAGCGGAATTATGTAGGCTCAAGTTTTAAGCAGTGCTTTATCCTGCTTCAAGATATCTAATATCTTCTGAACGTTGTTTGTGTTGAGGCATGGTTCACACTAACCTTGTTAGTCTTTTTTGAGAAAAATAGATTTGTCAGTAATCAGGCTTTGAATGTTTTCATGTAATGGGCAAATCACCTGTGAAACCACTCTTCCAATCTTATCTTAAACTGAAACATTATACTGAGAAATCATCACCATAGAGGTTCCCTTACTTTTTCTGTTATCACTTGCTGGTTGAATTTTATTTGATAAGTCACATGGTGTTTGTCTGTAATTGGGACAAAGTTATTGGACAGATCACATTTTATTAGTAATCAGTGCAGAAAATACAGTTCATAACAAATGTTCACTCACTTTAAATGCTTTATTACATTGTGCAAAATGTATTTTTGAGTTTTTCCATTGAAATAATGACAAGAAATGTTAGGAAAAGCTGTACACACACCAATATAATAAACAATAACATTATAATAACATACATTTAATCTCCCAGTCAAAATAAAACATAAATAAACACTATCGACTGAAAGTGTAGCATCTAGAAACCCTTCTTCTTTCATTGATCTGCAAATAAGAAACAACTAAGATACAATTAATGTACTGGATTTGAATGATATGAAATAATAATGCCAAATTTAAAACAATGTGTTGACAATAACTGATACATTCCTCTGGAGGGAAGGCTGACATACTCCAAAGGGTCTAAAGAATCGCGTGTCTTTATGTTGCTGTGTGTAGGCGTGTACAGAGAACTGTGCCTTCAGGTGATCAGACACAAGCATGAGTGTGAAGTACAGGGAGCAAAACAACATCTGGAGGTAAGAATCCTGAGCACATATGAACACGCAGTTAGTTGGTTGTGAAAAGGTGTGGAGGAAAGAGTCGGAGTGAAATGAATGTATCTTTGGACACGCTTGTCAGAGTGAGAGAACCCTCCTGTTTGATGCCATGAAGACAGAACTGCTGGAGAAGATCCGCAGACTAGAAGAAGACAAGCAGAGTGTGGACATCACATCAGGTAAACACACATTTTCATACCCTGACGCTTTCGCACACATAAACAAACGGGTATCCTACCAAAACCTTATATCTCTGAAATGTAATAGTAGCAATTATACTTTTTTAACCCACTGTGTTTTGCACACACGGGAATTAATCCTCTGCATTTGACCCGTCCTCACTCAGTGATACACAAATACACACTAGTGAATTCACAAACAAGCGGGCAGTGAGCACATGTGCCCCGAGCGGTGGGCAGCCCTATCCTCAGCACCCAGGGAGCTGGGGAGTTCAGTGCCTTGCTCAAGGGAACTTGAGTCATGTCCTGCCATTTCAGGGATTTGAACTGGTGACCTTCCAGTCACAAGGTTGGTTCCCTAATCACCAGACCACGGCTGCTCCCATGGTACAATAATAAGAGGAATTTAATTGATTTTAATTTTCATTTCTGTTGTTTTGGGTTCATTTACAAAGACGTGTTCATACAGTGTACAGATGATGTCACAGGGAAGTTACTGGATTTTGACAGACATATGAACACTTCTCCTTCTCTCACTCACTCGTTCTCAGAATGGTGGAGTGATGAGGTGAGGATGAAGAAGTGTAAGAGAAGAAGTCACCTTGCCCGCCAAGACAGGAAAAAAAAGCCAGCACTCGTGTCAGGTAATACATTCCCACCTTTCTTCAATCCATTCTTATCTCTCTCCCTCTTCTGCACGTGTCTGTCTCTCTCCAGGCTTTCGCTATGTCCACCACCATCCCTTGACCATTAAGGCTATGTCTGCATTACACTGTTCATCCTTCTCATAGTCATTGTACTCTACATGTCCATCTCTTTCTCTCTCTCTCTCTTTCTCTCTCTCTATCTCTCTCTCCCTCTCTTGCTCTTTCTCTTTCTCTCTCAGGACCTTACATAGTGTACATGCTGAGGGATATTGATATACTAGAAGACTGGACAGCCATCAAGAAGGTATTCGTCTGTCATCCTCACTTGGTCATCCATTATCAGAAATCAATGTACTGCTTCTCTTTCTGTCTCAGTGTGTGTGGTTTTGTGTGAGGGCTGTGTAATATGCATATTACACAACGATTCTGTGAACAAATACAGTTATATTTACAGAATTAAAGGTATCTGTGATGAACATTCTAATATAAAATGTTCTATTCAAACACATTTTGACATTTCTTCTTTTCAAGCTGATATGGCTTGTGTACAAGCCTTAGATGTGAACCCGAGAGTCTATGTGGACTAGCCGTCTGCCTGGGAATGAAATTGAAGCTCAAATCTGACCCATACCAAAGAATATGAGATTAGCAAATCTGTAAATAATCTGTCCCTGAAACAGCACACATGCACATATATGCCTTGGCAGAGATGTGCTCGTAGCATTCAACATGCCATTTGTCCCATCCTTCAACTAAAAGAGCCAGTTAGTTTAGTGAACTTGTTACACCGCAAGCAAATGTGCATGTGGAGAAACCCCATATGCTTTTTGACGTGAATATAAACAGCTTGGCCTGAAACCCAGACGTTTGGATTTGGTACATCTTCACACCCCTGAAAAAAAATCTGGTCTGGGTCACATTAAGGAATAAAGAGTTCCAGTTCTGATTCATAGGTGGTACTGAAGTCCAATACATAGCTGATACACTGCCATGTCATGAGTCACGTAAAGCAATGTATAATCTACTATAAATAAAATCACTCCTAGAAACGATTATATAAAAATCTCTCCTATACATTATTATATAGAAAACCTAATCTGAGCTCATTTTTGAACAGCTACTCTGAAAACACCTATGGATCATAATATTGTTGGGCAGATTAAAAGACATGTAGACATGTGTAGACATATACATCAAAACAATCTTTAACATGTAAATCTACTATAACAAATGTGAAAAAACAAACCCTAACCTGAACTGAGCCCAGTGGATTTCATAGATCATAGCCTGATCCTGACATGAACCGCAGTATTTTATCAGACCCTGTAGGGCTTGGAGAAGGTAACACCTGATCTAAACACAAGCTTCAGTGGAATAAAAGGATAAAAGGTTAAAAATGTCCTTTTTGTACAAAAGCATTCGCACATGGTCAATTCCACAAACGTCCTTACATTTTAGAAGCAACTTTTCCTCCTGTTTATTTCCAGGTTTAAATTCTAGTGAATCTCAGGAAATTAGAATACCTTCAAAAATCTAATTTCAACAATTTCATTCAAAAAGGTAAACTGTATTAATATTTTACTGTTGATCAGTTTGGCTTATAGCTCATGAAAACTAGAAATCCAGAATCTCAAAATATTAGAATTTGTTTATTCAATTTTGAATAGATTACTAATCGCAGTATCAACTTAAAAAAAGCTTAAGATATATCACTTTGCATGTATATAAAATATATGACAGTTAAATCTTTTTATTCATTTATCAAAATATTTTCTCACGGTATTTCACAGTAATGTTTTGAGATGCACTAGAGTCCAGTGTGATGTCAGATTTCTGGACCCCTCTATCATGTCATGAAATTTGTGCTTGTTATGCCCCTAGTCATGAATTTTGATTACTGTATCTGTGTCTTTATTTTTAGGCTAAAGCTGCACTAATGCCCTTGAAGAAAAAGTCAGATAGTAAGTCCCAGCATGGCGCTCAGTAGTTAATCGATGTGTGTGTGTGTGTGTGTGTGTGTGTGTGTGTGTGTGTGTGTGTGTGTGTGTTTGTGTGTGTGTGTGTTTTAGTGTTTGATGTGTATATCCCTGTCTTCCTGTGGCATTGTGCCTTATCCATAGAGGTCCCACTCTATTTCCTCAGGCAGTTTGTTTTAATTTCCTAGTGCAGAGGCCACAGGTCAGCAGAGAGACATGGCTCTAAAAGTCATAATAAACTCAACTCGCACTGAACTGCAGCCCAGCTCTGATTGTCTCTAATTCATTACACGCGGATAAATTCACTCCCTATCAAAGCTCTAGCCACAAGCCAGGCATATTTTCAGCCATAATTTGCCTCTTCTGAAAGTCTCAGTGGATATTATGGTTCAAATTAAGACTCTCTTTCTTTTTCACTTTCTTTTAGAGAGAGCCCTGTCTAACTATATAATGCCTTCAGCTGAAGAGAGAGAATCCATATCATGTTTAATTCAAATATCTCATTATCGTTTGCAATTACCTTAGAGGAAAGAGTGTGCTTGTGTGTACGTGTTGAGTTTATGCATCCATTACAGGGTTCGTCCTCCAAAGCAAATATGTTGGTGTGTATGTGCAAGCAATTAGCAAGGGGTGCACCGTGATGAGGTTGGAGACATCATGTTTAACATGCCTGGGGCAACTGTAGAAAATAGACACGCTAACACACACACACACTCTTTTAGCAAGTTCAAGTGGACAGTTGTACTTGCTTGGCCACACATACATGTGCACTCAGAAATGTTTAACTCCCCAAAGAAAGTAAGGATTTATAACTTTTCAGCAGAGCTAGATCTTGCTTTAAATGAGGTCTTTATCTGATGAAGAGTAGCTGGGGTATTGCCACCGATTTCCCAAATTGATTCGGTTCCCATTCACTTCAAATAATGTTCTTTTTTAATCGTCTGCTCCATGAACTACAGCACTGAAATATGCTCCTGAAACAGCTAGTATTTAAGCTAATCAGCAGCGTTTGAATACATAACAAGGGTTTTACTTACTCATACCATCCTCCTCTGGATCAACTTAAAATCAAGCTGTTCTCCCTCAACAGCTTTCTCCAGAAGGAGGCACTGCTGTGCTGTGTGTGTTGTGAGGTGCAGCTTTATTAGCTGCAGCTGAGAATCGTTAATGTGCGTCTTGAAACTCCAAGCTCGGTGTGCGAATAACTTGTTTAGATATAAAATGAAAATGTGTGTCAAATTGAATGTTTTCACACAAAATCCCCCAATTAGATCTGTTGGATTACCATGCTGTTGTCTTAATAACAGCTAAGTTTGTTAATGGCTGGGTCATCAAAGCTTGTGGTGTGACAGAGAGACTGAAACATGTCTTTTGTGCACAAGAAGAAGGCAAGATGCCAGAAGCCTGTCAGCACTTAACAAAATGCTTATTGTAGGTATGAAGGCAAAAGGATGTTCTACCAAGGACTGAAGATGGGGACCTTTCCAAATGCCTTGTATTCATCATTTAGTTCAAGAGAACTATTTATATTTTAATTTAAATTAATGTCCACTTATGTTATCTGCTTGTATGTAATAGTATTTGTATCCTTTCTTTATTTACTGAGACATATTGTCTCTGTAAGCTCATTATATTCTATAAACATTGCCTTTGAAGGTGAGGGGGGTTGAATAATTCTGACTGGAGCGGTGCCCTCTGCCCCTGGAGGTTTGCATAAAGACAGCTGTCAGAGACTTTCTGAAGACAAAAATCTTAATGCTGTTCTGACCTTTGCAGCTCAAAACTTTCCTGTAGTTCAGTGACTTTGTAATCTCTCAGAGCTGTAGAAATGGCCAATAGGCATGTTAGCTTTCAGTTCAATTTCAAAAGCTCAAGCTGTCAAAACTGGAGGTGTACAATGACAGAGACGGTATTCAAAGCTGCTGCCTTTCATTATATACTTAATTTCTTTTCTTAAACCCTCCTCTCTCTTATCTGACTCTCTGGCAGGTCGTCAGTTGTCAGTACGGTGTGAAGGAGGCACGCTGTTCTATGAGGGAGAGCGATTCTCGAAGGGGAACAGCATTCTACTGGAAGTCTCTGATGACAGCCCAGCACAGTCAGTATCTCATCTACCCCCTACATCTCTCTCACTCTGTGTAAAGTCTTGTTTAATCTGCAGTAAAACAATGCATTGACACTAATGTAAAATCAGCAGAGTTAAATGAGCCACCGCACTCAGAAACTGAATCATATCTGACACAGAGTGGGTAAGTGCACCTCTGCGGGAAGTGGATTAACATTTTTAAAGAGCCCATAGGAACCCTTTAACAAAAAAAAAAAATCCTATTCCCATGGAAGACCTGGAGGCACCCCGTCCCCACACATTTGAGTGCGTTCCCCGTTTCCAACTCACCTGATTCAAATAAACAGCTCATTAAGAAGTCCTTACAAAATTGCTGGGGGTGGGATATAGCAGGAACCCACTAAAGTGTGTAGGGAAGGGGTGCCTCCAGAACCAGGATTGAGAAACTGTGCACTGAACTGAATTGAAAAGGGAGAACAACCAACTGCTTACAGTTTCTTCAGCTACCAAACTGCACATTGAACCAAGAGGACCTAGAGTGGACAGCAACACTTGAGATTCAATGCTGCGTTATGCAGCTCTGAGCATCACAGTGCCATAAATAAATACAAATAAATAAAAGCAAAACTCATTTAATGTCCATGAGTCCAGAAAAATGAAAATCTCTTTTACATTCTGAGGTAAAATAACAGGGTTGTAAATATCTGTGCATGTCATGATTCTTCTGGGAATTATAAACAAAAATTATTCTTTTGACTCTGGACTTGATACACCTCTGAACACCAGCAGATGACAGGGCATGCTAAACCAACACACTGTAGAACTTTCACACTGGACTTTAGACCTTGTATTCTGTGCCTCTCCATCTTTCTCCAGACTCTGTGACCTGGAGTTGAGACTCAAGGTCTCTTGATTTTCAAATTAAATGCAATGAAATTCTCTCCTCAGCCCAGTTAATACACGTTTGATGTTGTGTCGGGTTCAGGAGGCACTTGATATTAGGAATGCTGCAGTTGCAGCCTCTTTTTTTGGAGACATCTTTGTGGGACAGCTCTTGATACACTGACACCAGTCAAAATCAACTCCTTGTGAAGCCAACCAAGTTCTTGAATCAGCTTTTCTTGGCAATCCTCACAAGGCTGACAGCATCCTTGTTGCCAGTGCAACTTTTTCCCCTTCCAGTCAACGTTCCATTAATATAATTTGATTCAGCACTCTGATAACAGCCAGCAATGACCTTCTGTGTCTTACCTTGTGGAGGGTTTTGATTATCATCTTCTGGACAGCAGTCAGATCAGCAATCGTCCCCATGATTGTGGTTGCATGTGCTGAATTAAACACACACACAGTATAGACTGTTTGAACAGTAATTAACTCCAACGTGAAATATTTATCTTGACTAACTTCCTGAGATGCACTACTATGTTAGCCTTAATTGTATTTAAAATTATTGTTTTTATTCCAACAAAAATAGTTTTGAACATTTCTATGTTTTTGTTTTTCAGGGCAGTAATAACAGCCATCAATGCAAGTGAGATCTGGTTTAAAAGAACAGATGGCAGCAAAACCAAAATCTACATCTCCCAGCTCCAGAAAGGCAAATACACCATACGGAGAGCCTAGAGCACATACATACACACACAGAGACACAAAGTGGATGGTGTACAGAGTTACCTGCCATGCACAGCAGGTGTGTGTGTGTGTATGTATTTTTAATACGACTGTTTCATCCAAACATCTTGTGAACTACTAATGCAGAAGTACACTGTTATTTAATTCCTAATGGACTTAAAGCAAGCAGCCAGCAGAGTTAGTACCTAAGACATAAACACATTATGTCGCTTGATAGACTGGACTGAATGCCTGACTAGCATGCTTTGCAGAGGCGTTCAAATGAGCAGCAAGCATAACAGCAGCTTCTGTTCTTCAGGACACGGCGTATGGCATAACAACAGAAACTGCTGAATCACAGTGTCCCACTACAAGTATACTCATACCACACACACACACACACACACACTTCAGTAACCGTAAACTGTAGACCAAATAGAGTTTTGTGATTGTGTATATAATCACAGACTTAAATATATACATAGCTTTCCCAATTACCATGTTCAATAAAAATAGGCTATCTATAGCAAAAACATGGAGCCGGTTTCACAAAAGCTATCCTAAGAATAATTTTATGAAGAATCTTAAGATGAACACTAAGAATGTCAATAGATTGGACCTCATTCACATATATATTACAAATAATTCTCTTGATTTTCTCTTGAGAAAAGTCAAACAGTTAGCAAATAGTCATCGTTAGGTTCATGAATTATTGTTAAAATGCAGAAATGCCCATCGTCCTCAATAACTGAACAAATCCCAAATAAAAAACATTAATGCCAGAACCTTTTTGAAAACGTAAGTGGGTTTTATGAGGAGATTTCTTCTTACGAACAGTTGAAGAAGACTCAGTGTCCTCAAATGTACTACGTGTGGAAAAAAATTATATTAAATTAAATAAATATATTGAGATTTTTATGGTTCCCTTATATAGCTGTTTATGCTGCGTTTTAGAGCTTATAATAATATGGAGTTGTGTCTGAATGTTAAAAAAGAAAGACAATCAAACTGAGCATTCAAAAAAAATTCCAGCAAACAAGAACTAGACTTGACGGTGGAGAAATGAGTTAAAAACATGATTCCTGTGGCTTAACATCAGAAAGCCATAATTCTTTGTATGTATTTCTGTTTGTGTTCATTTTTGTATCTGTTAAATTAGACATATTCTAGCAATGTGTCTAATTTCTAACTCTGAAAATTTGATGATTTTTGAAGCTTCTTTCTGAATTCTTGTCCTTAGTTCAGTCCCAGAACAGTGTGAGATGATAGAATGGTTAAGACAGTATTGAAGAACCTATTTTTTAAGAAGAGAAACCATCAGAAAAGTTCAGAGTTTATTTGTCACATATACAGTCAGACATTGTACAACTTGATGTGTCAACTTTGATGACTGTCTAAACTACACGTGTCAGACCATGTCAGAAACAGTCTGGTGTGGCTGCAGGTTTTCACTCCAGCCAAACAGAAGCTCATGTGATCAGTTGTTTGACAATTGGCTGATTGATGAAGTGAGTGGAATCAGGTGTTTCTGCTGGTTGTCTGAAATTCTCAGCTGTTCTAAACAATAAGGTTATAAGTCAACAAATTACTGCATGAAATGAATGTATCAAGCAAGATTAAAATGATGTAGAGTTAAATTTGCACAGATGTACCGAGATGAGAAAATATGAGGAAAACCTGAAAAATGCTTAGATTTTGAAGATTTTTGAGGAATAAGAGTGAATTTTAACATTTAAATATAAAGGAAAAAGCAACAAATAAGAAAGAAAAAACTTCTTTAAGGCACTTTTGTGAATCTGGCCCCTGAAAAACATTTCCTGTGAACTTTTCCACAAATGACGCACTAAATGCATATACACTGTATCCCTAAGTATCCCTAATGTAGCTTTAAAAGTCTTCATTTAAAGTACACTAAAGATTTAGAGATGGCCTCGATGACTGCATTCACACAACATTAGTTTCCTTTGTCCCGTAGCGTTGCTGAACCTTGGTGTAAGTTGCCTTTTTTTGTATTAGGAGGCCATGTTTGCAGTGTCTCTCTCAACAGTGTAGGCTAATTAGAATAGCATGAGGTATTCTTCAAATGAGCAGCTCCTACTGACGGCACGAAACGACCCGCGCCTCTTTAATAATGATTGCACTTCAGAAGAAGGAGAATATTTGTGAATCTGATTTTTTTTAGCTTATTTTAATAAGACTTAATGAGTGCAAAGAATATTTATATATGTTTGTACACTGATTTGGAATCAGAGGGTGCTTTTACAACTTATTTAAAAAAGTGTTTTAATATAATCATGTATTTATAACAATAAAAAAAATAAAATCTGTTCTTTTATTAAATCTGTATATGTGTCCCTTCCATCATTTTGAATGAAGGTATTAAAAGTGTTGGCATATGCTTGGGACACACATCATTGTGTTCACTATACTGTTTTAAATGACCCATAGAAATGACCAGTAGGTGGCGACATGGCCATACTTTGTACCTGCATGCCCTGGATTTGGCTTTAGATGGCGCTAGGATTATTACATTAACGTAGACACTATATATAGCCTGCAAATGCAGAATATGGGAGATATTTTTTCAGCTTATGCCAGACAGACTTTCTTAGCATACAGACTGATCCACTCTCAGTGGGCTTTAAAAGAATCAGTGCATTTTTTAATATTAGTTTACAAATGTGCAAATTAAAAACTCCAGTCTTGGCATGCATCCAGGAGCCTCTCAGCACGTTTAATTTACTGGGCCAGTGGGGTTTAATGCATCTAATGATTCAGTGCGTGTGTGTATCTGTGTGTACATGTGTGAAATTCCTGATTAATCTGCTTGGAGTAAGTTTCGTTGTATTAACTGACTGCATGCTCCAGCAATATGAGCAGTGTCCCCTAGGAGCTTTGACTGAGATGGATATGTCAGACTTGACAATACACACACACACACACACACACAAACACACACAGGGCTGGTTTGGACTAGAAATGCCCCATGTGAAAGCTTATCAATTTGAAGTTCACACACACACACACACACACACACACATACACACACACACACACACTTAATTAAGACCTGACTGTACACACCCTCATCATTCTCTCTGAAGAAGATACTCTCCCGCTGAGACTCTAGCCTCTAATTCACACACACCTTTGCCCATTCCTATATCTATCCTCTATCTTCAGCTAACACTCTCCAGACCCCCCTCTGTTCTCACTCTAGAGACCCTGATCTCCCCAAGCACAGTACAGAGGTGGAAGATGGATGGATGCAGTATGGTTCTCTACCCTCCTACCCTGGCCCTGCTCCTCTGGCCTACTTTACTGTTGTTTTTTGACCGCTCTGCCACACTCACACAGGCACCGGGGTGGAGAAAGGGATGAGAAAACCCGAAAAGTAAAAGAGAGAGGGAGGGACCGTGAAAACTGACCATGATCAGTGGGAATCTACACAGCTGTGAAACACCCACTCCTTCCTAATGCTGGAATGCTGTGTGGACATTTGATTTATGTGGATTGATTCTTGGACATTTTCACAGTCATTTCACAAAGAAGGTTTGTGATCCATTATATGAAATATTGGAGCACCTGCTCGTTCATTGATTCTTCTGATATCAAGGGTATTATACACAGTTTATCCTGCTTTTTGTTCAAATTACAGTCTGTACTGTCCAGGGAAGGCAATCTTTCTACTAGATTATGGATTGCTGTGAGGATTTGATTATATTCAGCCACAAGAATGTTAGTGAGATAAGGATGTTTTTAATGAACACCTCCTGCCTCATCTCCAACTTATCCCACAGGTATTGGATGGAGCATCATCATTCCAGAGAGCACAGTTCCACTGCTCCACTGCTTAATGTGGGCATTGGACATGGTGCCAATTGGTTCATCTGTCCACAAACTGTTGGACATATAGTGCATCATTAACGCATTTTGAATGTCAGTATAATAGTGGCTGACAGGCTAACATAACTTTCTCTTGCTGATAAACTGGACAACTGGACCACTGACTGATGGATTAACTCGATTAATCGATTCTGATTGGATATGGTCTGAGGTTGACTCTGCCTCTTTGCACCTTTAGGTCATTGTGATTGAGTGGCTGAACTCAATTAAACAGTCACTGTTGAGGGTGAAGGGATTAGCATTGTCCTTTGAAAATGGCAACAAACCAAATCTTTGGATCTTGACAAAGCATGTATCCATCTCTGTCTGAGAGCTACAAACTTTAACACCAGTAGGATTACTAGCATAACAGACATGTAGCTTGTAAAGTGTAATATTATTTCAGGTACATAGCATTAAAGTAAATGAAACTAGCTTGGTCTGAAGAAATAAGGCAACACATGAATGTTTTATTAGTTTTTATTAATATCTAATATGAATAATTAACTATTAAACTCATGAAAATGTACATTTGAATAAGAAAAAACATTGTAAAACTGTTACTGACACCACAACACTCCATAAGCCAGCAAGAAATGGTTCAATAACAATATGCGTTGCCAAATAATAGCATTTGAAGCAAGAATAGCATTTGTACTGTTCTTGTACTGTTGGATTATATTATTGAAGTATATAATGAAAGGTTGCAGTGAAACATTGTTAGTGTAGGTAAGTACTGTCTGAATTTTGGGTGTGTCATATAGTAATTAACAGTAATTTTGTCCTGCATAGTCATTAATAATACTAACTGGGGCTCCAAGTCACTCTGCTCTAGCACTATGACTGGCTTCGAATCATAGGTCATGCTGCTTGCCATTGGCACCCGGAGTTCAAGAGAGCAAAATTGGCCATGCTCTCTCTGGGTGGGTAGATGGCACTATCTCCCCACTGCAGCCTGGGGTAAGCATTTGTTAGCCATTCTATCAGAGCCAAGTGTGTTGGCTGTCCAGCAATGATACATTGGAGGCAATTCGAAAAAAGGCGGTGGCTGACTTCACATGTATCATAGTTTGGCTCCTCCAAGTGTTGGGAGCCTCGAATGTGATGGGGAGAGTCCTAACAGGGATTGGTAATTGACACTTCCAAATTGGTAGGAACATTATATCGAAAATTATATATATATCATAACATTGCTTTGCCAACATCTCCTCTCTCACTCAGCTTAGACACTTTTTCTATATCACATGCTACTCAAACACTAGTTAGAATTACTGATTAATATGCAAAGGGAACGCACCATAAAAGTGTCAATGTTGAGTATAATCAAATATTCATGATGCATACTTGTCAGAACTGGTCAGTCTCTGAGTGTTTTGATGTACACTGTTCTTCACCTCTTGAAAAATGAGAAGTAAATGTTGAATATCAATGCTGTGCAGCAGGAGAACTTGCATTGAGGCATGTTGACATAACGATGCTTCAAAACAGCTTAGTAGAGTTTTTTTCAGTCGCTTTGGTGACTGAGATCAGAGTTGAATTTCTCAAAACTCTCTGTCAAAATTCACATCGTCTAGTCACTTGCACTCGTGATAAAAGCCATTTCTCATCATTTTGTTTTAGCAGAATCTTGCAAATGATCTTGTACATTTGTCTGTTGTTTACTATATTATCAATCACATTTGTCATGTCAGTGAAAATGTACCATACTTTACAGTGCATAACTGTCCAACCCTCAACAGATCTAGGCTTTATTTCACTGTATACTTCACTGCATTCAACAGCACTGAAGCAGCTGTCGGAACATTCTGTCAGGACATTTTTTAGATTTCTCAGGTCTCAGGTAGGTCTCTTCAATTCACATTCAGATCATGACTTCCCCTGATGAAGGGGAGCTTTAGAGCAATAAATAATCAACCAGACCTCTAAGATAACTCAGAGCTGCATATCATCAACCTTCAATTAGCAGTATATACAGTCAGAGCACAGCGTTACCATTTCTCACAATGAGAACAACAATAACTGCAGTGAGATATCCGGTCAGTAACTCAAATAATACAGGAAGATGACAAAATCCTGAACCTAACAAATGGGGTTATATACAAGGCCCATATTTCTGTTATAGGCCCAGCATTCCTGTTATAACCTTTCTTCGATCAATACTACAAACAAGCCCCTACACCAAACCACTAAAGTTGCCGTGGCCTCCTACACTTCATTGCGAGCTCTTCACAAACCCTTTGTATTTGGTGGTGTCATATAGCTGACTGCCCACACAAACTGATTGTGGTAGGAGGGCCTTAGTCAGGGAGGTGACCAAGAACCCAATGGCCACTCTGACAGAGCTCCAACATTGCTCTGTGGAGAGAGGAGAACCTTCCAGAGGAACAACCATGTCTGCAGCACTCCACCAATCCAGCCTGTATGGTAGAGTGGCCAGATGGTAGTCACTCCTCAGTAAAAGGCAAATGATAGCCTAATATATATATATAAACAAAATAAATAAATAAATAAATAAATATTGACTTAATACTTCATGAGGAAAATTGATCAGAATTCAGAAAACTGAAAATGAAATATTTTGATGAATTATTTGTAATGCTTGAAGTTGACAAGATTGACAAGGATATTTATGATAACAAGTTCTTATAAAATACCTTTTACAGCAGTCCAAATAAAGGAAAAACAAAAAATCCAGTGTTTTTTTTTCATTTATGCATGTATCTGTATTATCCCTTCTCAGGACTTTTATTCTGAAAAGAAAGAGAGTCTCATTACGTCTGTAGCCCAATATCTTCACCAGTGATGTCACTGGCCCTGCTCCCTCTTGCTGATCAGTTGGAGTCTGCATGCAGGTTGAGCATGTACGTGTGGACAGAACAGTAAACATGCACTGGAAGGCTCCCTTGGCATTTAAACTGGGATTTCATTCAGTTGGAAATTGGTGAATTGTAGGTGTTTTCTGAGCTGAATTACTCACTAATTAATTACATACAATGATGAAAACACAATGGAATGTCTACTTTGTTACGATCATCGTGATTCTCCTGTCTTTAGACTACTCTGATCCTGAGTTATGAAGCCTAGAATATGTCCCAAAGCAGATGAGTAAAACTGTATTATGTACTAACCTGCCACTGCTTAGTAATTGGGCTGTCTGCCTCTGTCTGCTCTTTTGTGCAGTGTTCTATGTATTATGATCCTTTTGGTTATTATTGCTCATGTAAAGGAGTCTGCCATTTCAGACACTGCTGTGATTCTCAATTTATCTGACTGGCCAAATTAGGACATTTCCCACCCTTCACTTAGAGCAGGAGTCACCAACCCTGCTTGTACAGAGTTACTTTCCTGCAGACATTAGATTCATCCCTAATTCACCACCTGATTCACCTAGTTAATGCCTTCAGAAGATTTTGATTGGGTGAATGAGGTGTGTTAGATTTGGATTGGAGTTGAATTTTGCAGAAGAGTAGGTTGCCATGAGTAGGCCTGTCTCTCTCTCTCTCTCTCTCTCTCTCTCTCTCTCTCTCTCTCTCTCTCTCTCTGACTGTCTGCGCTCTCTCTCTCTCCTCTCTCTCTCTCTCTCTCTCTCTCCTCTCTCTCTCTCTCTCCCCACACCTGTCTATAGCTCAGCCATGTTCTCATCTATATTATTTTTCTGCATGCTTCATTTCTGAGAGAAAAAGAGGAGGAAATTGGCTCAAATCCATAACATAACCTTCATAACCTAGTTACTGTAGTTACTTTCAAGGTTATTATTCTGTAACTGCTATAAAATGAATATGTAAGTAATATAGTTGTGAGAGTGAGGAGGTGAATGTGTTTAAGGGGTTAATACAAGAGTCCCATAGCTTGCTTTAATGGACATGTTTTGGTTTAGGCCTATTTCTGCCTCTTTTCATCGTTTCTCTTTTAATTTGTCATTTGCTCATCCTTCTATTCTGCATTGTTTTTAATACCAAACGAGTCCCTCTTGCACTCTGCACCGCCTCCTTTTCTATTGCTCTGCCTCTGTTTAAATGTTTTTCCCCTACTGTCTCTTGATCCAGATCTTTGACCTCCTTTTTTCTCCTCCATTCCACGCTTGGCTAAATATCATGAGACATCTTTTTTCTCTGTCCCTTCCTCACTCTCACTCTCTGCCCCCTTCATCACTCCTTTCCTCTCTCATTTTGGCAAAGCCTAGTCTGAGACTTGCAGATGGGCCGCTATTATCCAGCTAGTAGGTGTGAATTTGGTGTGTGTGTGTGTGTGTGTGTGTGTGTGTGTGTGTGTGTGTGTGTGTCTGTGTCTGTGTGTGTGTCTGTGTCTGTGTGTATCTGTGAGACACATTGTGTATGTGCAGACACAATTTAATACATTAATCTGCTGACACTCTGATGAGAGGTGTCCCTACAGAGCGAGAGAGAGAGAGAGAGAGATCATTACAATATGAAGTCTAATGAAAAGTATGAGAGACAGTCTGCAAGAGTGAGAGTGAAGGAGAGCATTACATTCCAGGCAGAGTGTGACAAGTCCGACGCTGGAAAAGAAATATGAGGAAAAGTACATTGTAATCCAGGCAGGTGAACGGAAGTGGAAAGGATGTGTGTGTGCATGTGTGCCAGGGCTTCAGTACTGACTACACTAGACTAGCGACTTCAGGAAGACTAAATTGAAATGTCTCCATTTCTATTTCTTTCAGTGGTAAGAATCGGTATCAGCTTTACCTTCTTCTTTATTCTACAGTTGAAAATGTTTTTCCTTTTCCTGTAAACCTGATGTTTTCGAGATACAGAGTTGTTATACTGTGCTATGCAGGGTCATTTATGTTAGTTGCGGCTGTTTATCGGTAATAACAAATCAGTATAGCAATCATATAATATGTATGTAAGGTTTAACCTGTTTTTTCTTTCATGTAAATTAGTTTGGAGTTGTCGCTCAAAAATAATCCATATTAATATAATAAATATAATATAATAAATTAGTAGAACAGTTAGTTCCAGCCGAGCAATATGACTTTGGTTTAGAAGTGCTGTTATGGCTGAATAACAGCATGGTTGCGATGCTTCCAATCATCTTGAAATCACCTGTAATATGGATTTTTATATAACAGTTCCAGCCAAGCAAGATTACTTGAGAAGCGTTCTAACCTTTTATGCTATTTGGCCATAACAGGACAGTTTTCTCAGGAATACTGTGTTACTCTGCTGAATGACACTGCTAAGTAACATCAGTAACTTATCTAACACGAATGTGCCGAACAAAAGAAATCAAGAATGACCTAAAACAAAAATAACATCATTAAGAGCAATTATAAAAGAAAAACAGACACGGAATAACTGTGAGTTTGTTAATGTGATGGAGCAACAAGCTGTGAGTTAAGGGACAGTAATTCGGTGGAAGGTACATATTAAACACTACATTCACAACTTAATTTAATTCTTGCTTTATTCTTTTCTGAAATGTGGTATAAAAGCAATAGAACACTCGAGACAATACAACACATCTTCAGCTCTGGGACACGTCCTCACCAATATCCAGCGACAATTGAAGTGTCCCCCCCTAATAATTTGATTCCTGGTCATAGAATTAGAATGGACAGATTGACGTCTCCCCACCAGTTTCCAGCCAATTGTTCCCATCATTTAGCAACACCCCTCCCCCTTCTGAACTTGTGAGATGGAAGGATCTGTGCCCATCCCCAATAATGCTTTAATAATATGTTATCACTTCATGTTGTGATAGAATTTTAATCTTTAAGTTCTTGTAAATCTGTGAGATTTTGAACTTCTATTTGCTATTTATGGTCTATTACCACATTTATTCCTATAGAATATTCTGTTGCCAAGCAGAAACTGTATGCTTGATCAAAAGCTGTATACAAGCCTAAATGACTGACTGAAAAATCTGACCAAAGAATCTTTTTTGGTGCCAAAAACACCTACAGTGCACCCAGAAATTATTGATAGCGCTTTACTTTTTGCACATTAATTAGATTTTTTTTTTCTTCAAAATTCTTCAGACAATACCTCACAATGACAAAGTGAGCAAGTTTATTTGATTTTTTGCAAATTTATAAAAAATAAAACAAAAATATAACACATAAATTTGTATTCACCGCCATTGCTCAGTAGGAGTTGTCCCGAAGTCACTGTTATCTTGTCTGTGAGCTTAGGGTTGTTGTCCTCGTGGAAGATACACCTTCTTCCCAGTCTGAGGTCCTGAGCACTTGGAGCAGGTTATCAAGTATGTCTCTGTACAGATGACTACATCTTTCCCTCGACCCTGACTAGTCTCCCAGTTCCTGCTGCAGAAAACCATCCCCACAGCACGATGCTGCCACCACACTTCACTGTAGGAATAGTATTGGCCAGGTGATAAGCAGAGCCTGGTTTTCTCCAGACATGCTGCTTGGCATTCCAAAATGTCCAATCTTTTTGTTTCTCATGGTCTGAGAGTCCTTTGGGTGCCTTTTATCAAACTCCAGAGGGGCTGTCATGTCACTCTACCATATAGGCATGATTGGTGGAGTGCTATAGAAATGGTTGTCCTTCTGGAAGGTTCTCCTCTCTCCACAGAGCAATGTTGGAGCTCTGTCAGAGTGACCATTGGATTCTTGGTCACCTGACTGACTAAGGCCTTCATACCATGATCACTCAAATTGTGAATGCTTGTGATTGATTGGCACCCTGTCCAGACGGCATTCCTATCTTGCACCCTATGATTCCAGGTAGGATATGGACCCACCAGTTCCAATGGAACTGCAAGTTATTAATGACCCTGGGTGACTCAATTGTTTTCAAACTTGACTTTTCAAAGTTTTCAAGTGTTTTTTCATATTTCCCAAGGTTGCAGGCTCAGGACATTCAAACCCACACCCCATCACTCCCCATAGACATCAATAACCAAGTCCTGCAAATGTCGGGACCACCATCTAAGCAGGGACGTAAATGTTCTCTCTGCGTCAGCCTCAACATTTGCCAGCCATCAAACTGAAACAATAGTACAAGGCCGGCCTTGAGTGCATCATCACTTAGTCCGTCATCATCTGCTTTGGCTGTACAGTAACCTGCTCCAAGGCCAAACTGCAGTACGAATCTCCATATCCATTCAAAGGCTGTTTCAGCACTAGCAATAAATTCTTTGTGGCCCTGCTGCTTTTATCCAACCAGTGGAGGGTAAAGAAGCTTTAGCCCGTACTCAAGTGAACATATTGCTATATCATCAAAAATAATAACTCAAGGAGAAATAAAAGCAGCCAAGGAAATAGAGGTAGTACTCAGGGAATGTTGAGTTCCCTGTAGAACTAGAACTCAGCCTCCTTCTACATTGTAAATGACATTTGCTAGTCTTTATTATTTTCTTTTTGTGGTTCTTTCTGTCTAAAATAATATGCAAAAGCTCAAGAGTATGAAAGATCAATAATTGTAAGTTCAATGAACCTCAAATAAATATATTTATATAGTATCATAAATGACATATGTGACTAATATTCACAATAATGGTCATTAAGCAAGTGTTTTGTTCAAGAAACATAGCTAATGTCTTTCCTGATTAGACTTTGAACTAAATGGTGGAGGAGCAGTTATTGTGGATATAATAGTCACATATGTAATTTATTAACCTAGTTGAATGTTTAAGTTTCACATATTTATGTAGCCATTTTATTCAATTCTGAACAGCATGATATAAGAAGAGAAAAAAGGTTGTAGACTATTCGGTTAACCTTTATAACTCTAGGCCAACATTGTGGAATGATTTTTTTACTCACCAAAATATTTTAAATGTATTTATACTAGACAGTCCCATTTGAGATATAATATTAAGGTATTTAAATATTTGTAAGAATTTGACCCCCCTCCCCCCAATTTTTGTATGTTAAGACTATAAAAACCTTGACATCTTAGAAACCCTGTAAGAAATGGATCAGAATTTTGATTTGGTTTGAACCTGAATGTCCTCATTTTTTCGTATTTATTCATGAATCAGTATTATCCGTTCTCAGGACTTTTATTCTGAAATTTGAACACTGTGAGCAAGGAAAGAGAGCAAACAGCCCCTCCTTTCATATTTTCCTTTATAACCCAAAATCTGGGTCAGTGATGTCATTAACCCCACCCTTCTTGCTAATCAGTTGAAGTCTGCATGCAGGTTGAATATGTAGACGTAGACAGAGCAGTAAATATGCATTGGAAGCTCCATTGGCACTTAACTCAGTTGAAAACGAGAGACATTTTAACTGTTTCGAAGCTGGATTACTCCCTGATAACATGAGTCACATGGTTAGAAAAAGTAAGTCTTGTAGTTTTTTTTTTATCATATTGTGTCTGTAGGTTACGCTAATCATGAGATATGAAAATTGCATGTAATTGTCTGAAAGGTGCTGATCTCGGGTTCTTAGGGTTAAGCGAGTGCTACTCAGCCAGCTTCTTGAGATAAATGCTAAAATCACAGCCCCAGGCTAGCAGCATATTTTATGCAACATCTCCTTTACAGAAAGAGTCCCTTCAGGAAGAGGACAAAAAACTACTCATTTCTGCTCTACACTAACATTGCATTGTGCCTAAACATTAATGCATGGCCTCTCATGACTTTATTAACATTTAATAGACTTGAATGTAAAAAGATATTATTGAAAATCATGTTGGAGCATTTTTATTGGTCCATTCATGATGACATTTTGATGCAACATAAATAACAGCTACCAGATCCATGCATCTCTTTTGGTCAGGGTCAGGGTATATATGTATGTGTGGTGCTAGGTGATAAACCAACACAAGGTATCAAGTATTTAAATATTAAGTGAAATGAAAATTATAAATGATTTTCAATTTATTTTTTCAAATAAAAATGTGACGTGCATTTGTATTCAGAATCCCGAGTCAATATTTTGTAGCTCCAGCTTTTGCTGCAATAAAGCTGGCAGACTTTTGGGGTATGTCTCTACCCTTACAAGCTCAGTCAGATTGGATGGAGAGCAACTGTGAACAGTAATTTTAATGTCTTCCCACAGTTTCTCAAAGGGATTTAGGTCTGGACCTTGACTGGGTCATTCTATCACAAGAACATGCTTTGACTTAAACCATTCCATTGTCACTCTGTCTGTATGTTTAAGGTTTTTATACTGTTGGAAGGTAAACCTCCACTCCACTCTCAGGTTTTTTGCAGCCTCTAACAGGTTTTCCTCCAGGATTGCAATGTATTTAGCTCCATACATCTTCCCATTCAGCTCTTCCCTATCCCTGCTGAAGAAACGCATGCAAACAGCATGATGTGTTTCCAGTGTGATGTGCAGTTCTAGTTTTCTGCGACACATAGTGTTTTGCATTTAGGCAAACAAGTTCAACTTTGGTCTCATCTGAACTGAGCACCTTCTTCCACATGTTTGCTGTGTCCCCTACTTGACTTGTGGCAAACTGAGCATGGGACCTCTTATGGCTTGCTTTGAAAAATGTCTTTCCTCTTGCTTCTCTTCCATAAAGGCCATATTTATGGAGTGTACCACTAATAGTTGTCCTGTGAACAGATTCTTTCACCTGAGCTGTGGATCTCTGCAGCTCCTCCAGAGTGACCATGGCTGACCTCTTGGCTGCTTCTCTAATTAGTGTTCTCCTTGCCTGGGCTGTTAGTTTAGCTGGATGCCCATGTCTTGTTAGGTTTGCGGTGCAGTGCAGTGCAGTGCAGCAAACCTGCTTTACATTTCTCTACAACTTTATCGCTGACTTGTCTGGTGTGTTCCTTGGTTTTGATGATGCTAATGTTCTAGCAAACCTCTGAGGCCTTCACAGTACAGCTGTAGTTGAACTCAGAATACATTACACACAGATGGACTCTAGTTACTAATTAGGTGACTTGTGAAGGCAATTGGTCACACTGGATTTTATTTAGGGGTGTCAGAGTACAGGGGGCTGAATACAAATGCATGCCATTATATTTAATATAATATATTAATATTATAATAAAATAATATTACTTTGTGTTGGTCTGTCACATAACATCCCAATGAAATACATTTACGTTTGTAGGTGTATTGGGAAAAAAGTGGTTCAAGGGGCAAAAATGCTTTTTCAAGGCACTGTTAATATAGTGATACTTGATTCCTACATACATGCACATATACTTTATCATCAAATCAATAATCATCAATATATGTATGATTCATAAATTATGCATATGTGCCAATATATTATATTTACAAATACCTATACAATATATATGTAAATATTTTACAATATATGCCCAGTCCTTTATGATGTGTGTGCATTTATGGCTATATATCAGATTTCGGTATGGGTTGGATGTCACACAAATCAGCATATTAAAATGCATTTGGCCTAAAGCAGTTCAGCCTGTCACACTGATATAACACTCTGTCCAAACCGAAAGCACAAAGACCAAGTAACGATGAAACCAAACATAGGTCTTAACCCTCCTTTTAAATGTGCACACATCTTTAAGAGCCCTCAGGTCATCAGGAAGCAAGTGCCAAGGAATAGGGTGTAATGGGAAAAGGCTGCCTTTCTACCTTTAAGCTGTGCAGCAAGTGCATCCAGCAATGCCTGTTTACTGATGGAAAGGCTCTTGAGGGAACACACATGAAAATCAGATCACTGTGGTACTCTGGAGCAAGACCACAAAACGCATTTAAAAATTAGTCACAGTATCTTAAAATCAATTCTGAATGAGACTGGTAACCACTGCAGCTGAAAGAGGACAGGTGTAAAATTATCCCTTATTTTTGTGTGTGGCAGGATTCTCAATGCAGCATTTTACACCTTCTGCGAGCTGAAAAGCGAGACCTTTAGTGGGCCAGAAAAAAGACATTACAGTAATCCAGGACTGATGACACCAAAACATGCATAAGTGTCTGAGCATCAGCCAGTAAGAGCATGCTGTTGGCCTTCAGTATATTTCTAAGGTGGAAAAATGCTGTTTTGCAGATGTTGCTCATGCAGACCATAACGTTATGGTCACTGTCAAAGATACTGCCTAGACATGAAGTCTAAATACTCAATTGCCATTTCCAATGTCAGTGATTTCAGTTTTATCCTCATCTAGCTTCAGTAAGTGATGATGCATCCATGAGTTGATGTCCTCTAGAGAGTCAAGTCCTGAGTTAACAGATGTTTGAGGGTCAGAGGCCAGGGGAATTTATTCTGATGGAAGGAAATATTGTGTTTATTGATTACTTCGGCTGACGGGAGCAAATAGAGATTGAATAGTGCTGGTCTCAGTTTGAAACCCTGGGGCTCCCTACTGGACAAAGTGTGACACTTGGCAGAGGAATTTCAACATGTAACAAATAACACTGGAACCAATTTAGGATAGAGCCACAGACGCCAACTATATCTTGTAAGTGGTCAAGCAATATCTCATGGGTGACTATTCAAGTTTGCACTAAGATCTAAGACAACCAATAAACAATATGGAAAACAAAACGTATGGACAAAAGTATTGGGGCACTTGCTCATTCACTTTTTTATCAAGGGTATTAAGATTAAGATTCTAGACCAGATTTGTGGGATATTTTGTAGTTTGATGTACTTTTATTCACCAAAAAAATAAAAAGCTATTTATAGGAGACAGTCCCACATGCCAAATTTTATTTTCAGGAGATCCCAGATTACTTAAATTTATATTTGCTTGAGGTGTAAAATTTGTATTGTATTTATTTTAACCAAAAATAACTTGCACCTTCAATTTTTTGCTTGAGTTTAAGTCTTTAAATCTCAGAAATTCAGTGTTTTTGCACTGAAAATGCAATACTTTTGTAGTTATTTGTAATGATTAGATTGATAAGGATATTTATAATTGTACATTCATCAAAAAACTTGACAGTGGTCCAAAAATTCCCCTAAATGTCTATTTTTTATATATATATTTATGCGCATATCAGTATTATCCCTTCTCATGACCTTTATTCTGTGTGACCAAAGAAAGAGAGCAAACAGCCCCTTCCGTCTCATTTTCTCAACCCAATATCAGGGTCAGTGACAACGTTAGCCCAACCCCTCATTGCTGATCAAAGTCTGCATGCTGCTTAAGGGTTTACATGCGGATCAGTAAACATGCACTGGTAAACTCATTTGGCATTTAAATTGGCATTTAATTCAGTTGGAACCAAGTGAATTTGAGTTCTTTTCCAAGCTGGAAATTCATCACACACCAGGGTATTCTTGTAGTTTGTTATGATGTGTGTATTTTGTCTGTACGGTACTCTGATCCTGAGATATGAAGACTAGAATACCGGTCTGTAACTACTCATTAAGTGGGATCTCCTGTTCCAAGAGTTAAAAGATCAGATAGTTTGATTGGAGGTTCTATTAGATTTTGGAGCACTGCTGTGACTAAATATGACAGTAAGAATGTTAATGGGGTCAGGACGTTGGATGATCACCACTCCAGCTCATCTCAAAAGTATTGGATGGAGCACCATCATTCCAGAGATCACAGTCAGAAACATTCACAGTTCTAGGAGATTTATCCTCCTCTATCCCACAACAGGGATTTAGGAATGGTGCCAGAAGGTTCAAGGCCTCCATACTCTTGGGTACTGTTGTCAGATCCCAAAAGAGTACCTGCATTATTAATAAAGATATCCTTCCACTCCATAGCAGACAGGGTTTCTTGTTCACAACACCACTGCAAACAAATGTGACAATGGTTTGGTCAAAACAATCTAGATGTTGGGCAATTTGTTGAAATGACCATCCTGTGTCTCTCAGTTCTATGGTTTGCCCCGTCTCAAAATCTGTAAACTGAGCAAAATTCAAGTGCTTTGTAAAAACATGTCTAGCAGTCAGTCATCTCTTACCTAGAGGTGCCTTATCCAAAAAGTATAGAGCCTATTTATAGGGCAGCAGTGAAAGCACTTTTACACCCTTTCATGCCAAGTTTTGCAGCAATTCTATCTGAGTGCATTGTTTTTTAATGAGTGTGTCATTGCGAAGCAGTGTAAGTCATGTACCCTCCAAATTTGAGTGGAGTACATGTAACTGAGGGTGTTCAGTGTCTACATGGAAATAGGAAAATAAACATGTAGATCTCTATTATCATCTCTTCATTCTCCTTGAACTCTAGATCAGACATAATGGTTTCTACACACATAATGCACATTAAACACCTTCATACACATTAAACTTGTATTTAGTGTCATTTCTAAATACTGAAAATGTTTCCTCAGCTAACCCTTTTGCAATCTGTTATGTAGCTGTTGTGGAATATATTAGTTGTTTGTCTCTGTGCTTTATGTACTGTAACTGCTGTGTTCCAGTAATGAGCAGGACTGAATGTACCGAGACAAATTCCTTTTACATTACACATAATAGAAAATGGGATTTGCTGCATGTATGCACATAGCCTGTGGAAGAGTTTTTCAATTTGAATAGAAATGAGGGCAAACATAAGAGATTCATATAACAAGCTGTTTATGCAGTTATGTTTTTTTTTTTTTGTTTTTTTTTTTTAATGAACAGGCCAGGAACCGAGAAATGGGTGGCTCATCAGCAGCTGTCATTAGTATCTGTCAGACTGACTGTATTCTTGAAATATTCTAATAGCCATGCTGCGGCTGACTTTGAATCAAAGTGTAAGTGTGTGTGTGTGTGTGCATGTGTGTGTGTACGTGTGCATGTGTGTGTGTGCGTGTGTGTGCATGCGTGTGCATGCGTGTGCGTGTGTGCACACGCGTGTTATATGTGTTTATGTTTGTGTATGTTGGCCTCTGTGAACCCGGTCATGAGTGCTGCAGTCATCTTTGAGTTCAGTACAGTTTCTCAGGGCTAATTGAGTTGAGCAAGTTCACCACAGATGATGGAAGAAGGCACTCAAGTTCTAATCCTCCATGATTCCATTACTTTTTCATTCACTATCAGTAAATAAGATGCTCTTACCCAACACAATGCAATGCTGCTCTAGAGGCTGTTGCACAGATTTCATTACTTTATCCTATTTTATGTTTTATAACAGTATATCATTTACTTGTATACATCATATCTTGTATATCAGTTTTTGCTGGCAATTGTTTTGACATAATATGAATCTGGAAAATCTTTATATTTTTTTCAAAATGGAATGAATGGACCAATAGAAATGCTCCAAAACTGGAACAAAATTGATTTTTTTCCCCTTCTCCTATAAAAGTTGTCATTTCCGAGATACAAGGAATATGTCCAACAGCAGTAATATGTTTTACAGTGTTATGTTTCGAGGAGATCTGTCTTAAATTATGTGTTTTGTGGGCAGACTTTGGTGGAATCATCACAGTTAGCATAGTGGTGTTGGAAAATACGGCTCATCTTCAGGCCAACAAAAGACAAGGGGTCTTGCACTAGTAAGCTAACTTTTAGCTTATTAGGGTTTTGGTACATGACCTGTCCTCATTTAACTCAAGTTACCAAAATGACAGTGACTGGATATCTTTGTATACCCAGTGTGTAAACAATAGAAACACCTACATGCCTACAGTTGTATACTTAGTTGTCATGTCCAAGACCTTGAAGCAATACAGACATAAACCTACATAAAAGCCATACAAGAAGGACGATTATCAATTGTCCAATCAATTGGTTTGTAGTTTGTAGATTTGTAGTAGTTGTCCAATCAACTACTGTCAGTGAACTGCATATTTATGGCTAAATCAGTATGAACTCTTTCATTTTTTTTACCATTGTGGATTAGTGGGGCACAGCAACCTTTTCTTGGAGCATGCCCCAGTAAATTGGGTACAACAACACCCCTTAATAGAGACATGAAAGAAGCATGTGGGCTGGGGTGGTGGAGTGCTATCACAGGCTTTTACAGTAGTGTGACTCAAAACAGTTCTCGCAGGTGTTGTCCTGCCCACTTGATCAAAGTTACATAGTGCAGTTTGCAGCATGCTGAGCTTGGAGTAGCAACAATAGAGACACTGTCCTCCTTACAACAGATCTGTAGAGCATCAACATGATTTTAAAGCAGTTATTTTAAAGTGCTGTTACTGTAATAGCAATAGTGTTACTGTGAATGTTGTTTATTTTGACTTTGGCAGCAGTTCTTGTACTTGTTCTATGTATCTGTCATAATGTACCTGTTATGTTATTGTTGTATTACTGTGCTAATGCTTAACAATCTGATACAGCAGTAAACATTGAAGTGTATGTTAAATGTACATGACTATGAAGCCTCTGAATCGGTGTGACTGTGTGTGTATGTTCTGGAGGTGTAAAGTGTTAGTCATCCTAATATTCACCATGTGCGAAGGATTGTGCATGTGTGTGTATTTGTGCGATATTTAAGCACTAAAAGCAGAAATGACAATTATTAACTAACAAAGATGGAACTATGTAAGAGCAGAATGAGAGAAGAGAAAGATGCAGGAAGACAAAGAAAAGTAGAGAGTGTCATAGAGTAAGAAAAAAAATAAAATAAGAGAGGGAGAGAGAGAGAGAGAGAGAGAGAGAGAGACAGTATCTGTGTGACAGAGTGAATGCTTTCTTTTGTGACATTGGAGCAGAGGTGTTTGTTACCATGACAGCATGAGGAACAGACTAGCGACCGGCAATGCATCTCTCTCCTGATTTCTCATTCCTGCTGTATCTCACTCTTCCTATCACCCATCCTATAGAACACACCCGTGATATATCAACAAATCTACAATCTCTCTGTGTGCATCATCCTGTCTGTGGCACTCTCTCAGATGGCATCACCCAGTCCATCTAACCCTTTATCTTATAAACCAGCTCTGTCCCATTCTCCAAACATGCACACACACACACACACACACACTTGGGATGCACTGATGTGGAATCTATCCACTCGTAATAAAAAGCGATAACACCTTGCTGTGGCCAGAACTGATATCCGTATCTGATCACTTTCACACTAAAGTCAATATATAAAGAGCTGTTTAAGTCAGGTTAAACTCAGGAGACGGGTCCACTGGAGAATCTCACAGGGGCCTGACACAGTTAAATCACAGTTTGTTTACGTTGGCACTTTTATCCAGAGATCCTTACAGTGCGGCTGTATGCATTGTATTTGTACCCAAAAATTGTTACTAGTACTGAAGCACTGAAGTTCCAGCCATTAATCAGATCTTAAATTACACACAACTAAGATTGTCTTAGTATTCTGGAGGGCCTCCTCTTGCCTAAACGTCTTACTTCACTATATCATATTTTCATAATGTTGTCTGACAATCTGAAACTGCTGAACTGCTTCCCACGCCTTCTTCACTGCCCTCCACAGATCTCCTGTATTGGTTAGATTTCTATTTTCCACACATTCCCAAGCATGACCCCATAAGTTCTCAATGGTATTTAGATGTGGTGATTATTGTTGACCTGACCTTCACCTGATTAAAGTGCCTACTGACCACTTTTCTGTTTATAAAAGAAAATAGTTGCAAAAATATTTGAACCCAGAAGGAAGTGTTGGATTGCAGTGCTATTCTGAAGGAAGATAAAGGTTATCAGAAAAGATAAATGATATGTATACTGATATGTATAGCTGCACAGTATGGCATCAGGTACAATGCAACAGCTTGAATTTTATTACTCAGTTCCTGCATATTTAGTGGTGGGGGCGGAGTGTTGAAAGTGTCCAACAGTATCCCAGACATTTACAATCAGGAATAGGTCTGGCGACGTGACTGTTGATCTTGGCACTATTGCAGTCATGCATTGCAATCAGATGATTCCTTCTGTGTGCAACTATTTTTTGATGACTTCATTGTGCATTTTTTGCGGCAAGGTGGCGCAGTGGGTAGCGCTGTTGTCTCACAGCAAGAAGGACCTGGGTTCGATCCCCGGGTGGGGTGACCTGGGAAGTTTCTGTGTGGAGTTTGCATGTTCTCCCCGTGTTCACGTGGGTTTCCTCTGGGTCCTCTGGTTACTCCGGTTTCCACAGTCCAAAGACATGCATGGTAGGTGAATTGGTGACTCTAAATTGGCCCTTAGTGTGTGCATGTGTGCACCCTGTCTAGGGTTGTTTCCCGCCCTTGCGCTCAGAGTTGCCGGCTGGGCACCGGCTCACCCGTGACTCTATTCAGGAATAAACGGTTCAGAAAATGGATGGATGAAGGGTGGGATATTTAACCTAATTCAACCTTTTAGTTGCCAAATTTGGAAAGTGTGTCAGAGTAACGACTTCCCCAAAGTCATCATTTATTACAAAATCTGTCATATTCTTTTTCATTACATGTAATAAAAAGTGATTCAACTTTTAATATGGCTTATAGCTTATAAAAATCTAATTAAAACAGTATTAATTATTTAATATATTCAATTTCTGACAGTTTAGCTAATTGATATATTTATTTTCAGACAGTAAAAACAATTTGATATCTTTATTTCAGTACAGTATTATTATTAAACTGTAAAAATGTAAATGAAATGAATATAAAGTAACTGACACATTAACTTTTGACAAAAAAAAAATCACAGTAATGTATTTTTAATGCCCTATTATATTGTGTGTTTATATACTATTCTCTATTATATATTTTGTTTATATACTATTCTCTATTATATTGTGTGTTTATATACTATTCTCTATTGTATATTGTGTTTATATACTATTCTCTATTGTATATTGTGTTTATATACTATTCTCTATTATATTGTGTGTTACAGAGCAGTATTACACAGCCTGTTTCTGAGCCCTAGTGAGCAAGCAAGAAGCAAAGAACAACTCCTTCATATATTGACAGTGTATCAGACATTGTCCTTCACATTGATGTATGCATACATGCCTTCTCTGAGCACCAGAATGGGCTAGCATCTCCCTAAAGTCTCTGACACACCTGCCGGCTGATTAATCCTCTTTAATAATGCACACACTCTCTCATGCATCTCTAAGCTGAGCTTGGAATATCAGTAATAAACTCTCATTGGCAATTAAAGCAGTCAGGCTGGGCCTCCAAGGACCGTTCTGCTGGAGAAGACAAAGAGAGAGGTGGGGAAGTGGAAGGCTCTCCAACCCAGCCTAGACATCCTGCAGGTGGGCATGGTGATGTAATCCAGGGCCAAGGTTACAAAATCAGGACTAATACTTCTGGTAGAGAAATGCACCTTCCCTTCAAAGCATAAAAGAAACAGAAGACACGTTCTTGATCTGCAAGTCTTAATATGCAAAAAAAAAAACAGCCAGCAGTGTCTGGTGCTCACAAGATATAGAAGCATCTCGTCACTATATGGACAAACATATTGGGACACCAGATCACTTATTGTTTCTTCTGAAAGCAAGGGTATTAAAAAGAGTTTATCCTGATTTTGTTGGTGTAATGGTCTCTACTGTCCAAGCATTCTACTAGATATTGAAACATTGCAGTGATGATTTGATTGCATTACGAAACAAGAGCATTAGTGAAGTCCTATTATATTGGCACTACTTCTCTACAGGGACTACAATGTGCATTTTCACATCTGTGTCAGCAGAGGGTGCAAGCTAAAGTAGCCGAATGCATTCATTAAAAAGGTTGTCCACAAACATTTGGACACACAGTGTGAATGCGTACATGTATTGGAAGACTAAGGGGAGAGAGAGGGCTGCCACAGAAGCATTAGGAGTGCTGAAAATCAATAGCTAACAAAATAGAGACACGCATTGAGTGTGGATGCTAGCTCAGGGTAGGACCGTGGTGGTGAATACACAATCCAGGCTGATGTTAGATGGTACCTGAGGGGGTTTTCCACAGCTCACACAACAGAAAGCAGTGTTTCAGTCTCAGATTCGGCCTGTGAAGTTTTGACACTTTTATTAACTGCCCTACTAGCCGTTCTGCCACATTGTTTTGAATGGGCAAATTCTGCTGAGCAGATAAAAAGCATTCTGCTGAGCTGCACATGATGTGATGCAGCAGTGACAGTGTGCAGTTGTCTTCCAGTTCAGTAGTTAGACATGGTGTTATATTTGTGTGCAGGTTTTATGATATTACAGTGTTTAAGCCCATCTTGCTTGTCTGTGCACTGCATGCACTAGGAAACATGTGGGGTTGAACATGTTTTTTGTTGTTGTATGTTTTCGATTTTAAAAAGAAAACTGATTAATATTTAAAAACACAAGTGATGTGCACAGGGAATAAAAGTCATACATAAAGATTGTTCAAGTGGATCAATTAAATGACAATCAATTAAATTAAAATGTTCAGGCTTTAAGGGTTGAAGTCAGACAGTCAGTCAGTCAGTATCTTCTGCTTTGTCCTGTTTCACGGTGGATGCAGAGCCTACCTGGAATCATTGGATGCCAGCAGTAAATACCCCCTTGACAGGGTGCCAGTGCTACACAGGGTACCAAACACACATGCACAGACTCAGACCTAGAGTCAAATCACCTACCATGCCCATTTTTGGCATGTGGGAGGAACCCGGAGTACCCAGTGAAAACCCATGAGGATGCATTGAGAACATTGTCTGGAAAACCATCTCTCTTCTAAGGCAGCATTTTCTTTGGTAGCTTAATTATTGGTAGCTAATAAATGCTATGAAGCAAAACTGTAAAGAATACTAATTAGCTACTGAACATGAGCATTAAAGCTGCGTTTGCATGAAGATGTGCCTCTTAGCGTGACACTGTCACGTGAAAACGTAATGGTACTCTCTGTGATGGCATGCAATAAAGAAAAGATTGTGTAGAAGCTGTGAAATACTGCCATGCAGTTTTTTTTTAAAACCAACACCTTATAAAAAGAAGTTCTCAAACTGAACTGCACACCTTTTATGCTGTGCAATGTAATGGCTGGAGCTGCAGGTGTGGAAGAAAACGTTATCAGTATTGAAATGTGTAGGTTATTTTGAGAACAACAAGGTCTCGTTAAGAATATGTGAGAAAAGGCAAGTGTGATGTTAGAGTGTGAGATTAGATCTTATTGTGTGAATCTCCGGGCTAAGAGTTTGCAGCCCTGCATTCAGTTCAGGACGCAAATGTCAAAACTGTCAAAACAGGAGGAAATATCCCACATTCAGCTCCCCACAACTAGCTCCCCTAAATTCAACAATTCTGTACTAAACACAAATATTCCAAGCTTATAAAAGACACTGTATCAGTTTTATTCGAAGATTACCAATCACATCTATTTTACCTTATATGGAGCAGTTTAACAGTGACTTTTTGTCACTTTTTGTCTTACAGCTGTTTGAATCCTGGTAAGAAGACTCCCTTAAGAACCAGATGGTTATTTTTTTAGTTATGAAATGAATGAATTTTTAGAATGAAATGTGGTTTCTTCTGTCACTTCCTAATTATGTTGGAGGTCGGTATGATGTTACGTCTTTTTGAAGGCTGAACAAACGGAATATCTCTCTTATAGCTGTAGTTACACAATAGCATTTCATAAATCTACCCATTTTCTTTGCCAACAAAAAGAGAACAAGTACTGTAATCATGGGGTGTGTTGAGCTAATATGAGTGAATGTGTCTAATAGAGTGGACACAGTGTTTAAAAGCTCCAGCAACACTGCCGTGTCCGACCCACTCATACCAATGCAAAACGCACTCACACATCACCACCGTGTCAGTGTCACTGCAGTGCTGAGATTCGTGTCTTGTGATAATCCATCCCATGCAGCTTGAATAGTCTCACACAGTTCCTGCATTTTGGAATAAGGCTGTATCATAACAAAATGTGCTGGATGCACTGTACAGTATGTGTGAGTGTGTGTGTGTCCACACAATCACACACATTTGTATCTATGTGTGTGTACTTATCTATCAATCTGTCTATACATCTCTCTGTCTGTACATCCTAATTTCCCTGAGGGGACCCTCCCAAAGGGATCAATGAAGTTCCTTCTATCTATCATTACACAGGAGTAACGGTCTTGCAACAACGATATGGCTCGGTATGTTTGTGTGTGAGCTCACTACAGAGAGAACCACTGAAACATGCCTGTAAGGGAACGGTGACAGCAACAGAGACCTCAGCTGATTCACAACATCCTTTTCCTCAGCTTAGTACAGGGCTGGAGCAAGGAACACGTGAGTGTGTCTCTGTGTGTGTGCGTCTGCCCATTTTGCAGAGTGCTGCCAGAACGCTAGCAGCCCAGTGAGTATTTAGCTGGGCTTCTGACATACAGAGAGTTCACAAACACACAGCCGCAGAGGGACCCAATTAGGGCCTGGCTATGCTGGTGAGAGTTTAGAGAATATGAGCGAGGCAGCGGGAGGGGAAGAGGAACAAAGATGGCTAAGTTAAGCCAGATGCCATCAGTGGCCAGGGGGCATCACCATCACACAGATGCCAAAACCATAGACACAGATTTCTGAACACCCTCAACCATGATCCCCTGAAACACACACACACACACACACACACACACACACACACACACACACACACACACACACACACACACACACACACACCACACGAGACCTGCAGCAGAGAGTGAAAATGAACAGAATGTAGGGGCATATAAAAAGGGCTCTACAATGCCAAACTTTTCTCCTTGGCATGGTTGGTTATAATGAGATTTGGCAACCTGGAATTGACTTACCATGAACATCACTGCTGTGTTTTCTTTTAAAAGAAATTCTGGTATAAACAAAGCAGGGCTACAAGCACCCATATACACCCATCCAACTAACAATAGCTAGCACAACAGTAACATGTGATAGTGATGGAAGAATATTAAGATGTTGATACAAGATAGCAGCACATCACCACCTGACACTGATAGTTGTAGGAATACAGGTTGCTAGAGGTTGCAGGGTGCCAGTCCATTTCCGTACATTCACTTACGTACATACACACACATTTACACACACACACACACACACACACACACACACACACACACACACACACACACACACACACACACACACACACACGGTAGCAATTTAGGGCAATCCACCAATTCATGGTTTGTTTGTTTTTTGGAATGTGGGGGAAACCAGAGGAAGCCCATGCAGAAATGGGGAAAACATGGAAACTGCCCAGATAGGGCCTTGAACCCAAGACCCCAGCCCTGGGAGGGTCACTGTGCCACCCATTTACGAAACTGGATTTAATCTTGCATCCAAAGAAAAAGGATAGTAACACCATCCAGTATTTGTTAATGCTTTTAATTACCAGTGTTAAATCATGCTGTAATTAGCAGATTGTGTGCTACCATATACCAGTATACTGGCATTGGTGTCACCAAGATGACTGTTTTCTTATTTTAATGGATAGAGCAAAATTGAACTGCACTGTATGTCATTTACAGTCGTGCTTCTCAAACTGCCCTCATTAATGGAATTTGTAATCTGTGTGTATCGTTAGACCCCTGCAAACAGAACTCTTCAAGAGAACCCATGAGTAGAAGTAAATAAGGAAAGCGTTCCCTCTCCAACCCTCTCCATCACCCCCCACCCACTCACTCGTCCCCCCTGCTGTGGCAGCAGGCCGCTGACACAAACATGGAGCGACGGAACACTCTGGAGATGAAAGGGCGCTGTGAGAATCTCCGGACCTGCCACAAGCATCAGACACACACATACACACACATGTGTGCACACCGTGCCAGACCACCTGTCACTGTCTTTGCCACAGCCCCAGGGACAGGAGCTCTTGAGGAAAGAGGGGAGGCAGGGAGAGAGAGAAAGTGGGAGGAGAGAGAGAGAGGGGGGGGGGCATGCAAGAGAAAGAGATACTGGTAGAAAGTGAGAGATGAGAGAGATACTGTGAGGAAAGTGAGAGAGAGAGAGAGAGAGAGAGAGAGAGAGAGAGAGAGAGAGTTACCTGATACATCCTGAGTGCAAAAGCAGAAAGAACAGAAGAACAGAGGATGGAGTTGCACTGAGCGATAGGGATGTATGTATGTGGAGAGATGAGAAAGAAGGATGTGAGGGACTAACAAGCCATGCCCCACCTTTAATGAAGATGAAAGTATCAGAAAAGAAAAATAGAAGCCTTTCCATCTCTCCCTCCATACCTGAGACACATCCCTGAGTCCGACCAATCTCATTAACCCATCCATCCCTCCATCCCTCTCCGGCTACACTTCTCCTCTAGCTCAGAGACAGCTCCATCCATCAAGTGGGCTGTAATATCAGACCTCACAGCACCTACATGTGTTTCTCTGAGGCCTCCTCATTTATAACTACACTCTGCTATCTCCTTCCTGTCCCATCATACGGAAAGGATAAAGACCTGGTGGAGCCGTGGTACTTTTATCTGGGTGGGGGTGGGCTATTATTTAAGTCATTAGAGATGAGATGTGTGATGTGAATGCAGTAAGGGTCAGCAATAGCTGTAGTTATCAAGCATCTATCAAGCTGTAATTAATACCTGCTGTAGTTGGCTGCACCCGGACCCCCTCTGTAATAGTGGTCCTGATCAAACTGAATCCACAGTAATATAATTACAAAATCTGCTCATAACTGTGGCCAAGCACCCCCTCATCATCATTGTGTCACCTGATGTATAACGATGATGTATATAATAGGGATGTGACCACTTGGCTATGAATGTTTTGATCTGTGTTATTGTTGGTAGTTATTAAACAGATTCTTTATTCTTCATGAAACCAGCCAAGTCTCCAACCAAGGACTTCAAAATATACTTTGCAACAGATTATGGGCAGAGCATTTATTTAACAATAACAATAACAACAATAACAACAACAAAACTTGCTTAGGTGGTTAACCAGAGTGACCAAAGTGGTTAGCCAGTATATTCACTATGATGCAAGTTTAGATGGAGGGATGGATGGAGGGATGGATGGATGGATGGATGGATAAACCAGAACCAGTATGACAAACGTGCTTGATCCAGCATGAATTGCACAATTAAGCTCTTCTTCCAACATGACCAATGTGGTTTACCAGTGTGACCAATATGATATAAGCTGGTCACATGTTATAACCAAGATGGCTGATCAGTATAACCAGCGTGGCCGAGGTGGTGGCCACACATACATATTGCTGCTGTTAATTTAAAACCCTTTATCCATTTTTGTCACATTTTAGTTTTCTGTCTGATATGAACAAGGTACACCTGAACCTGGGAGCAAGATTCTTCAGGTGGTCAGCCGAGCTAGCAGCAGTGCAGCTGAGCCTTACACTGGAAGGAAAAGCACTTCAAGTGCTGCTTGATGTCCCTGAGGCAGAACACAGACAGCTGACAGAGCTCAAAGCAGCTCTCCATCGAGGCTCGGCTGAGTTCCAGCCCCGCCGGCCCCGAGAAAGCTGCTGTGCAATCAGCCTAGTGAAAAAGGGGAAAGGTTGGGGGTACTGCCAGTAGAGCTGTTTACTGTAGAGAGGCAGGTCTACTCACATGCAGCACAAGCAAGCTCTCAAGACATTCCTTAATGCATTGTCGCCAGAACACTAGTGCTGCTCTTAGCCCAGCAGCGTCAGCATCACTGGAGCAAACCTCGGCTGAGGCAGAGTGAACTGAGGTGATCCTGAGCCATCTCACCCCTTCACTACTGGTCTGCTGTGCTGAAGAAGACGCTGACATTATTTCCTGCCCCACTGGCTTCTGTACTGAGGTCAAGCCTTCTGTGCTTTGCTGATTCACAATGAAGTCATTCACGCTTATGTTGTAGCTCTTTGGACAGAAATGCACAATGCATTACTACTAAATTGAGAATAAATATAGAGTGTTTATCGTGATTAAAATGGGCACAAAATGTTTTTCTTCATACACAGCACTGTAACAAGGGTTAAAATTGTGCACCTCATAGCTCATTTACCATCCATAGCATCGATGGGCATTAAGAATTTATTTATTTATTTATTTATTTATTTATTTATTTATTTATTTTAAATATATTCCCATAATGCTTAAACAGATTCCACCTAAAGTCAGCTAAGAGAGGTAGATCCCAACTTCCAGCAGTGCAATTATGTGGACATTGTACTGTGTATTTTCAAAAGGACTGATTCATGTATCCAAATTATGCATACATTTTCCAAAACTCCACAGCCAATCATCCCCTGGCTATCACTAACCAGGAAAAGTTTTATGGACCTTTTAGAATTTTTAGAATTGCATACTGCAATTTTTCCCATAAAGCTACAAATATTCCATGATCACATACGAGAGAAAGCGCTTGGCTATCATTACAAAAATTTTGGCAAAATCTTACCTTTTTCCCATAAATTTGAAATTGGAAACTCATTTGTTGGATTCATGACATAATTTTCCCAGACTTGAAAAGCACCAATAGCTTGACCTCAGTGGCATTCTCTGGTGTTTAGAAGTCCTTTAGCTAGCTTTCGGGGATTGTGCCATGGTCAAGTGGTGTTGGGAACTGGGAAATACTGTTTTTACCACTTGTTAAATGGACTTGAACAGCCAATGAAGCCATATTTACAAATGGGAAACTTGGTATTCAAGATAATATATGAGTTTATGAGATGTGATATATTGCAATTTAAATTCTTTTCTTTTTTTAATTTTACCTTAATTTTTGGCACCAATTTAGAAGCTCCTGACAAATGGAGAGTGAAGATAAACATGTCTAACAGATACCTGTGCTGGCCAGCACTGCACTGGATGTGATGTGAGACAAGAACCCCATCCAGAGAGACCATAGCCATTTGTGCTCTCTTGTACTCTGGCTGCCAATGGCAAGCAGCATAACCCAGAATCCAAACTGGCGATCCTCACATCATAATGCTTGCATTAGACCACTGAGCTACACTCCACTGCTTATCAGGTTAATAATAATCAGTTTGGTTTGATAATTCACACTTGCCACAATGCCATGTTTTGGAAGTGAGCAGCTCCTCAGGCAGGTATTTACATGTTAACCATCTGATATGTACAACCTTCTGACGAGCTCATGCACTAGATGCATGTGTATGCAGAAACATTTCATTCTGAACAAAGATGAAGCTTGATCATCCATCCATCCATCCATCCATTTTCTGAACCACTTATTCCTGAATAGGGTCACGGGTGAGCCGGTGCCCAGCCGGCAACTCTGAGCGCAAGGGTGGGAAACAACCCTAGACAGGGCGCTAATCCATTGTAGGGCTCACACACACACACACTCACACATTCATACACTAAGGGCCACTTTAGAGTCACCAATTCACCTACCGCACATGTCTTTGGACTGTGGGGGAAACCGGAGTACCCGGAGGAAACCCACACAAACACGGGGAGAACATGCACACTCCACACAGAGCCCCACCCGGGGATCGAACCCAGGTCCTTCTGTGAGGCAACAGCGCTATCCACTGCGCCACCATGCTTGATCATTGATCATTTGAAGCTTAATATTTATCAATGAAAGGGCGTAGATTTTGCATGGATGGAGGTGCTGCATCCCCCCAATATCCAGCGATTACTGAATCGTCCCCACGTCCAACTCCCCCCATTCTAAACTTGCGAGAGGTAGGACCTGAGTGTTGCTGACTCTTCGATGTTGACCCTGTAGTCTGACCAGGTTTCAAAATGACAGGGCCCTCTCTGATCCTGTTGAGAATGGAAGGCAGGGCCTTGACATGGAGAAGTCACGTCAAGTGTCCCCACTGCAAAGCCTTCAAACACCAAGACTTGACATCTTATCCACCCAAATAGAGTGAGGCCAGTGATATTCTCTCCGTCTCCCAGCCTTGAATGGCTGTGGCCTCACCTGGCTGTGGCGCTGGAAGGAAACACTGATGATAGGGTCAGTGCTTGGAGAGTCGCAAGAATTGACAGTTTGACATGTTGACCTCCCAACCATACAGTGAATCCTGGATGAGGCCTAGCCTCACCTTCCTCTGTCATAATAGGCTGCGCTTTTACCAGAACCCTTTTTCTGACAGGTAATGGAAAAGTTACATCTTACCACACGTCTTATGTCTTACGTTCTTTTGTTCCCGGTTCCTGTTTACATACAGTTAGGATGTGTTGTGTTCTCCCTTAGAGGAGACAGCCTGCCTTTGCTTTGAGCACCTGTTCTTTCTCTCAGGTAAGGATTGTTATTCTTGTTTGTAGTTTGATGCAACTTCAGTCGTTTTGTTGTGCATACAGACTGAATTGTCTGGGCCTCTTATTGTTTTGTTTTCAGACACTAGACATGTCTGGGTTCTAATGAATTTAGACTAACTTGCAGACAAGGACTTTGCTCTCTTCTTTAGTGAGCTTGCTTTGGATTCTTATTTTCTTCTCCACGTAATATAATTGAATACATTGGCTTCGTTTGGTCCTGGCACATCATAGTTCAGCTCAGGTGGACGAGGAAATGGAATAATAATAATATATGTGTGTGTGTGTGTGTGTGTGTGTGTTGGGGGGGGCTGTTATGTGAGGGGACAGCCCTATGTTTGAGAGGTAATGATGCAGCCGACTGTTGTCTGTGCTCACAGAGCACAGGTTGTGCCCGGTCCTGCTCTCAACATGCTCTTATTAACATTTCCAGAGCAGCAGCTCACGTCGTTTCTGATCCACATAAAAGCTGAGCTGGATGGACACAAATGTTAGTGCCTGAGAGATTGTGTTTGTTGAAGAATTACACCTTAGTTTCCTCAGTCGGTTCCTGTATCGTTCAGCCCAGTATTCCATTTGATTTGTGCTTCACACAGGGACGGACTGGCCACTGGGAAAACTGGGAAAAATTGCAGTGGCCCACTATGGGTGTTGGAGAGTTCTTTTGAGATTCTGGTACATCTTGATATTGACACAATACTGCATGGAATGTGATTATTAAACATCTGTAGTAAAATTGGGCCTTTTCAGTCCTTAAAACCCACTTAGCAGTCTTCCCAAAGATTTTGACAATGAACATGGTTTTCTGGTTTGGTACGAGGACAGTGGGATCCATCATCACAAGGGCATAGATGTGAACAGTCCAATGGCTTAAAACAAATCATGAATCTGACAGATTGGACATTTTAATTCTGTCCGTCACTTTTTGGAAATTTTAAAATGTGCCACACCATTATTCATATTCACATTCACAAAGTATCCCCTGAGTTGGAAGAACATCTGATGAGTGATCTTAAAGCTCATGAAGTTCTCCACGTAGAACACTTCAAGCTCCTTGATATTCTTGAGTTGTCACTCGTGGCCTGCCCTTGTTAATACACACCAAAGGTTTTCTATTGGGTTCAAATGTATACACTGGCAAAGCCATTGATCTTTGATCTCAGGTTCTCGGGTCATTTCTGGGTGGATTTCGGTGTGTTTGGGGTCATTACATTACAGAAAGGTTCACCAACAGCCAGGTTGCAATCTTCTCCCAGAGACAGACACATTGAGGAGTAAAATCTCCTGGTATTTAGTTTAATTCATTACGTAATTGATTTTAAAAATAGTCCCCAGAACATCGGCAGCAAAACAGCCTCAAAGCATCAATAATCCACCATCCGTATTGGACTCTGGGTAGCAGGTATTTTTAAGTCTTTTTTTTTTTACCAGATGGTGTGCATGATCAAAACATTCAATTTTGGTTTTATCCGACCACATCACAGAATTCCATTTTTAGATTCAGTGACCTTTCACAAACTTCTGGTGCTGCAATTTGTGGCTGCTCTTAGGAAAAAGCTTTTTTCCAAACACCCGGTAACGGAGCGCCCCGCCTGACAGTGAATTTATAAACCCTAACACAATGCTAAATTCTGCAGTTATGGGTTCCATTTTTTCCCTCCTCAAAGTCTAAGCGGACAGTATGCTCATCATCATTGCCACGACAATTTCAGCTTTTCCAGGCTGTTTAGACTTTTCTTTATTCACTTCTTTGTATATTTATTGTTAATTTCATTGGACTACTGATCTGCGCAGATCTACAGCTCTCATATGTTTAAGAGTGATATACACGTGTAACTCATCGTTACATCGAAGAAAACAATAAATGGTCACAGACAACAATGATGTTCCTAAAGGGCATGAGCTACTACAACAACAACAACAACAACAACAACAACACAATCCAGACAATCAGTCTCTTTAACTGTACAATGAATATAGCCATAGTTTTGTTTTGTTTTTTTACACTGTGTGTGTGTGTGTGTGTGTGTGTGTGTGTGTGTGTGTGTGTGTGTGTGTGTGTGTGTGAATAAGACGGAGAGAGAGAGAGAGAGAGAGAGAGAGAAAATGATAAGGGACATCCCAAGCATGAGCTGAGCTGAACTTCAAGACAGACCAAATGAATGAGTGTAATAAAGGGAAAGAGGGAGGATGGAAGAATAATGAAAGGGGAAGCCGAGATGAACAAGCCAGTCCATACAGGCGGAAGCTTAACCTTCCAAATCACAAGAACAGAAAAAAGATCAATCTTTCTCCACTGAATGAATGAGAAAGAGTCCGAGGCACAGAATAAGGAAGGGAAAAGAGAGAGAGAGAGAGAGAGAGAGAGAGAGAGAGAGAGATAAGGGCCTGAAGGTAAAAGCCTTTTCTTTTTTCATGTCCAGCCTTTTTTGTTCTTTCCGTTGAGCCTGGAGCATCTTACTCCTTGCTATTGCAAAACAAGATGGAGAGATTGTGCCCAGTCAAAGAGAGGAGAAATGAGGGAGGAGTGAAGGAATAGAGAGCAAGTAAGACCCCAAAAAGTTGTAAAAAGCCCTGATGAGAGTGTGCGAGAGAATTTATATGTGCATTGTGATGTTGGAATTCTAGTTTCTAACACTCCTTCAAAATAAAAGTTTAAAATTCCTGGTGAAAAAACACTGTGACGTGTTAGAACAGATTGTAACACTGCATTGTGATCTCCCATATAAACATTTTAACACTAAATACATAATCAAATCAGATGTTATTATGACAGTGTGAAGTCACAATTGTAAATATATTGTGAAATAATAAATATATAGTGAAATATATTTTGGCATGTTGGTAGCACAATTTGAAAATGCAAACACTGCATTGTGATAAAATTAGATAAAAATCCATTTTAAAATTCAATTTAAAAAATCTAATTATGCATTCACATTGATGTTCCAAAATCCTACATTGCATTGTGATGATAAAGAATTATGTCAGTGTGATGTGGTTTACAAATTGTAACACTGTGACATTACAATTAACATGTAATAATGCATCTTTACATGATATTGTGATTCGATCGCTCCATGCTATTGTTATATATTTACACACCAAACATCTGACTAACACAAAACTGCTTGTGTACAACAACTGTAGGTAAATGATGTCATGGATTCTAAACATAACGGAGCCTAATGCCCTCTGTGACCTCTGGCATGAATGTGAGTAAGCCTAACTAGGTCATTTCTTCATTACTGCAATAATCAATGCAACCTGGTCACCAAACACGTGTCTGTAAAAATGTGTGCGAGTGTGAGCATGAGAGAAAGCAATCACATGTGATGAGCACCAAACGTCTATACACAGACACAGTATTAGATTTCTCAATATACATTTTATTTCTTTGCAACAATATTTCTGCATTGTTTTTAACATCAAAAGAACATCTATGACATGACCTACTATTACAAGCACTAGTATAACAATACACTGAGGAATAAAATCAAATCACAGAGGAAAAACTCATTTTTACATTTCAAATTTTCAGGATTATTACATGAATATTTTATTATTCTCACACGACTCAAGCTAATTTGCTTAGCAATTAATTATTTGTATTGCATAACACACACATTTATTGCACTGTGATTCGGTACAGAATAGAACATTTACCCTGTTTGAAGGAGGCACGTTTATCTGAGTTCATTTTTTGGTTCCATTTAAAGCAGTTCAGTAATGCAGTTCAAATGCATTATATACAGCACATATAAAACAACTGCATTCTATTTTTCCTCAACCGGCCAGTGTTCCTAACAGTATGCTAAGGGTTAGTTCTGAACACGGGATTTGCAGGCAGTGACTTTATAACAGGAAGAGGAAACCGGCTGACAAATTGATTAGACAGCTTGTAACAATATCTGTTTCACAAGCAAACAGGTAAAGCCCTGAACTTCAATAAAAAAGACAATTTGCTAGTAAAGCCATATACAGGAAAACTCTTCATTCTTCCTGCAAACATTTATGCTGCTATACTTTATAGGTCTATTAGGTCAATTCAAAGAGACACGAGTCTGGTCTTGTAGGGCTTACAATAACTGCCGAAGATGCCTCCTTATTAGGCAGACACGAAGGACTTCAAATTAATTTGTATCAGCAGATAACATCTAAATTCTTCAGATGATCTAGTAGCTCACGGCTCAAAGGTTCTGCTGTTTCCTTCACAAACATTTCAGCAGGTCAGACACTGAAACTGAAAATGGTATTGATTACCTCCCAAAACACCAAAAACAAGGCCTCGTCTGTTTGGATCTGGAGCTTCAAAGAGTGTTTTTGTCCTTTACCGTCTGCCATGTTTGTCTGTATCCCAGGTAACACACTACTCTACTCTAACTGTCTCCACACTCCGTGTGTGATGTGGCATTCAAGAGAGTGCACTCCATGCTCGAGCGAGTCCAGCATACTATTGAGTGTAATGTATCACACCCTCACTCACCATATCGCACTCTCTTTCACACAAACACACTCAATAATCTTACCTGACCTTTCCATGATGCTTTGCCCTCAACTGTGTTTTCCCTCACTCTTACAATCTGTTGCTGGATTGGACAAACCTTTCTCAATGTTGGCAAAGTCCACTTGTTGACTTTCCACTTTAAAAGGCTCCTCTACTGAACTAGACTATGTTGTTGCCAATCAAAATGAGGTCAAATGGAAATGTCAACCAGTTTGCGACTATGCTGTGATCTCTTGATCAAAAAGCAATAAACTACACCCAGATTGACCCTGCACTCTTATCCTAAATATAGTCTGTGTCCCAGATTAACACTATAGGGTATATACACTCAAATGAAGGCCCGACAGTCTCCATGCAAGGATGTGAACGCAGACGCATTGTGATACACATGCTAGGCATCATGGGTTGCGTTCAAAAATCGGCCTTTCATTGCAATCTTTGCATGAGCGTGTTTCTGGTGTAATTGTGTGGGTTTGGCAAGTTAGTGCACAAAATGATAATGTAGGAACCCATTTTGTACTAAGAGGGAGTGATAAAGCATTGCTATGCCAACATACATCGCTCACCTGAGGCTGTTGAAATTGCACTTGCATAGTTTATGACAGTTTTTAAAAAAGATTTTCAGACATGAGTCGCTTCTCCCTTTTCATTTTGAAATGCATTGTGGGAAAATAGTGTCCGTCATATCCACACTCAAAATATGACCGGTTTGGAGTAGGCATTGTGGATATATGAGTACACTTATTTCAATAATTCTATCATTGTTATATCCTCCACACTCAGAAACTATAAAAAGGATACAACTGGGACACACCCATAGCCTGACATCAATAATGCAGCTTATATTGAGGCACTTCTGATTAGACTCAATATGATTTATATTACACTGTTAATAATGAAGGTGCTTTAAATGGTTCTGTAATGCCATAGAACAATTGCTGTCATTCCTATAAGAACCATGTTCCAAGTGATGTCCGAGTATAAAAAAACTTTTATTTGACAAAGAACCTTTACATCAAAGGAGGATTTATTAGGACTCATAATGTTGTACCAAGGAATAGAGCACAGTCTTTATATATATATATATATATATATATAGTATTTGGTTTGAGGTTTTCATAGTTCATGACTGTTACACAAAAACCCTGTATCTCCAAAAGACCAAGTTTACAGCAATTCTGTTAACTTTTGAAAAGAATTCCAGTTATTTTGGAGCATGATGTCAAAAAGAGGAGTTATTTAGACCTTTAAAAGGTTCTTCTCACTTTCCCTTCTCTATTACAAACATGGTTAAGGAACCAAAAGTACTTCTGCTATGGTATCACACAAACAGCCTTTTTAATGTAAGATTCTTGGTTGTCTAATCACAACAGTCACAACAACAAGTTTGGGGGCAGAGCATGGAGCAGTCAGTTGTGGAGATAAACGCATTCATTCCTTGTAACGTAATGAAAAGCCATTCTCTGTATTTTTTTAGCTCTCCATAAGCCAGCCAGTGTAAAAGACTGAAACCAAAAACCAGAATGCACCCAAATACACTTGAGCAGCTCCTCAATTTAAGAGCATTTGTATCCATGGGCTATTTCCACACTGTCAGCTTCAGCTGCTGTTGCACAGAAAGTCAGATTTTCTAGCAGAAGAGCTTTCATGAGTAGAATATTAATTTTGAAACGTGCCCTTTTTTCATGGAAACAACTTAAATGTCACTTTGGTTATTTCAGGGTCAAGGATTTTTGTGTGCATTTCAGCACGCAGCCTTGAAGCTTCATTATCAGTAGATGCATCAAAAACCTATTTGCCACGTCTACTTCAAAGTGGTGGAAAATAAGACATCTAGCTCAGCGTACTGTCTTTTTTTTGTGCTGTGTGAACAGAGCTTTGTGTATTTTGACAATTCACAGTGTGCTCAATAGCTCAAATCTGCTCGTGGGAACAGTCTAGACTTCTGCAAACTGAAGATGAATGAAACTCTGAGACGAGGCAGTGTTTCGCTATGGAGATGAGCACACCCAGCATGTTTAATAAGTGAAAATGATATTAACTGTACAAGCAGTATCGCTCTGCTGGGCTTAAAACACGACCGTTTGCATATCTAGACGTAAAGCGTCCAGGCAGAGATGGGGCGGAAGGAAGGATTTGATTGTGTCACAGCTTTTTAATGCGTGATTATTACACATCCCTCACTGCAACGTATATAAGCAGAATAAACATCCTTTAATCAACCAACCACACCAGTAATAATGTCTGATTTAGGCTGAGTGCTGTAGGTTTAATTATGCTGAAACTTACAATAGTATGACCTTGCAATTTAAAAATCTAATAATCATTTTTACTCAACTATAATGCATTTACTATGCTGTGTAACATGACGTTAGATCACTATAATTCAACCACACTCCCATCCCTGTGCTTCAGTATTTATAGCACTTATCTGTTTACTATTAATGTTTCACATAAACATTGTTTTATGCTCCAATAATGCACCAGTAACATGAAATAAAAGTAGTTTATATCCTTGTAAAATGTTGCAATTGGAAAGGGACAACACACACACACACACACACACACACACAGAGACACACACACACACATACGCACACAGACACACACACACTGAGAATAATTGCAGCTCCTCATTATTCACTTATTTCAAAATTAGAATCATCTACTTGTAAAAATAGAACGTATATACTTCCAAAAGGCCAAACAAACTGTTCTGCTAAATCAACAGCTTTGCCCTGGAGAATGAAAGTGATATTAACTCGTTCAAATAAAAATGTGCAGATGAACAGTGTTGTGAAGTGTTATTAGATTAGATATTGCACCATTCTGGTATTTGTACATGTAGGGCCAAGGGTGGCTTCAGGATTAATGGGCTCCAATTAAATACTAATTAGGTGAGTGAAACATTCACCTGTCTCAGTCCTTTATCTCGCTGAAATAAGTCAAGCATCATCAGTCCTAATGGCTCCCTGTGACGGTAAAAGCCCTGTGACCTCCACCTTTTTCATGGCTTTTACTCTGTAATCTCCAGAATCAGGTCATCCCCTTCCAGAGTGCTGTCAGCATTCACATAGACCTTGGCCACAGTCCCTGAGAGTGGAGAGTTGACAACTGTCTCCATCTTCATGGCGCTGAGGACGCAGAGAGGCTGACCCTTCTCTACCTTCTGGCCCTGCTTCACCTTCACCTCCACCACCTTCCCTGGCATGGGGGCACCCACTTGACCCCGCACATCCTTTAGAGCCTTTGGGTGGAAGTGCATTTCCTAGAAAGGGAGAAGGGTGCAGAGTATTAGAGGCATTGAAAAGAAAAGTAAATGCTATGGAGGAGAGCGGTGACCACTCAACCTGGTCAAACCATAATCTGTCAAACCTACTTCAGCTAATTAATGGCTAATTAAGACACTATTTGTCCCTATTACCCTCCTACAAAAGAAGTTCTTTAAGGTTTGTTAAGTAATGGCAACAGTAATAGGCAGGGCCATGGCAATATGGTGGCTTAGATTATCGTAATTATAGGATAACAATTATTATTATTGATAATAAATAATATACACACATTCATGGCATTTGGCTGATGCTCATTCACAGGAACTTACACTCCACTGTCTACTTGTGCTCAGATGGAATGACACAAAAAGCCTCTTGACTCTTGATATTCTTGATTTGTGATTCCCAAAATGCATAACTGTTTTCAAATGGCATTTTCAATGCATCTCCTGTGACTGCTTTTGATCACTTTAACTCAGTTAACTTGTGTGCACGGTGGATGATGTGGTATTGTGGTTATTATATTTTCTGGCTGAAACAGTGGCATGGTTTATGTGGGTAATGCTCTGCTCTTGGGGATGCATCGGGATGCTTTGACATTCATACAACAAGAAAAATGTGGTCATAAGTCTCTGATCACTTCCGAATGTGGTTTGAGTGATCAGATTACAATGTGTCCTTGAGATACATTGTATACCTGAATTGCACTGTGCTGGCCACTTATGATCAAATCACATATATATATATATATATATATGGAATCATCTTTTTTATGCGAAAAAGTCAACTGATTTCCTTCATCAAAGAAAGCCAGCTACCTGCCAAGAGACTCATTTTGAATTAAGTGTTGTTTTATCCACTACGAGCTGTTAAACTCTTCAGAAAAAAGCAAGGATGTGGACTGATATCCAGAGAAAACCACTGAATGACAAATTTCTCATCTGTATCAAAAGAGAGAGATATGTTGCCAAGCAACTTGATGCTTTGAATGACGCCTGAAAGCAATTTCCTTACCGCAATGAAGATCCCTAACCTGATATGTGAAGTCCAATATATGTATAAAAATGCATTAAAATGCATTTGTCCTTGAGGCCCATCAGGGTGGTAGTTTCTATTTCGTAAGTGCATTTGTGTTTGTGTGAGTATGTGTGCACAATGTACCCCAAGAAGGCTGGTTTTCATTTAGCAGGACAGCCAATTTGGTTTGGAAACAGCAATTACCTTCATGGCCACTGTATCCTTGACCAGGACTGACCGGAGCTGACCATTGAGCTCAAAAAACACCTCCCTCTGCCCAGCCTTGTTCAAGTCCCCCAAGGCCAGTGCTTTGATATGTAGAGTCTTTCCTCTCTCCAACTCCACCTGAGAGAGAGAGAGAGAGAGAGAGAGAGAGAGAGAGAGAGNATTAAATTAAAAATCCATAAATCAAGCAAATCAAGTAGGCTTTCATTGCAAGGGTGCTTTGAATCAACACTTTTTTTTCCCTCTGTGTACGAGGGAATTCCTGCCTGTGATGACTGACTGTACACTACACACGTTCCAGATATGGAACGAGAAACAGGATTAAAGTATTCCTTTAATAAAGTAAATGTGTTTTTGTTAGATGGTCCCTGTTCTGTTTATACTACATCTGTTCCCTGATCTGACTTCCTCCTTCACAGACGCAGAGGCCCTTCCCTACAGGGTGGAGGCCCCGGCGCCGACATTGCCAGCATTCCACAGCATTCCTTACAATTCCTACCTCGAGACAGTCATGGCTGCAGGTGGAGTCCAGTGCTGAAATAGAGGGAGAGAGAGAGAGAGAGAGAGAGAGAGAGAGAGAGAGAGAGAGAGAGAGAGAGAGTTAAAATCTTTTCGAGTTAAACATAGACTGAGAGCTGACTCAGGCGTTTGGAAGGCTCATTTCCATGTACTGTTTTTAGCACTCAAATGTGATACAGCTATTTTGGGGGGGTTGCACTACTGTTCCCACGTCAGCAAACGGCTTAATATAGCCCATGTTAATCTTTGCTAATCATCCACGACTAACATCTTATTTGGCCGGCTGTACTCTAGGGAGCCCTTCTGTAATCAGACTATGGGGAAAAAAATCAGTCACTAAGCCATAAAGGATTACGCAGGCTTTCACAGATGAATGCTGGGAATAATATGGTCCTTATCCAAGCAGAGAACGAAACCTAGTTTAAAGGTTTTTAGAAAATCGAAGGAAGATACAGACTTCTCAATCCACTTCACATCAGTGGAGGCTAAAGCAGCCAGCAAGGTGAATTTTACTCAGCACCCCCCACCCCCTCCTTCTTTTCCTTGTCTGATTAGCTGTGGCGGTCCAGCCTTTCATCTCCTCACAGTGCAAAGCACAAGGCCAGGAGCACGTCTGGGCCTGGAAGGTAGCACCCAGGTGGGCGTACCATGTTGGCCTGCTGCTCCAGCTGCCTCCGCTCACTGTTACAGCATCTTCTAGAGCTCTTATTAATGGGGCTTTAGGATCCATACACACCACTGAGATACAGCAGGCAAATTTAGTATCACCACAGGGACAGAGACAGATAGAGAGCAGCACACAGTTAGAACAGGTCATGCTCTGATAAGCTGGCCAGAGTCGCTGAGAGTAGACTCGGTAGTGATTTCTTCTACAGTATCAGCGCTGTCCTGTAAATGCAAACAGTAGTCTAAAGCAAACTGAAATCTGCTCTGGAACATGTAAATATCCCTTTTGTGTTAAGCTATAAATGTAGGTGGTACATAGACGTGGGCATTATGATAATATTTTATTGTATTGTGAGCATATTGTGAGAGCTAATGCTTAAACATCAACCAGTGCATTATGATTATGAATCTGTTCAGAACCCAATAAACTATGTAATTATTCATTTATTCAGTGTTTGCATAAAGAAAGTATAATGTATATTTTGGATTTTATTATTTTTTTTTTTACCCTTGATTTTTTCCCTGTGAAGTGCCAATTCCCCATCCCCACTATCATTTTCACTCTCCCTCTATCACACATGATGCTCCTGACACTAGGAGGGTGAGAACGAGCACATGGTTCCTCTGATGCATATAACGCCAACCTCAGACTCTTTTCAAACTGCCACCATTTGCATCCTCGCTGGACAGCCAACACACTCGGTGGTACGGATCATATGGTTGATCAGAGGAGGATGGATCCCCCTTGTGAGCCTTGTTCTTCCCAAGGTTTCTTCCTGCAGCTCTGATGGAGATTTTCCCTGCCATTGTCACCCTTTGGCTTGCTCACCTGTTTAGTTTATATGCTTATATATTTCATGTGCTTTTTTCTTTTTTTTTTTGTGTAGGGTTAGGTAAGCAACTTTCTGACTATCAGTTAACAGTGTCAACAAAACATCATACAAATAAATTAGAATTGATTATTATGCATGGCTGCATAACAATTTACTGTTGAAAATATAAAAACTATTATTCAATTTGCTTTAATTTATATAAGACATAATTCTTCAAGGCACTGCTAAATGAAGCAAGTTGCATTGTGAAGCTTAACTGATCCACACTAGGGGTTGATGATAAAGTAAAAATATTAAATTATGATATTTAAAGACACTTTCATTGTATATATATTATTTATGTATTTCATATATAATTTTCTCCATTTCGGAAGTGCCAATTATCCAACCTGTTAGGACTCGCACACCAAGCTCCCGACATTAAGAAGGTGAAGATGAGCACATGCCTCCTCCGATACATGTGAAGTCAGCCACCACCTCTTTTCGAACTGTTGACTGGGTGTGATGTAGGGCGAGAGCGTCATCTACCCATCCAGAGAGCATGGCCAACTTTTCTCTGTTGGCAAGTATTATGACCTGGGATTCGATTCAATTTTTGTTTGCTATCTGCATGCTGCCCCATACTTATTCACAATTTACTGTCCTGGATCCAGTCTAACAGGGCTTTAAATGAAATGTGTAGATGGTCTTTAAAACCAGATGACATCTATGATATGCTCATAAAAGTGTATTGTGCATCAGGATAACAAAAAAATTAACTCAAACCAATCTGGCAACCCTGCGAGATAACGAGCAACCCAAAGCTGTTAAAGGTGTATTAGGACTGCATCTCCGGTTACAATACTGTTGCCTCAAACTATAAGAGATTTGAATGCTATTGCAAAGCTCAATCTCCAAAGACTCTGGTGCACCTGGTGACAAGTTGGCATCTGGATTCATAAAGAATTTAACATTTTCCCCACAGAAGTGTGTGGGTTGACAAAGTGGTGAGAGTAAAAATGTAGTAAATATTAGATAATATTTCCTGCATCTTAAAAAAATGTAGACAAATATATATATCAGGCTGAAATGTGGTCAGCTACTTATTGAACAATGGTTGTTGTTGTTTACAGAGTAAACCTGGTCTAATTCTGTCTTTATTATGATATATGCAGTTGCCCTAGAAGTACTGATGATACCCCAGAGACACCCAGACAAGCTCACAGTGTCAGTTTATTACGTTAAGAGTAATGTTTCATCATATTTCCCACCCATACCAGAGTATGTATATTTTTAGCCTAAATATCAATGTCACAGACATATTACCCTATCTAATTAGAACCCCACTGTGCCCATAACTCACAGACACACATGTGCACACGTGCACCTACTCTCACTGATACAATGGTACATATCAGGCTAATAAAATTACAGCATCACAAGGACAGGTTGGGCCACAGAGCAGGCCTAATTTAGAGCTTCTCCTGGCATTGACATTGAATATTAAAACAGGAGAAAAAAAGTCTGGCTTTTTCGGCCATTGCTTAGAAGGTCAAATCCCACAGTGCTGTAAATCTGAGAGGCCAAACTGGGTTTGGCATGTACTTGTCTCAGAAGAAGGGATGGAAAGAAGAAGGATATAGAACAGTTAGAAACACTTTGCCCCAGATAGAGGCATCAGCACAAGCAGAGATTATAATTTATGGCAGACTAGCAGAGCCAGACGTGAAAAAAAAAAAGTGAGAGGAGAGAGAGAGAGAGAGAGAGAGAGAGAGAGAGAGAGAGAGCATTGGAAGATGTTACAAATAAATTACCTCAAACTCCTCTGCAATATTTGGCCCATCCAGGAACAGGCGGGTGCTGAGGCGGTCGACAGGACCGAAGCTGCGCCTGAACTCTTTGAACTCCTTGAAGACTTTTGGGTACATGGCAGCTGACATCACATCTTCAGGTGTGATTTCACTGCCATGCTCTGCTTTCAGGTCAGCCTCCAGTTTTTGGAAGTCAGTGGGTGGCAGTGAGGCCCCGGGGCGACCCTCAAGTCGAGGCAGCGACTTCAGCACCTATGACACACAGTGGACCGGAGTTAACTTTGCTTGGCTACATATCAAATGAAAATGTCTACACCACGTGTCTTTTTGAACTTCAACAGATGGTGCCAAGCAGAGGCCAAGACTTCAGAGGCCACATTTTACTTTCTGGCAGACTAATTACTGTTTAGTCCCCTCATCGGTTCTTTGCTTTAGTATGGAGAGAAATGTATGTGTAGAGAGGCCGTTTTTTTGATAGTTTACTATATAAAAGTCCACTGTACATAATTCTTGCATATTTTTCATTTTACATGCTGCTCATTTAAATTTACTCTCTCTCCACTTTATGTATATTTGCATCTATATTTTTATACATATGCATTTATATTTACACATATGATGCATAGTGTACACTGTAAAATTACACACATTACATTAGCTACACATTAAGCATTCATCAGTAAATATAGAACTGATGGAGAATGAGTCTATAGAGGAGTCTATATTGAACCTTTTTGAAAAGGGTTCTAGATGGCACTAAAAAGGGTTCTTCTGCTGTTATAATGTCAAACTTATAAACAGCTTAAAATGAGGATTCTTCAAGTGTGCTTCAGTAATGTAAATGGTTCTATATACAACCATGAAAACTCGAAGACAGAGCACCAAAACAATTTTTTCTATTATTACAAGCTTGAGATCATAACAACAGTAGAACTGTAGAACCTTGTTTGGTGCCATATAGACAACTTGCCCAAAGAAACCTCTACGCTGCTTTCTCCATCAGTCTGAAGAACCCCTTCACAATGCAAATAACCCTTTATTCTATATAGAACCATATTCTTTTACTAAAGAACCCTTGAAGAACCCTAATTAATTTCTAAGTGTGTAGTTACATTGTATTATTGTTGGTTGTGTGTTTTTGTATCATTTCATACTTAAGTCGTCTGTATTCTCTTCTATTTACTGCCATGGCTTTAATGACATCTAAGTCTAACATCACCCAAACGTCTGCAATCGTAAGTAATTATCTCAAGACCTCCATACATAACAATACAGATTTACAGAATGCAGATTTCATCCCAGTTTTACCATCAAGTATTTCCAGCATATTTGATGCCGTTACTTGTAGTAGAATAAAAGCTTAATTACCACTGTCAAACACATTCCAAGAGAAGATGGAAGGCACAGACAGTTTTAACAACAGGAACATTGTCAAGGCCATGTAAGACAGCAACACGGTGGAGACATAATTGATCCTGTTTAAGAGAAGCACTTGCTGATTAATCGAGGCTGGCACGACAAGTGTCAGAATGACACTCCTTTGTTTTCTTTTTTTTTGGGAAGAAGCTACAGCAGCAGATTAAACCATCCTTTGACATTTTGGTGACAAAAAACAGGAGGATATAACTAGATTAGTGCGCAGCGCAGTCAAGCAAAGGAGATGTGAAACAAGAGGAAAGATAAACATACAGGCAAACAACGGTTTATACCAGCAGGTCTGCTCTGTAATAGCTCAACGATTCAGTTTGTTATTCAGCTGAAACTTCACTGCGCCCCCACTGTGTGTTAAAATGGTCACCCACGGTCCCACCATGCCTGGCTTTTGATTAAATTGCCTCCCAACAGCTCGTGCACCATTTCAGAGCTTACAGGGTCCCCGCGTTGATTAAACTGCCTCCCGACTGCTTGTACACTATTTCCGAGCTTAAAGGGTCCCCATTGGACTATATCTGTTCTTTGAAGCTGTAGAAAGCATTTACCCTACATCATCATTTGAGCAATGAATTGGTTGTTTGGCTGAGCAGCCACAGAGCTACCAATATGTTCAAAAAAAAAAGACCAAAAGAGCATTCACCTTCTCCTTACTTCCTCCCAGTAGAGGCCTCAGCATCATTTGTTTCGCATCAGTCGCAAAATCCGCTTTCGCTTGCTATCATCTTTTCTTTGTTGGCAATGGGCACGGAGGAGGCAGCAGGAGGTTTGGGGAATCAACATAGCAATATAACACTAGAAGCTGTTTCCTATCTGATGGCACACACTTTGTAACCTGGTCACAAGCCTCCATCTCTCTCTCGTTCTCTAGGCCTGCCATTACCACATCAATGGAACAGAATAGAGTTCTCCCACTGCAACTTTATTTGCTCAAATTTATAAGCATCACATCAGGTATGGCAGCAAGCCGGCAGATACAGCCAAGGGGAGTGTGAAAGTATGTGTGAAAAAGAGACAGAGTGGTAGCAAGACAAAGACAAAGGGAGAGCGGCAGAGTGAGGACAAAGCAAGATAGAGAGAGAGAGAGAGTTCTCCCTCATTCTGTACTGCTAAATCCATCTTCACTCACCTTGCATTACCCTGAACCCCTCCAGCCTGTCTCAACACTCCTTGATATCCATCACAAGGCAGTGAAAGCAGAGCTGACACTCACTGACTGGACCACTGGACGCACAGTTATGCGTTGTGACATTAATGGACATTTCATCCAGAAGAATGTGGGAGGCACGCAGAGCACCGTTTAAACACCTCCTCTGATCTCTCATCTCAATCCATCCACCTATCCGTCACTCATGCTGGACAGGGGCTGGAGATTTCTGATGGACGTAATGATCTTTGACTGGAGATAAACACCAGCAGGCCACAGGATTTAGAAGAGATGCTAAACTGTCCTGCCCCACATTCACTATAAATTCCAAGGTCAAGTGTCCTCTTCAGACCAGGAAACTTTAACTGAATCTCACACTTTGACATTTATGGTGTTTGGCAGATGCTCTCATCCAGACCAACTTCCAATGCCATAAAAGAACCGCTCTTGGTTCCTGAAACAACTTTTCAAAGGATAATTCCACAAAGAACCACTCTTGCAAAAGAGATGTTGGAGTGTGATTCATCTTTTGATGGTTTAAAGAACCTATTCTCTAGGGAGCAACAGTTGGTTCATCAGTGGCATAGCTCAAAGAACACCCTTTAAAAAGGTTATCTCATTTTTTTCTCCTCTGGTTTAGTCATGGCTGAATATGAAGCCAGTTACTGTGTTTTTTCCAACATGAAAGGGGTGATGGGGGCGACCTGCCTACTCAGACTGTAGGTGAACTATCAACCATAGATATACATACCTAGATGTGGCATTGTCTGTTGAACTCTATCTGTGGAGCTACATCTGCACGTTTGCCATGTTGGAGAGGTCGAGATCCACTTGCAAACAAATACAAGTGTACTAAGATGTGCTGAGTTCTCAAGAATGATTTATTATCCAGACAGTTCTCACCAAAATTGTATTGTAATAATATTCAGACATAGATTAATCTTGTGGAAGATTTTATTTCTATTTAATTAACTTTTTTTTATTTCTATTTAATAATTGTGATTATGCTCATTAGCTGTCTGGAGCAGGATGTAAAAAGGGAGCTCAGAACAATCTCACACATCAGAAAATCCCTTAGTGTGTATAAAATTTCTAATACAAAGCACATAAAAATTTAATAAACCCTTCGAAACACTGTAAGAAAAATGAGGCTGAGGGCGGCTCATATTTCCCAACTACTTGTTGGAATTTTCCCATACCGCCTTAAACGGTGCAGCATCAGGCACCAGAATGTAGGTGCTGCATCATCAAGCTGGTAAATAAGAAGATGACTTTGGCTTTGTTTGAGTTGCAAATCTATCTTAAATATACAGATTAATATAAATTATATATGAAGTTAAGTGGCTCAATTTCAAATCGACTTCAAGGAGTGACTGGTCACTTGCTGCCTAATCTATCCAGCCTTTCACTTTGCCTTTCAGTGGTGCTAATGTTATGGTTGAACGGTGTAACTCTATTCATCATTGTGGGTACAGTTTCCCTTCTTTTTATTCATGGAATAACCACTTTTGATGATGCCTCAGAAGAACCACTTCTTTCAGCTGAGTGGTTTCAATTGAGTTGTTTAAAGAACCATTCACTGAAAGGCTCTTTAGGAAACCAAAAGAGGTATTTTTGAGAGCATATGTAAAATGGGACCTAGTACAATAGCCAACTTTCTACAGTGATTCCGAAGTCTTATGTGACCATTCCATTTGGGGATTTGAGTGTCCCACTTTTTCATCTCCGTCTCCAAGGCCAGGTGTTGGTGTGCTAGCTTTAAAAATGCTCCTCCTGATAGACGTTCTCAGCTCAGATGAAGGCGGTGTGTGTAGAGTGCACACCCGAGGCCCAACCCTCAGCCCTCCACTGCGCCTTCTCCAAACGAGCCAGCCATTAGCAAATTCAGTTAAGCTAATGCCTTTGAAATGATACATAAAATATGCCGATTAGTGCATGGTGAGGCTCTCCCAGGAGCGCCTGAGAAGGTTTTAGTAGCTTTTCTCTCGGCGGAGGCCCACGACACAAAGGAGTGCTCGCCAATGCTATTAGTCACAGAGACTGCAGTTCAAAGATGCCTCACACATTTCCCTGTCACCCCTCGTTAATTTGACGGCTTTTCAGGCAATTTGTGAAGAAGAAGATGAGATGTGTGTTGTGTGTGTGTGTGTGTGTGTGTGAGCGCTGAGGATGGGATGAAGAAGAAGCAGAAGATGGCGTCTCTGGTCAGAACCTTCCTCCCGCCTTCTGTCTGCTGTTAAAGGCCTTGTTTAATTGAAGTGTCACACAATGTCATTAAAATGCATAATTTACTGGTTGAGGCATTTGGAACTTGATGGCCTCCTTTTAGTTTGTGCTTTAAGCTCTGCAGCACCAAGGACTGAGACAAGAAGCTTATTGGGAGAGCTTATGGTGAGAAGACACGGGCTTTTATATGCTAGCCTACATAATCCTCTGTAATGTATCACAACAAAGAGCAGGAATCCATTGAGTCTCTGTGTCTGAAGGAGGATGTGTGAAGGGCACGTGTTAGCTATAAATGTACAGATGAGTAAAGAGAATAATAATGGTGAGGAATGTTTGGTGCTGAATACTTTTAATCGTGATAAATTATTCAGAATGTTAAAACACACCAATGCTTTGTGTTCCCATTACTTTGGTTTTGTGCAAGGCTGTGTGTGTGTGTGTGTGTGTGTGTGTGTGTGTGTGTGTGTGTGTGTGGGTGTAGAGGAGAGGAACGCTTATCAGTGTTGCTCTGGTGGGTCGTAAAAGACGGGGCTGTGCTATCTGAGCTGATCTGGATGAGCTGATCCACACAGATAGGAGCGCTACAGACTGGACTTCAGGGAGCTCCACTGCATCACATGGACAGCCTCTCTCTTGTGCTCTCTCTCTTTCTCTCTCTCTCTCTCTCTCTCTCTCTCTCTCTCTCTCTCTCTCTCTCTCGCTCTCTTTCTCTTTCCTCTTCCTCACGCTTCCTCTCTGCTACCTTCCTCTCACTCTCTTCCTTGTTTTACCCCACTCTATCCTTTTGTCCTCACTCTCTCCTTTCTTCCTTATTTTCCCTTACTCTCGGTTTTGTCTTTGTTGCATTCCCATAATTCTGTTCTTTCTCTTCCTCACTTTCCCTCACTATCCCATTTTCTTCCTCACTTCCCCTCACTCTTCGTTGCATTCCCTCACTCCATTCTCTTTTTTGCTTTCTCTCACTTTCTCCTTTCTCTTTCCCTCATCCCTCACTCTCTCCTTTATCTTCCTTGCTTTCCCCTTTTTCTTCACTTTCCCTTCCTTCCTTCATTTCCTTCACCTTCATTCTTCCCTCACTCTCTCCTTACTCATCTCTTCTATACCCCACTCCGTCCTTTATCTTGCCCTCTATGCCTCACTCTCTCCTTTCTCTCCCCCTCTATTCCTCATCTCACTTCTTTCTTTTCCCCTCTACTGTATACCTCTCTCCCTTCTCTTTTTCTTTTCCTCACTCTCTCTTTTCTCTTCCCCTCTATCTCTGTCACCACTCACTTTCCCTATTCCCTCACTCTTTCCTTTCTCTTCCTCATTTCCCCTCTCTTCCTATCTTTTCCTCTCCCTCATTCTCTCTTTACTCTTTCTCTCTCCCCCAGTCTCTCCTTAATCTTTCCATCTTCCTCATTGTCTCCTTTCTCTTCATTCCCCTCTCTCTTTCTCATTCACAAACAAATCAGAACACCCTCCTCGAACAGTCGCACAAACACACTCAGACATAGAAACACATTAAAAACAGATTCCAGCTGTCGTGTGTGTCTGATAGCCTAAGGCTATCTGTGCTATTATACCATATACTGTACACCCAGGCACAGGAGATACAACACCATTAGCTCTTGTCACCTCTCTGCACTAGTGAAATGCACCACAAGCTGAGCCATGCCCTGCTTCACCAGAGCCTAGAGCTACTATAAATGTTTTAAATCATAGAGCGGTATAGCCCAACAGTTTTCCTCATCGTCCAATTAAATAAATACACCACTGCTCACACAAGATGTTCAAGTACACACACTATTTGAATAATCTTCACAGAAAAGCACTGCTAATTAGGGGGTCTGTATTTTAGTAAAAAAAAAAAAAAATAGGACACTGGAGACACATTGGTACCCACTGTGATTAGGATGTTGTGGCTGGGGGCTTCAAGGACAATCAGGTGTGAGTGGAAACCCTGCTTTATTTAAAGAACAGGGATCAATCAAAGTCTGATCTTCACAACACATTTTTGTGGACTTGTATCGTGGCATGAAATAAAGGAGATTTCTGAAGAGCTCAGAGAAAGAGTTGTTGATGCTCATCATGCTAATGTTCATGAGTCCACCATCAGGAGAATAATGAAAAACAATGGTGAGCATATCAGGGTTGCAGGAAGGAAGATGCTGGTTTCCAAAAAGCTGCTTAACTGTGATTTGATGATGATCACTTGGACAACCTAGAATGCAATGGGAATAAGGTTCTGTGGACATTATATGAATCGTCCTGATGAGTGTTATATCTTGAGAATGGAATTCTCAATTCTCAGCATTCCAGCATAAAAAGAGCATCTCATGTGTGAAACATGGTGGTGGCAGCTGATTTGCTGCATCTCTGCCAGCATGGCATGACATTCATAATGGAACAATAAATTCTGAATTATACCAGCAAATTCTAAAACACGATATTAGGACAGAGCTGTCCATGAGCTGAATCTCCAGAGAATGTGGGTCATGTCACTCAAGGTCCTGACCTTAATCCAATACAAATGTTGTGAAAAGACCTGAAGCAAGCAGTTCATGGGGGGAAACCCAACAACATAACCAGAATTTATGCTGTTTGATTTACATTGTTATTGGTACATTTTTCTGCTTTTTTACATTTGTGTTTAGATTGTAATGTGCTCTCTCTCTCTCTCTCTCTCTCTCTCTCTCTCTCTCTCTCTCTCTCTCTCTCTCTCTCTCTCTCACCCACACTCCCTCAATCACACACTGATGTGAAATCAATGCAAAATTCCAGATATTTTGCTCAATTTAGTAATCCTGGCTGAACGCATGTACGGTCACCCTATGCTAATATAATGAAAGCCTCTGGAGCATCCACATGAGTCTTAGGTTACAATACCCAATGCCAAACATCAGTTAGACAGGTATAAAGCTCCCCAGCAACAACTTAGGTGAAGCATAGGCCCCCTCCAGTCGCTATTCTTGATGCTAATGCTGTGTTTGCATTGCTTATTGCAGTGCACCACTGGCTGTATCACAGCCTGCTGTTTAATATTTATGTATCTATGGTGATTTCCAATAAAGAGGCCACAGAATTACACACTAGACATTCGAGAAACCTTGGGAGCAGTACAACTAAAAGGTATTTTATGACAGAAGCTGCATTGTTAATAAAACATTAAAAAAACACTAATATCACAGTCACTACCCTGCGGCCTGTCTCCATCAGCACGGTCATCCTTCCATCTCCTTGACTTCTGCTCCCAAAAAACGAAGCTGCTCATTTGAATGAGGAGCACACTTCATTTATCTTTGTGTCTCTCTATTCTCCCTCTCTCTCTCTCTTGCTCACTCTCTGCATTATTCTAAATGTGCATGTCACTCTTGGAAGGCCAATTTAGTTAGGTCCCGTTCTCCACAGGGACTCATATGGAAATGCCGCCACTGCTAACAAACAGCGTTTGATCTTTCATTTTTGGACTTCAGGGTGTCACGTTACTCGCGGGAACTGGAGCGTGAGGGTGTCTGTGGATGAGAGTGTGAGAGAGAGAGTGATAGAGGAAGAGGGATAGAGAAATGGGAGATTTTCGAAGCTCAATGGCCCTCTGGTAGAAAGCGACACGTGTCCGTTGTCAATAATCACTCTGAGGCAGCCAAACACATTAGAAATTCCCCCTCATGACTTCATAGCTTAGTTGATTTGTAGGGTGTGTGTGTGTGTGTGTGTGTGTGTGTGTGTGTGTGTGTGTATGTGTGTGTATACATGTGTGTGAGCAGTGTCAGCCGTTTGTCTGCGTAGTGTTCGCTGAGGGGTTTTATTAACTCGCACAGCACAACAGCCTATCAAACAATACACCACTTACCAGGAAACAGAACAAAAACACAACAAAAGAGGAGCACAGATCAGAAAAAAGGATGACCTCTCTCTTCCAGAACTCATGTCTTTAATTCTCACACACATACATATACACAAACCATACTCAGCAGAATCACTACTGCTGATTAGGCACTTATATCCAAGCCTGATTCTGTCGACTCATTTAAGAGACAGAGAAGTTGGTTCATTTGAAACTGGTCCTCTGAGGTCTTGGCTTAAGAAAGCATATTTTCAGTCTACAATTAAATAAGCTCTTCCAAAAAATTGTTGCATCCAGACGGAAGTCTCGGAAGGAAGATAAAGGTTACCATGAATTATAAATGATTAAATATTAAGACTGATATGAGCTAAATTTATTGTGCTTATGTGGAAGTAGTGCCTCACAGTGTGGTGTCAGGGCATCATGTTTGCTAAGGCAGCATGCCATACACCTTGGTATGGAGTTGTAGAGGTTCCTAATAGTGTCCTGTGATATAATCCATTCCATTAAGCTTAAATATTCTAGGGGTCCCGTGTTAATAGTATGTCCACTATCATTCCACACATTTTCAATTGGGAATAAGTCTGACAGGGTAGCTGCTGGAATAGTGCACATGCAGATTTTTAATTTGGTCCACTAACACAAAAGGGGGACTTGTCACTGAAGATGACTAACTGCCATTCTGGAAGGACTCCATGACATTCTGGCACGACACACTGCAGTATTTGGCAACGTCGACAAGGTGTTCAGGGCAGTCATCATAGTGGTTTGCATGCATGAAGTAATGCATCGTTTAGCTGTCTGCCAATGGTGCTGACACCAGGATGACTCATAGAGAATCACTGCTCACTGAATGTCTACAAATGTGGCTGTTGGGTCACTCTGTGCATTTCGGACAATCTGTCAGTTCTACCTCTCCGTGGTTCATGTAAGTCTCCTAGATCCTTAATGCTACTGATGCATGCCTTCTTCTATCCACTGCCACCAACAGTGTGCTATGGTAATCTGCATGACCACTATGATGCACAATATGTTGATCAAAGTATCCAACTTCCCTCTCTTAAACTGCCCAAATTGCATATTTTGCTTGCAAAGGATGATACCAACACACAGAGTCAGAATGGAAAGCATGGACAACGCGACGACCTTACATAGTCAGTCAGGTACAATGACAAGGCCTGTCCTTACTTACATCAAATAAACAGCCAAGTGTGAGACTTGAATCATTTGTTCAATTAGCAAAACAGTGTTAATTGAGTCATTAAACATTATTATTAGCTGGACAGCTTGGCTCTGCTGGACAGACAAAAACAGTCAATATCTAATTGACTTCCTGCAATTGCGAAGGACAAAGGGGCCTAATATTTAATAAACGACTTCCTGCCATAAAGAGGGACCACTTTTCTCCTGTTAATCAATGAGTGGAAGATATACGGAACACCACATGGGAATGATGCCCTTCTTCACTGTGAGCTAGATAGCTCTGGAGTAAGCTTGCCAGCTAGCAGAAAAGCAAATGTCTAAGCTGATACCCACAATTCAGTGCACTGATAAGAGTCTGTAGCAATCCTGCAGTTTCCTTCTATGAAAAGCATGATGACAATAAGACTTTTAGAATAAGATAGTAAACTGGATTAAAGAAAAACTATGGTATCCAATTCACTTCTTCTTTAATGACCAAAGCCTGTGATTCTGATTCTGATTGGCTTTCTGAGTTAGATTCTCTTTTGCTACAATCCCAGCTGAAATGGAGATTCTGATTGGCTCTCTGAATTAGATTCTCTTTTACTGTGCCTCCAGCTAAAACGACTGTTCTGATTAGTTCTACTGAGGAGTCTACCTGTTTGTGCCCGTTTGTCAGTAGCAGTGCAGTTTAGATTGCTGTGGATTCTGAATTTATTTGATGGGCTGGATTAGAACTTTTATTAGGGTCTGATCCAGCCATGGGCTGTATGATTGACACCCCTAGTCTAGATGAAAGGCAGGAAATTGTAACATATTTCCTTTCTGTACAATAATGTATTTCTGAATGAAACACTCTACAAGCATCTCTGAGCTCTGAGGAAGTACTAAAAGTAAGATGTCTAAAAGTCATTTTGATATAAGATTAAAGGAAAAAAACATTATTTGAAACTGATATATAAACCATAGCTAATATGACCAGGGACAGAAGCTAACTATCTATCAAGAGTTTTGATGTTAGATGGAAAAGATGTCCCTTGCTGATTGGAGGGTGTGCAAATTTGCTCTGAGGCTTGTCCTGTATGTATCACTAGTACAAGCCTGTTTAAAATTCAAATCTCTCATTTATGAGAGATTTGGTTGTTCATTTTTATTTTTTATGTAAAACTTCCTGAATGCAATCAAGAACAACAGACTCACAGGCCACAATTCAATGCTGTCACACTTCTGCTTAACAGACTACCTATTTTCAATTACAGTAAACTGTGAATGGACTCAACGTTATTTGCAGTCTTCAGGGTAACATTCTTCCTGTTTTGGAGGAAACTGTAAATGCAGTGCACTGTCACACTGGTTGTAATCACCAACAAAAAAAGAAGTAGAGAAGAATTGGCCTCTTAAACACACACACACACACACACACACACACACACACACACACACACACACACGTGTGTGGCCTATTCTTCTCTACTTCTGTGTATATATATGTGTGTGTATATATATCTATATATATATGGATTATATAAATGGTTTAAATACAAAATCCCCATCATCCGAAATTAAATTAGTGCGGGTTTCAAGTTCAGTTACAAATTCCTAGCCTGCCATTTCTGTATCGGTGCACCCTTTTGCTTTTATTACTTTCCCGGCTAAATCCTTGCACAGGTTGTACTTTGCGTGGACTGAGAAACTGCGAGATTGCATGATGTTGTTATTACAGGGTCAGTGTATGTACTTGTAAAGTCATGCACCATTGCACAAGTGTGTGTGTTACCTTAGACCTGAATGGCTCAGGGAAACCTCCGTGGGGTATACCGACATGTCCCTGCAGAAACTCCACCACGGAGAGGGGAAAGGACAGCTCGTCTGCCCTCTCCTCTACTTCTGCTCGAGAGAGCGAGTTCTGAACCATGAACTGTGCCAAATCACCCACAATCTTAGAGGAGGGAGTTACCTGTGGAGAAAGCGAGAAGGAGAAGAATATGTTGAAGTAGTTATACATTACATTTTTCCTGCATTTTATTTTTTTTCCACTAAATTTCACATACTATTTTCTTTAACCTTGTAGAAATAGGAGAGAGAAAGAGTCTAATTCTATCGGCAATACATCTTTAAAAGGGCTAGACCAGCTGTGTGTGTGTGTGTGTGTGTGTGTGTGTTTGCACGTCTCTATCAGCAATGGGTGAAACCTAAACCAACTGAATGCATTTATTACAAGGAGTGTCCACAAACATTTGGACATACCTTGTATTACATATATTATATATTTTTTTTTTTTCATTTCAGTGAAAGGAACTTCTATGTTCCAATGTTTCTATGATATGTGTTTAGCTCTGTCTCTGAAATGCTAACAGATAATGCAGCAAAGAAAGAAAGAAAGAGAGAGCAGGACAGTGGGTTTAGATGTTGATGGACAGAGCTCCCCTGAGCTTTAAGAGCAGTACAGAGCACAGACAAAAATGGAAGGGAGGAATGAAGGCTATCAGATGAACGGAGAGAAGAGGCAGTCCAGACTGGAGGCAGGAAGGGGGTGGGAGAATGATAAATGGGCGAGTGAGAGACAGTACAGTGGGATGGACGGACGTTAAGCGTTAAATGTCAAGTCGGTAAGGGCTCGTGTTACAGCGAAGTGACACGTCGTCACGCTTCCTGTCAAATAATTGGCTGGGCTGGTGAGATAGGCAGAAAGAAAATTACATTCGCTTCATTACTTATGAAAATATTTTGACACTTCTGTGATTGTATCACATCTCATAAAATCTGGTAAATGGAAGGAAGGAAGACTGAAGGAACAAGATGCACCCAAATATCACTGGGATTAAGCTTCACAATAGACTTAAAGCCAAAGGAGGTTTGCGGTGAAGAAAAAGGGGAGCGAATACTTCCTCCATGCACACAACTGAGCCACAACATGTATGGGATTTCTAGAGGTATTAGGGGGATTAGGGTGCATGGATGTGTGTGCAAATAAACATGTGTGAAGGACAATAATTCCAAGGTGACAGATTCCAGCTCTCCTCTACATCTGTTAAACCATCACTTTCAAGGTAAATCCTACTATCCCTTGGGTAACCCCAGGGTATTTATTTTTTAATTAGGGGATTTTTTGTTGGTTAAATGTAAGTTGTCAATAAAAAAAAACTGCAAAATACATTTTGCACTAGATCTATGCTATATAATTCCAATGTTTACATGTGGAATTATATACCATCAGCTCAGGTGCCTCACTCCAGCTCACTCATAGCAGTGAACATCATGTACAGTTCCCATTGACTTTATAGCGAGGGCATTTTTGAAACATCTGACCTGCCTGGCACCATATGCTTAAAAAATGCTGGAAGTAGTCAGACATTGAGTGATGGTGAAAAAAAAAAACACCCACCGAATGCTCTAGTGTACCTGAACAACAGAGATTACCATGGTTATCACTTTATTTCAATGTATTTACAGCAAGCATCAATCAGAACCATCAAATGTGAGGTGGGAATGCCCACACTTGTGCAAGTTGTGAGGTGTCATCTTGTGAGTGAAGTTCCATGTGCCATGGACGCTAAAGACTGCTACACTGACCTGTGAAATATGCATATGGGTCTCCAGCATTGAATGTGGATGTGAGGTGTTTGTCAATTCAAGCTAGATGTTGCATGTCATAATCATTAAGCCAGTGGGTGACCACTGTGCTGTCCACCGTTGGTGGTAATGTATTCTATTCTGCACAACTTCAAAAATGGAATGTCACAAGCATCTGGCACTATTATGCATTGCTTGAACTTTACCGATGCTATATTGCCGGGAGCACACTGGCCAGAGTTTAACCTCCCTCACAACTTATACAGATGTGAGGATTTCCAAACTCTCCCCTGAGGCATTGCTACTTCATAATTAATTTACATGCCGCCTCAAGCGTGTCTTTTCTGTGTGTTTTTTAACACCAAACATCTGTACCTTTTTTCATTGGTAACAAACCAAAGCTGCGCTACTGTCCAATTCATAAATCTGTGCTGAATTTCCTCTCTTAGTGTATAAAAAAATACTAAAATCTGTGAATTGCAAAATAATTATCATATCGCTCCTCTGAGAACGGACTAAACCCAGTTAATGTGCTTCTTTGAAAATGCTCTTTGATATTCCATAGCCATAGCATTGGCATGAACACAGAACCATACACTGCTCGGTCTAATGGGAGATGTAGTCCTACCATCAATCCTCCACTCACTGCCTGAGGCATTAATTTAGCTCTAATCGGTTTGGCTGTTTTCTCAAAGCCGGTAACGGGCTAAAGGAGCACCAGGTGCTGTTGAAAGGAGCTGACAAATAGGGCCTTGAACGTCCAGCGTTCATTTTGACTAGGGCTTTAAATCTTGGTTCAAAAATCTATAGTGTCTTAATTGGATAGGGGTTTTGTTAAGTGTCTGAGCTCCGTGCATAGCCTAACTCAGACCAAACTACCGTCAACACCAGTTATGGAGGCTGTCAAGAAAAGTGTAATAAGATGAGACAGACAGGATTAAAACAGGATCAGACACACAGTGAGTCCGGAAAACACACACAGACATTCACATTCTGAAACTGATACAAACACACATATCTACACATATATCCACACGCATGGATCCACACTCACAAATCCTTTCATATTTATCTCTCAGTGTCTCAGTCTCTCTCTTCCTCCCTATCCCTCTCTCCCTCTCTTTCGCTCTCTCTGTGAGAGTGTTCACTCCTTCCTGCATTATTGTGCTCTGAATCTCCTGCAGGCTGACAGGGTGCATCTGTTTGGCCATCGGCAGGACAGCAAGAGCTTTGAAATCAAGGAGTGTGTGTCCGTGTGTGTGTGTGTGTAAGTAAAAAGAAGAAAAAGAACAGATACACAGAAAAAAGAAGAGATAAGCAGATGGAGAGAGAGAGAGAGAGAGAGAGAGAGAGAGAGAGAGAGAGAGAGAGAGAGAGAGAATGCAGATGGATGGTGTCAATAAATGAGATACTACACTGGCCATATTAAATGGTAAGTTTATAATAAAAATAAAAAAGGCTTGTATGACTGTATGACTATGGAAGACGATCAATGTTGAAGATTGGTTGTGGAACTCAACAGCATCTACTTAAGACAACAACACTCTTGAGGAGGTAGGCGCACCATAGAGTGGTACCAGAGTGGTACCACTCAAAAAACTCAAGGACATAAAGGCCAGATTAGACTTTGCTAGAAAATGTCTATAAAAGCACAGCTGTGGAACAAGATTAGTTTAGACAGATGAAACCAAGACAAACATGTACCATAATTATGGAAGAAGAAGATTGTGGAGTATGGAGTAGGAAAAGAAGAGTTCATGATCCTAATTATAGCACATCTGTCATGACATGGGCAAGTATGGCTGGTTTATTAAAGCTAATCACCTTAATTGATCCATTTCAGTTACACTGACTGACATTGTGTACAAAGAGCCAAAATTCAAATAGTATGTCACTGTCCGAATACTTGGACCAACTGTATTGTGCCAATTTTCTGTTAGCTAACATTTAAAATGGCCTGTATTATGCACACAGGATTCATCAGGCCAATCAGACAACAGGGAGGTACTTCATAAAGCAGGATTTCTCAGCGTACCCAGATAACTTAAGGCCAAAGTCAAGCCTGTCTGAACACAAGAAGATGGGGACAGAATGGAGCAGTACCACTGGAAACTGCTGGGGCAATAATTCAAGTGAAACACAGTCACTACCATATAGACACTACTGCCTCTTTTTTTGGTGAGAAAATGATCATAAACCTTCTCCATCAAGGCTATGCTTGCAGTTGTCATAAACTTTGAACTGCCCTCTTGTGGGTGTCCATGTCAACATAAATAATTCATAGAAGCATGGGGGCAGTGACGGTTACAATGGACAGAAATGGAGTATAAATGAGCCTTTATGCATCTGGCTCGGTCTTTACGACTTGGCTAGCGAATCAGACTTTAGTACTCAGCTAGAAAATTAGCCTGGCTAGCCAGTCAGATTGTGGAATTCAATTAGCCACTCAGACAGCCTGTCTCAGGTAGCCAATATTAAGTGTCATCTATTGATGTTTTATCTTTTTGGAGGAATACCGTAATACCAGAATTACCCTTTATCCTGTCAAACATAGTAGACCTAGTGTTATGACATGGGTATGTATGGTTGCCACTGGAACTTTCTCTATCTGCACCATTCACTAACAATACTTGACAGAGGACACAAAACATTTTAAAACTAAATATAATGAAGTATATCCCTTCCAGGAAACCTGAAAAAAAATTTTTTCCTGACAAAAACCAAAATGCATTTCTGAAATGCCCCCCTCCCCTATCTTACTAATTCTCTCTAAAGCCATGAATTTGAATGAAAGCAAGCAAGATGGAGTGGAAAAACGAATATTGGAAGGGATGAGAACAAGAGTGTGTGTGAACTGAATAACAATAAGATGCAGATGCATTTGTGGAAACTCGAGTGGAGAGGGTGCGTAATTGATTACACTGAACAGGAAGCGTACAGGGGAGGTGCAAAATCTAAAGCATGCCAGATACATTTCAATTGATCAGTGTTTATTTCATTCAGCCTTGGGGTGGAGAGAGGGAGAGTTGGCAAGACAGAACTAGATGCCGGCAGATGGCACTGATTGTAAACATGAAGACACACACACACACACACACAAGTGCTGCGAGGGGTAATCAAGGCTTCGGTAGCAGAAAGTTCTGGAAGGTTATAAATATTAGTCAGAGTTACGGTAGCATAGCATTCTTCCTCCCTCCAGCCAAGAGAAATGATAAAACACTTTCGCTGGCTTATGCATTCAGTAAAGAGCTGACATGCTTTAAACAGCTCTATCCTGGCCTCTAATAACGAACCTTGGCTAACTAGAATTATTCGCTCTGCTAGAAAGCAGGAATACATTGGCTGTGTGGAATGAAGGAATACGACATGGATGCATCACAAACATTGCTTGTTATTCAGACACAATGAATGTTAGTATCGATATGTAAATGAGTTCAAAAACTATTTTGTATAATATTTGCAAAAAAATAAAGTACATTTTGGATCAAATATTTCAACTCTATGAGGAGAGTCAAATCAGTCTGGAGAAGAATCTCGCAACCTGAAATGCTTCATAAGTATACATATAAGCCTGATTGAAGCTAGGTGTCTCACTATGGGACAGAGGTCAAGGAGGCTATCTAACCATGATGTTGCATGATGGATTGTGAGTAGTCCAGCTCAAAAATACAGCTAAAGTTCACCATTGAATTAAATGGCAATGGACAGTAAACAAAAATACTCCAACAAAACAAATTGATGCCCCAATACGTCGATATACACCAAGAAAAACAGCATCGTTTTTGTATTTGTAACCTTCATTGGGAATCTCCACTGTCTTTGCCTGTCCTTGCCAAGCATAGTGTACTACTGTGTTAAACGTATGCACGGCTAAAGCAGTTCCTTCAGCATACTGGGTTCATACCACTGGTCTGCTCTAGGCAGCATGAAGTCGAATTCTGTGCTTGGGCAGTCATCTACACTATATCACTAAGACTCCTCAAAAACACTGCTGATGCAATGTTCACCTACATTTGTCACATGATTAGGTCATTCTGGATAGAAACATCCACCCAATGCTACAAATGTAAAACAGCATTAAGACTATAACCCAGCTGATGATACCCATAATATAGTCCATAAAGCATATAAGTATGTAACTGACTGCAATGACAGCACATATGGTCACACTGTCCAGCATTATTATTAACTATAACACTGAACAGACACTGGTGCTATCTGGGGTCTAATTTGCCTTCAGCTGAAGAGAAGGACATTACATTTTGAACAGTGTAGAAACCTGCACAGGAAGAGTCACACAGCAATATCAATTTAATGCAATAAGAAATTTCAGTGATGTGCCCTTGAGAATGTTTTTTATTAACAGAATTAGAGGATGGTATAGTCAATAAAAGAGAAAGTGAGTGGGAGAGAGACAGAAAGAGATGGAGAGGGGTCATTGTACCTTGATAAGGTCACCCAGCAGTTTGTTGGCCTCAGTATATGCTTTCTTCACCTCTTTAAACTTGTTACCCAAACCCATGCTGTGGGCTTGAAAGTGCAGGTTGGTATACTGGCCTCCAGGGATTTCATTCTCATACACATCTGCGTTTCCGGACTTCATAGTGGCTGTGCAGTCGAAAGGAGCATACAGGCCACGAGTAACCTCCCAGTATTCACTGTAGTCAAAAACCTTCTCCAGAGAGATCCCTAAGAGAGAGACAGAGATATCAAATTACTGGAACAAGAAAATTCCTTTTTTTAACAGGGATGTAGTTAATCAGTTTCAGTTTTCAAGTGATTATGATCATGGTGATTAACAGTTCAACTCTAATGATATTCATAGTGTACAGTCATAGTACAGTCAAACTAGAAGTCTTTCGCTATTTTCCAAAGAAAAGTCAATAAAACAATCAAATCAAATCAAACTTAGCACATGACAGAGATCAAAATTAAGATGATCAATGCACAAAACAGACATAATGGCTCTAGGATAGAAAAGAATAATGATACAACCCCCTGGTGAGGGTGACAGTGGCAAGGAAAAACTCCCTCAGAGCTGAAGAGAGAAACCTTGGGAGGAGCCAAGCTCATGATGGGGGAACCATCCGCCTCTGATCAAACTACTCATATATAACTGATAAGGGCCAGTGGACCACCACATGTCTGCTGTAATGATAGTTTGATGATGGTCATAATAGCAATAGAAGTAGATAATTAGGGTCCATGTAAATGTCTATATAGTCAGTGATGACTAGTGGGATTACATATTATATTTTTATTGTCTATAGTAAACTGCATCGTACCAAAAGTAAATCAAAACCAAGTTTAATTGAATTAAGGTGAGATTTCCAATTTCATCAAGCACTGAATCCTGAAAAAGGATGATGGCCAAGGAAGCAAGTTCAAGTTCACTTTTTCCACAATTGAGACTCCAAACACAATTCAAAAGATAAGTCCAGAGTAGAAAACTCTGAAGAAACAAAACCAAAACAAAAGAGCAAAAGACTGTATATTCAATGATTACCAACAATTAACTGTTAACAATTAACAATTAACAACACAACACTTAACAATACAAACCCAAATCACACAAATCCCTTAAGATTAAATTCACATGGGGTCCCAGGATATTTCTCTCTTTCATGGCAGCTGTTCTGTGACTTTTTCCACTTGGAAAGGCTGTGTTTGTATTTTTTTCCATTGTCCTCAGTAAACTTACTTTCACTAAACTCAGAGGCCTGACAAAAAGTAGTCCTGTCTGGATTCACATTTCTGTGGCTTTCCACAGAGATGTCACCTCATGTTGATAAAAAGCATCCGGACTCTTTTCTGTCCTAGCACTAAAGTGGTGGAACAAACTTCCCCTGGAGGTCCAAATAGCTGAGTCACTTGTCTTCGAATGCAGACTGAAGACCCATCTCTTTCAAAAGCATTTAACTTATTACAAGACTTATAATTATCCTGTGTCTGGTGTGATAAAGTGTTGAGCATTGGGTATCGAGGTCTCCATTCTGACATTTTGCAACAATTAAGCTTAAGGTGTCTGGATTCCAGCCTCTACACACAAGCTAAGGATATTATCTGAGATTACTCTGGATAAGAGCATCTACCAAATGCTGTAAATGTAAATGTGAATAAATAGCTTTTAACAGCTGCACTGTCTCCAAGTGCACCTATCCAAGAGCCTCCAGCACATATTATACACTTTGTGGATCGTGATATGAAAAAATTATATTAAAAAATTCCAAAATGTGAGATGAAAAGAAAATGAATTTGTTAGAATCTTGTTTCATGAGAGCCAGTCTCTTTTCAACCTCTGATGTGAATGTGATCATGTGACGTGCATACTAGTGCACTCAGGATAGAAACTCCCTTGTCCTCTCGTAATATTACTACTGTCCTTATGCTAGAGTTTTATCATGAGATTAGTTCCATCCTGTTAAACTAAACCAATCCAAATAGAGTTATGGACACAGAGCAAACACATGGGTTATATAACTTCCAAAAGATAACCAGAAACACGTGGGAAGGATAACAAGAGGTGGGGCCTAGGAAGCACAGGTGGAAACTCTAAAGGATGGCTGGAACTAGAAACAGGTAACACATGTTGAAGGTGGAACGAGGGTGAAGGCAAAGGTCAAAAACCTACAGTAAACATAAGCACAGAAAAAGGAGTAAACATGGGGTTAAAACAGAACACGTGGACTTGAGGGCAACAATGGAGATACGTAGAAATAATGCACTAATTGAGATGAAGCACTGAAGGAGATAATCAGAAACAGAGAGTCTGTTAACTAAATTACAAATATTGAGAACTTATCCACTTTAAAGACACACAAAGCAGAAATTTCTATTAAGTAAACATTGAGAGAAATGAGAGTGATCTGATAAAGGCCATGTGACTAATAACACAAAATGATATGAAAATGTGAACGTTTTAGTACGATGGCATGGCTAATGGGCACTAGGTTCTCTCTCTCTGTCTCTCTCTCTCTCTCTCTCTCTCTCACGATCGAGACAAAGAGAGAACGTGATACTGATCCACAGCCAATCATGCCTTGATCTCTCTCTCCAAACACACTATCAATCAGTCAATAACACACCCACACTAATGTCAGAGAACATCAATCGATGCTGATTTAATTAAGCCCATTGCTAATAGCCCCACATACTTACAGCTATCACTTCCCTCTCGCTCACACACACCTTCAACACCCACATTCACACACACACACACACACACACACACACACACACACACACACACACACACACACACACACACACACTATATAGCACCATTATTTTATTGCTGCCAGGGCTGGAACTCAGCAACACTTTGTTGGTGACATGGGCCATTAAGTGACCACAAAATGAGGTCACTACTCAGAAACTCTGCCTTGAAGGTACCCTGAAGGGGTGATTAAGAATGTATGTATGTGTATGTGTGAGGTGTGTGTGTGTGTGTGTGTGTGTGTGTGTGTGTGTGTGTGTGTGTGTGTGTGTGTGTGGGGTGTATGTTGTTGGGTTAACCGCCAATTTTAGGACCAACAAAATATCACAAACTTCAGTTAAAGTTGGGTTTAGGCTTAAACCTTATTTGAACTTAACAATTACTTTTTAATTACTAGAAAAAGAAACGTCAATACAATGAGTAGCTTTTATGTAGAAGATATGTCTGTTTTTGAAGGTGGCAGGAGTTTAGGGGCTTAGTGGCTGTGGAGTGTCTCAGGTGGTTGCTAGCATGTTTGATTAGAAAGGTGTACAGGAGTCTGAATCACACAATCAGACCGAACAGTTTGTATTTCAGAAATAAAACAGGACAGGAAAAATAATTTAAGTGGGATAACAGTGATTTTAGATATCCAGTTTGATTAATCAGTGCTACTTTCAGTTACGTTATTACGGGAATGTATATATGAAGAGTCTGGGAGCCTTGAAATCTTGAACCAAATCTTTGTTCTAGTTCCCATCTCACCTACTGAAAACAAGAAATTCTTATTATTCGTATTTTATCAGCAAAATCTTATTGCTGAAAATAGTTTGCTAAGGTATCTAATACGGGATGATGCGTTTATGTATCTGGTTGTATTGTTAATAAAACCTGGTGTCTCTGAAAATTATAACTTTACTGGAAGTTAATGTAATGAGATTTCGCTTAATGTGATCCTGAACCACCTCTATTGAGCCATTCATTAAATACTCACTAGTGCAGGATAAAAGGGCAAAAGGGGAATTTTCATGTATAGAAGTGGGTTTAAGCAGTGACATCCATGACCTCGTACCCTGATATTACATAATGTGTGTGTGAGTGTGTTGATAAAGCCTTTAGCAACATCCTTTACAATAAATACAGCAGACAGTGACTGACCTAATGTCTTCAGACAATGTGTTGAAATGCAGCATCAACCTTAACCACACACACTTACAACATACACTTACCACACACACACACACACACACATACACACACACACACAGAACAGCAGGCATAAAGCAGGGGGTCAAATGCTTGGTTCCACACCTTCCTCTAGCTGCAGCAGTGGTAAACTAAGTCCTGTGCCAAAATATTAGCCCCAGGGTCAAAACAATCGCCCTGTCCCAGAATGTCAGGGTGCAGTGTATGTGCTATCAGTCAGCTTCAAGATGAATCACAAACAAAGCACAAGAGGGAGAAAGAGAAAAAGAAGTAGAAGATGAAGAGCCATTGAAAGAGAGGGAGAAGATGAAGAGAGATTGAGAAACTATGAAAATAAAAAAAAAAGCAGCAAAATAACCAGAGCATGGTTGAAGAACGGAGGATAAAGGCCTGTCAGGGGATCACAGCCAAGATTTCTGAAGCGAGTCGCAACCCCTGACTGCGTGGCAGACGAGAGGATGGAGGGAATGACAACCATGGATGGACAGGGAGAGAATGAAGAGGTGCAAGAAAATGCAGAATATAGAAGGAAGAGGACACAGGGGATGACAAAGACAGGGAAGGGGATGCAGATTATGCAACTGCATTGATTTCAGTGTTTTTTGAATATGCTTATCATAATTAGAAATCATTATAATAATTTCTACAAAGCAAACAGAGTAGGATTAAAGACATAGATGAAAAAAAGCATCATATATCCCAGTGATACATTATCGGTACAGGTATATCCTCTGTATTGTATTCTCTAAGAGGCATTCAGCTCTGTGTCTTAAATCTAAGGATACCACAAACACTTGCAACTATGGAACCCAGGTCTGGAAACAAATACATACTGTAAATACATACAGTGTCATGCAAAAATTTGGGAACATCTGGACAAAATGTCTGTTACTGTAAATATGATAACCTGCTATCCCAAAAACAGTGGCGCAGTGGATAGTGTTGTTGCCTCACAGCAAGAAGGACCTGGGTTCGATCCCAGGGTGTAGTGACCTGGGAAGTTTCTGTATGGAGTTCGTGTGGGTGTACTCTGGTTTCCCCCGCAGTCCAAAGACATGCAATAATAGGTGAACTGGTGACTCTTAGGGTTGTTTCCCGCCCTTGTGCTCAGAGTTGCCGGCAGGACACTGGCTCACCTGTGACCCTATTCAGGAATAAGCGGTTCAGAAAATAGATGGATGGATGTATTCCATTGTATATTTGTTATTTAATTTTAGAGTAATTAAAAGACACCAGCTTTTACCAGTGTCTCTTAGGATGTCTGTGGCTTGTTCACAATCATCATTTTAAAGCTTAATAAATATTCTCTCTAACCTCAAACCTTCTTCCAACAGTAAGCAGTCAGGGGCTCCTCTAATCAGGTGCTAATTATGAAATGGCAGTTAACATGAATGGTGAAGGTCAGGTTGTGGTATGGAAGACCAAAAAAGCTTTCTGAAAACTGCAAACTATTGTTTGACTTTAAAGGACCTTAGGGAGATTTAGCAGATTTAGTTTTGCTGTGCAACAATATCAACAAATTTGACATTAATGGAAGAGACAGAAGAAGAAAAAACATTTTCTGTCTCCTCACCACAGTATTCAGAGGTCGTTGTTTCAGATGACATAATAAGCCTGATGCATTTTGGAAAATCTTGCAGACTGTACAATATAATATTTTAGTTGTGAATACTTATGTACATGTTATATTTTTGTGTTTTTATTTTTAATACATTTGCAAAAATGTCAATCAAACTTTTTTTCTATTGTGTGTAGAATTTTGATGGAAAAAAATGAATTTAATCCATTTTGGAACAAAATAGATAACATAACAAAACGTGCAAAAAGAGAAAAACTGTGACAACTTTCCAGATGCACTGTTTATTATATATTGCCATTCATTTAAAATATATTAGTATATGATTTTTTGTCCATATTGCCCAGCCCTAGATCCCCCAATCTAAACTTCAATAAAAATCAGTGGATGCCCTAAGAACCAGATTCCTAATGAACGTTCTACATGCTTTCCACTCCTAAACCTTCATAAACAGTCAGAATCACCAAATGCAACTGAAGCCCAGAAATAAAGAGGGAGAAGGAGAGACTGCAAAAGGAATGAGAGGAAAAGATAATCATGAATAAAAGAAAAGAAAAATGAAGTGAAGAAGGCCCAGCAGTGGATGCTTTGAACACAGGTTTGAAATAAACAGTGATGAAAGCAACTGGAGTTTCATTAATAAGATGCAACCCGTCCAGTGAACTGTTACTTCTGTGCGTCTGTTTATATCGACAGTTCCTCGACAACTCAATTAATCAACGCTCTGTTATATGTTATTAGGAGTGAGGAGGGAGAGAGAAAGCGAGATGGAAAAATAGAGAGGCGGGGGAGGTCAGAGACTGAGAAATTAATGGAGGTCTGCACCGAGCAATTCCCTCAGCAAAGTTTCATGAATAAAAACACACACGCACAGATGCATGTGTGTGTAAACACTCTTGCTCTCGCACACCTATCCTTCACTTACCACAGAAAGGTAGTACACAAGAACAACAGAAAAACTACTGCACAAGAGTCAAGCATTATTTTGAATAATTAAGGTTCTTCCTTCAGTTTGTATCTCAATCAGCCTGGTGAGCTCTCTAACATTTGTTTTCTGGTTGCCAGTTGTTATATTTATGTTCCTATGCAAAAGTTCCATTCATCCATTTTCTGAACTGCTTATTCCTGAATAGGGTCACGGGTGAGCCAGTGCCCAGACGGCAACCCTACACTAATCCATCGTAGGGCTCACACACACTAAGGGCCAGTTTAGAGTCACCCACAGGAACAGAACATGCAAACAAAGGTCATCCCCACCCGGGGATCGAACCCAGGTCCTTCTTGCTGTGAGGCAACAGCACTATCCACTGCACCACCATTAAGTGTGCACTTATTACTTGAGTATTTATTAAGTTAATAAGTAAAATAATAGAAAAATGATAGGAATGTATTATCGCAGTGCATCCAACAATAAAAGAAGCACTGAGCTTTGTTTATACACTCCTGATCAAAATCTTAATACCAGTTAAAAAAAGCAAGAACTTGCTTTTTGCACTTTTTGCACTCTTAAGAAGGTTCTAAGTAGGCTTTCACAATGCTAAAAGATGGGAGAAATGCTAAAGAAATGGGAGCAAAAGACAAAATATTTTGAGCAGGCAATTTATCGAAAACAATGCATCAGCTTATCAAAAGTTAAAGACCATAGCTCAAAAAACCCCCCACAAAACCCCCTCAAACCCGGAATCAAAGTGTCAAAAAGTTATGAGTAGCTCCACCATTCTTGTTAATCACTTAAAACAAATGGTTAGGCATACTTGATGCAAGTGTTGCCAGGCTAGTGGGAACATTGTTCCAAGGAAGGGCCTCCACTGTCTGGACTGATGTCCATTTTTGTACACTTGACCTCCATCCATCCACTAATGTTCTCAATCAGATTAAGATCAGCAGATCACAAAGGATAAGTGATCCAAAAGAGTAATGGTATTCTCCTGGAAGAATCCTTTGTGAGGCAGGCATTGTGAACTGCAGCATTGTCATTATCACACAGATGAGGGCCCTCAGTCACGAGGTGCCTGCTGCACCATCTCCACAAATTTAACTGTCAAGGTAATTTTTTTTTCTCATCAAAAATAAAACTTTCTTCAACCTTTCAATGTTCTGAGTTTGATGCTCCCTTGCAAATTCCAAATGGGCAATTTTGTGGCGTTGAAGTAGGTCTGTTGTCACTGAAGCTCTTCTCTCGCAGATGCCGTCTGACGGTAAAGCATTGTGAAGCTCTACTTAGAACCATCTTAAAGTCCAATAGTGCAAAATGCATTTTTTAATAGGTCTTATGATTTTGATCAGGAGTATAATAATAGATAAAAATAATAAAAATATGATTTTTATTGTGACTAAAGCAGACATGCCTGTGCTGAAAACTGAACTACAACCATTGTCAAAAAAAAATTGCACCCAGAAGGAATAAACCAACTGCAATGCACAACTGCAATGATGATGTGTCAGACTGTCATACAGCCACTCAGAATGGCAGCCGGTCATCTTCAGTGACGGGTCTCATTTTTCTCTTGGTGAAATCGACCAAGTATTCAGTGTGTAGAGGCATCATGGTTAGCACCAAGATCAACGGTTTGTTGTCATACATCACATACATTGTGGTGTCATGAAAATGCTTGGGGTATTTTTGGACACACTATCAACATTCCACCCCTTCCACAACATCTGCAAGAAATAAGTGAGAATATTCAAACAGCATGGGATGGATTATCACACAACTCCATTCCAAAATGTTTGGCATGTTGAGTTATACAGAAGCAGTGTCTCTCGGTATGGTGTTGGGTATGTGTAGCTCAATAAATATTGCCCATATCCATCAATTTTTAATAATGTATTGCTCCTAGTAACCTTTATCTTGCTTCCCAATAGCACTCCAATCCGACAATTCCTTCTGGGAGCAATTTTGATGGTGGTCAGTTGTTTTGGGCAGACAAATCAATGGGTTATCGAACATGGTTATAGCTTTACTTTAGTCTAAGTTTAGTCTGGCATTTTGATCATTCTGTTAAAGTAAATAAATGACTGGCTTTTCCAATATGAGACTGCTAACAGTTTGATTGTTTGTAAACAATGTTAACCTACCATTTCTTCATCGTAAACTAAAGGAGCAAGCTTCATACAAATTACCAGATACAAAACCTGTTTTCGCTAATTGACTTCAACTGGGGTGATACACTCCATAGAAAAATATGAACAAATCTACTGGGAAATCTGCTCATACATTGCTTCTACTGCAATCCAGGGAATTAAAATGTGTCCAGTTTTACCGCATTATCTCTACGGTCCAGGGAAGAGTTCCTACTATTTAGAAATATTGTTGTGAGCATTTGATTGTTGTAAGTGACAAGAGCATTGGTAATGTTGGATGATCACAAACCCACCACATCCCTAACTCCCCAAATAATCTGCAACTTAACCCTTGTGTCGTCTTAAAGGTCATAAATGATCCTTAACACAGTTGTAGAGAAAACCCCCTAAAGGACATTTTTTCAACTTGAAATTTGACTACTTTTCCTAAAGTGTCTCCAAGATTAGGATATGTGAAAAATGACTGTTGTTGGTATTTCCACGAAAGCCGTACACCTCTTATGACAGTTATTAAATCATTTACACACACACACACACACACACACACACACACACACACACACACACACACACACACCATGGTAATTGTGAGCCTCTGCTGCAGTTGTGAAAGCTGAATCTTTTCCTAATCCACCTGAGGGTTCAGAACTCAATTAGGCTATTTAATTTTAGGGGTTTAGTGAAGGCATGGACATGGGGTGTATACAGAATATTAAGACAACACAAGCTATGAGGCTAATGTTGCTAAAAACAAAATCTCAAAAGGGAACAAATTCCAAGTCTCTGAATATATCACAGATGAAGTGTTACATTAGAGGCAACATGATCCTGGTTGAGGGAGCTGAGGCTCTCTGTGTGTGTGTGTGTGTGTGTGTGTGTGTGTGTGTGTGTGTGTGTGTGTGTGTGTGTGTGTGTGACTGAGGGTGTGTGTGTGTGAAGTAAAAGCATCACTGACTCCCTCAAAACCCGACAGTCCAACAGATCAGGAGAAGTTAGAGCAAATGTGGAAAAGAGTAGGGAAAGAGCCAGATCCATGTGGGCATGGAGCTGAAACTACTGCAGTGGACAGAAGAGAGGTCATTGGGTTAGTGCAGCAAAAATAGAGGAGAGAGGCTGCCAGAGTGGTCCCAATCCTGAAGAAGCCAGCTATAGACAGCATGCACATTAGGAACTATAGACCAGTATCTCTTCTTTCTTTTCTCTCAAAAGTCCTTGAACGCTTTGTTTATAATCAGCTATCTTGCTTTCTCAACCAGAACAATCTACAAAACCCAAACCAATCAAGCCTCAAACTGGCACACTCAACAGAGACTGCTCTTACTGTTGTCACTGTTCACTATGCATGATCAGCTAAATTATCATCTGTTCTAATTTGGCTTGACCTATCTGCAGGCTACAGCACAGCAGACCACAAGATCCTCCCATACCCGGAGGAACGTTCTTACCAGTTAACAAGGCAGGGTGCTTGGTCTTATTCTCTTCTTTCTCTACACTCATTTTCTTGGCAAAGTAATTATCCTCTAATTTTTTTTTACCACCGCTATACTGATGACACTGATCTCATCCTCTCTTTCCTGCCTTCTGACACCCAGGTCTTATCTCGCATCTCTGCTTGCCTCACTGATGTCTCAAACTCAACCCCAGCAAGACTGAAGTACTATACATTACTGGAACCACTGGTCCTCACCCTGATCTTGCCATTTCCTTTGAGAACTCACTGGTCACTCCATCTGCAGAAGCACAGAGCCTTGTTGTGGTTGTGGATTAACGGTTATTCCTGACTCGGTCATGCAGATTTCTCCTTTACAATATCAGGAGAATTTGACCTTTTCTGTCTAGAGAGGCCACTGAGGTGCTTGTTCGGTCTCTTGCAATTTCAAGACTACACTACTGCAACTCCTGTCTAGCTGGCCTTTCTATGCAGACCATCAGGCCCTTGCAACTCACTGAAAATGCAGCGACAACTCATCTTCCCAAGTCCAGCCATATAACTCTTCTGCTGTTTTCCCTTCATTGGCTTCCTGTAGCTGCCTGCATCAGACTCAAACCCTTGATGCTTGCCTACAAAGCCAAAAATTGACCAGTCCCTCCATGCTTGATGGCAATGTCCAAGACCTGATCTTGGACAAAGAGCCCTTCAAGCATTAAGTACAGCTTGGCTTGATCCACCATCCCTCAAGATGCAAGGAAGGCAAGAAGCTTCTTTTATAGCTTGGCACCAAAATGGTGGAACGAACTTCCATTGGGAGTCTGAAAAGTCACTGTTCATTTAAGGCATTAAAGGTTTATATTTACTTCTGAGTGAACAGCAAAGCACTTTAGAAAGTCACTCCTGATAAATGTGTATGAATTAGTGTATATCTGTTTGCTCAGATAAGGATTGGTACTCTGTCCTGGGCGAACCCACCCAGTGCTTGGTGCAGTCCTCTAAGTGGACAGTCATTTCCAGTAGAGTGTGCATCTCACCAGTGTGTGTGATTGTGAAGAGTACTGATTGTAAAGTGTCCTTGGGAATTTAGAAAGGTGCTGTATACACGGAATGTCATTCATTCATATTATGTGCAATATATATTTATATTTACATTTACATTTATGGCATTTAGCAGACGCCCTTATCCAGAGAAACTTACAAAAGTTCTTTGCTGTTCACTCAGAAAGTATCCTTAGCTAGTAGACAAGGAATCTAGAGATTACTCACACTTAAAACAAATGTCTTTATGGAGTTAAATACTCCTGAAACAGATGGGTCTTCAGTTTGCATTTGAAGACAGTGAGGGACTCGACTGTTCGGACACTGAGGGAAAGATAATTCCATCATTTTGGTGCCAGAACAGAAAAGAGTCTGGATGCATGTTGTGCTTGCATCTTGAGGGATAGCGGGTTAAGCCGTGCTCGACTTGAAGCTTGAAGGGCTCTTAGTACAGCTTGAGTTTTGATATAGATGTATATGGCACTTCTCTACAGGCAAATCAAGAACACAGACTTCAGAAACTGTCCAATAAAGAAGCTGAGGACACCTGATTAGCAATATTATTATGTACACAACAAAACAAGTGTTGACTGTAGCATGAATGCACAGTTTGTGAGCCCTCTACTCCATCCATCAATGAAAGCTATCATTTGGTTGAGAGACAAATTTCAACACAGCACTGATACCACGATGTTCATGATATTGTCTTTTACAAATCTATTAGGCACAAAAATGTACATTTTAAGCATTGTGCATTTTGAGATTCCTTATTAGATGTGTCCTCTGTACACAGTTGGTACACATTGTAGGGTTTAGAGAGTTATAGACAACAGCTTATTTTTTTCCACACACAATTTCTGCCAGTCATTCTTTAGCCCTTCATTAGCGGTCAGAGTCTGACCACAGGACCACTGTTGGCTGGATATTTTTAGTTAGCAGACTATTCCCACACCCAGCAGTGACATTGAGGTTTGTAAAAAAAATAAAAAATAGGAACACTGCAGTGCCTGAATCAAATCATACCAGTGCAACACAAACTAACATGCCACTACCAACTCAGTGTCACTGATACACTTGTACCAGTGCAATACACTCAAACCTGCCATGACCATTTCAGTACCATTGGTGTGCTGAAACAAATAATCATTGGTCTGTCACATGTCTATGGTGGTCCTTTTCATTTCTGGGTGTGGGTTAAGGTGGCCTGATGCATTTCACAGGAATCAATGAGCTGTCAGTTATTGTAAACCTACAAATTCAACATGCATATTATAAAATGGCCAATTATTAGAATAGAAGAATAGAATAGAATAGAACTCTACTGATCCCTTGGGAGGGTTCCTTCAGGGAAATTAATGTTCCAGTAGCAGCATCAGTACAGTACAGTGCAGAAAGCAGGAAGATAAAATAATTTAGTAGGAGTAAGAAGCACTATATAAATATGTAGAATATATAATATACAGACTATATTACAATATACAATATAGACAATAGTGCATGAAAAAAAAGAGTCCTGTAGGAGGGTGTATTGCACATTATTGCACATTATTATTGCATTATTATTGCACTTCATGTGGTTTTTTCTCTGTTAATTATTTTACTACCCATTTAACTTCACTACAGATTTTGAATATGAGCTGCATTTTAAATTTCCAGGTAATTATAACATCAGTGGTATTACAACAAGGAAAACCAGGCAAGCCTAGCTTTGCCGGACTGCCACTGGCTGAAACGTGTTTGTCATACAGGTGTCTCTGTCTGTCAACAGTGGCCCTTGAGGGGCTTTTGTGCTGCATATCACTGTGTTTGTTTACATGTGTTATTTCAATTATGTGATAGAGTGGTACAGGAAAATGCAGGGAAGGTCTAATAAATGTAGAAATTAAAGAAAAAAGAATAAGCAGAATGTGTTAGTGAGGATTGAATGAACTGTGAAATGAGGTCTTGAAGGACAACGCCAGTCAAATTACTGACAATAGGACAAAAACAGCCTGGTAGCTGGTTGTGTGTTCATTTCAGAGTGTATGACCTTACACAAAAATAATGCCTGCTTGCCAAGGAATCTCATAAAAATTCTCAGGAGAGAACTAGGACTAATTTATGTGACATGATGTTATTGAGGGCATGGCTTAAAAACAGTTCTAACAAGGCCAGTAGCCAGCATACTAACACTGCCGTAGCAATTGTGAATGAGGGCTGCAGCTGGCATGGTATCAATGCTGGAGTAGGCCCGCAGCCAGCATGCTAACACTGTGCCAATGATACAGGACAGTGGTAGGCAGTGCATACACAAGTACTTAAAACACAACACAAAAACCATTAAACAGTCACAGCATGTTAAATAGAGTTGTCTAACGGTCAGAATTGAAATGACTTTAGGTCAGAAAGATCATGTACTCTTCAGGTGTTGGTGCTACTATTCCACAACCAACAAAGTGCACTACATAGGGGTGAGGGAGTAATTTGAGACAGGGCCTCACAGAGTAAACATTGCCTGCTGAATTTTGAAAAAGTGAAAGGAATTTCATAAATTGACAAACCTTGCAAGACTCAGTCCACCCACTTTTCTGCAACAAATTCCAGTACTGGTACAGTCTGTCAAGGTTTCATCAAACTAACGTACCTTAAACATAGGGGCGGAAATGATAGCATGAAAAGATAGCAGGTCTCAGCTTCATCCTACTGGGGCCATTAGATTAATTTTGCAGAGTTTGAACACGGTTGTAAGTCAAGACAGCTTAATCAATTCAAGTTTAATCAATGCATTCATATCACTGTTATCTTATTGCTATTTCCCTTTACAATAGTATTTCAAGGAAAGACACAAACACACATACAATGATTTTAGCCAACCTAGCTCTGCAGAGGTGTGGCAAGAGCCAGTCCTGTCAGTCAGTCAGTAACCAAAATTACCTCTCCTACGCTGGCCTGCTAGACAGCCTGGCATAAACAAATAAAACACATATACCTTGTGTAGAACCAATATGGAAATATGTAATAAATTATTAAGATATAGAGAAATGCTTATAATTATTAATCACTGTTTATATTGCTGTATATTTCTGTGCTTTTTTAAAACACACTTTCATGAACGGCCAAAGAGTGAGATGATGGAAAATTAATGTCAGCTGCCTTTAGGCATAATGTGCCCTGTGCATGACTGCACTATGTCATTACCCTTAATCAAGAAGGCACATGTTTGATATCTGGGGTGTTGATTTAATCTGCTCAACTGGATGATCAAACCCTAGTCCCAAGTCTTTGCTTCCTGACCTCACGTCCGTTTTCTATGACAACCTCTTTGTTTTTCAGAAAAATGATCATGTTTTCATTGCTGGGCTCTATGAGGTGACTAGAGAAATGTCTTGATATGTTAAGTGCTTTGGATTGCTTCACCATCAGTTGTTTTGTGAAACTCTTTTTCACTGTTTTGCACCCATCTGTATGATTTCCTGATATAGCACAGTCTTCCTGGCTATGGTTGAGTGTGCCTTTGTAAGGAACACTGTAATTTGGCTGCGATCAGAGAGAGGAGAGTGGCTCACAGGAAGAGAAAGTGTTGAAAGCAGTTGCTACCCTGGTAATCTCTGGAGGAAAGCAAAAACGAAATAGCACTTGATAGTAGTGTTTCTAAAACTCTCACTGACCATAGGATTGTGCTGGCTTTTTTGTGAATAAGCAAAACTAAAAACACAGATTTGTGTGTTAATTAATGCCCTTTGTAAAATGAGCTGCAATGAGTTTTGTTAAAGCTCGTATAACTAGTAATTTTCTGCACAGCTAAAATGGCATTTACCCCACCCCCCACCCCCCTCAACATCTCTTTGTTGTAATATAGATGTTATCAATCACTGTCCTGGGGACTCACTGCCCTGCACAGTTTCAGTTATTCTCTACCTCTAATACACCTAATAAAGCTGACGAAGAGTTTAATAATAACCTGATGAGCTGGATCAGATATGTTCAGGGAATAGCAAGAACTGTGCAGGGCTGAAGCAGAAATGTTTTTTAAAAAGTGTAAAATCACTGTCCAATTTAGAAACACCGTCTTTCACAATCCCTACCCTTGTTAAGAGGTCTAACTACCTTATCAATACACTGGAAATCTTATTGTATGACATAAAAAATGCTGTCACTCATTTTAACTGAGAAATTGTTTAGAACTATTGGGATGTATGCAAAATATAACTGGAAGTGCAAAAACAGGTAGCTGGGGTTTTTAGCAACACTGCAATTGCTTGTAGTGTTGCTACTAGGTTGAGAATGGTCCATCAGCAAACAATTTCCCATCAGAGTGGTCCCAATGAAGATCAAATAGTGACCAAAATCACATGGGTTACAGCACGGGCATGCAGCTTTGGTCAAGGTGAGCTTATGCTGTCTTCAAGTCATGTCACAAAAAACACAGATTGCACCACAATGTCATAATAGGGCAAACTCAAAATAAAAGTCTTGGCCAAAACTGAAACTGAACAAAATAAGACAATTGGCAAAAGGCTGAATACTGAACACATTTTTTTCCAACAGGTTTTCTTTTTTGCCACTTTTTCACCATTGAATAAATTAAAAAGCCTCAGTATATTTTGTCTTGCTTTTCACACACAGCCAACATGTTTGCTGCATTTACAAAGAGCATCCCACTCCAGGGTGGTTATGATTTAATCATCAAAACTTTGTATTGTATGAATAATTTGGACTTTCACTTATTTAGCTCAACACCAAAAGGGCTTTCTCATCATTTGGTTGGGGAATATTCCATGCATATCTATAATCAACTCATAGTAGCTACTGCTAACTGTATTATTAACAGGAAGAAAGTGCAATGGGCCTAATGCTTCACAAAATGTGTTTTAAACATGTTCTTGACAAACGCACTACAAAAAATCTACATCAAATTCATGTTTTTAAAACATAGCACTATTCACGGGTCACAGGCTCTCATAATAACAGATACCTTTGCCATTGTACTTTGAACAAATCTCAAATAAGAAAACATTGGTGATGTAACAAGTGGCAGATAAATCCAACTCTGTCTTATTAACAGGATTAGCCAGAGAAGCAGTCAATAAACAGGAGGCAGTCAAAGCCCAAAAAAACAGTCCTTGAAGCTTGAGAATAAACCGAGCAAATCATACAGGGGCCAAAACCCAGGACACAGAGAAAGAGACTAAGCCAAAAACTGGATCCTAGATAGAATAAAAAAGAGAAAGACAGGCAATGGTCAATAACGAGTGATCAAAACACGAGAAGACTGCTTTGTATTGTTTGAGTAATCAATGGCAATATTCAGCAAAGGGCATTGAACACAGACTGGGCTTCATACAGACAGATGAGGAGGAACAGTTGAACATAATCAACATTCAGGAGACAATGGTCTAGAGAATTGTTGTTAAATGTTTGGAGGTAGAGGAGTCAAAGCGTAGTTTGTGTGGGTTGCAAATGTGTAGATGGGTCAGGTGTTGTGGCAACTGATGATTTTTAAGCTTTGTAAAAACAGTGTAAGTGGATCTGAAGAAGAAATGGTTTTATGTATGTATTTATTTATTTTACCTCAGTTTGGAAGTGCAGATTATTCAACCTCACATATGATGCTCCCGACACTAAGGGGAGAAGACAAGCAAATGCCTCCTACGATACATGTCACCATTCCATCACTACTGGGCAGCCAACATGCTCAGAGGAAAAGTGCTGGGTCCCCAGCTTGAAACAACGGATGGCTGTGTACTGAATAATGCCAACCAGCATTGTACCCGGTGTGATGTGCCATCTTCCCACTCACAGAGAGCAATTTTGCTCTCTCAGACTACGGCTGCCGAGGCAAGCAGCAAGACCTGGGATTCGAACCGGCAAACCTCAGATCACACTGCTAGTGCATCAGACCACTCAGAGCCTAGGAAATGTTTTACCAGTAGCCATTAACAGCTCAATGTATGGCATAAGTGGAATACATAAATTAAAACTTATTTCCAAAAAAAACCAAAAAAAAACACTTGATGAACCATGCTGAACCCTGCATTTATCCGTTACTTAAAATGAAAACATTATAACATTAATTCAACTAATTAGATGATACATTTGACTTTTTCATACTATCTGATTGATGCCTTTATATTGTGGTATTCACCTCCAATTCTGTCCAATTAATATGCCCTACATTTTAACATGACGGGATGTTACAGGGCAGAGACAGAGTCATTGACTCAAGGCAGGCCCCACCCTTTTCTGTATGGAAAGCTGTCACTGGAGTATAAGTATTACTGCTGTTATAATGGAAGAATTATAGAACATAATAAAAATAATAAAGCTGCAAAATGAAAACTGAATCCAGTTCCAACAAAACAGCTGTATGTGATGCCGGCACTGCGTATTAGTCATATAAGTCTAATGTCTTGGCAGTGTTTTGCATCAGATGCCTCAACATTAGTCTGCAGTAAAAGTGCAGTGTTAATGATTATTCATAGCATTGCATTACATTTAGTTCCCCACACTGTCTGCTCAAGAGAGAAATCAGCTCTTGCTTAAACCAGCAGCTGTAAAATAACAACAGTCGGAAAGGCCTTCAAAAAGCAAGTGGCAGTAAATGTTTTAGAATATCATTTTTGGCAATTGTGCCCACCTTTATGCACAGACTGTAGTCTCTAAAGCCCTTGACACACACAAAACCCATAACCTCACCAGGATATATTTAACAGTAATGCTCAGGCTTTGTGTCATTCACACATACAGCTTTTCAATGGCATTTACAAAGATGCATGCATTTATACTTGCCATAAAAATCAGTTCAGCCAGCTGTGGTGAATTACTTCGGTTCCAGCTACACACAACAAATTCTGCTGCTACTCTCAACTCATTCACAAAACACAGTCTATTTGTATTTCCAGTCATGAAAAATTGAAAAAAAGATTTGCAAAAGGTTCAGCGAAAATGCTACCAGGAGTCTTGAATGCTGTGCCCCTTTCCTCAACAAATCCCCTGTCCTCTATATTTTGCACAGGCAGGAGTGTGTGAAAAGTGTGTGTTAGTGGATGTATATGCATGTTTTTTTATATTATTATTTCTTTTTATTATTTATCATGTGAAGTCACCCACCACCTCTTTTCAAACTACCACCATTTTGCATCATTGCTTGGCACGCTGGGAAGAAAGCGTTGGGGGCCCAGCTCCTATACAATGGATAACCGATGCCTATGTGTGCTGTGAGGAGAGAGCACCATCTACTCAGAGAGAGCTTGACCAATTATCGCTCTCTCAGACTCAAACCTGCGATCCTCAGATACATCATTATTATCATCATAGTGGTAGCGCATTAGATTGCTGAGCCACTCAGAGCCCCATAGACATGTTTCTGATGTGACCAGTGAGTACTGTGTGAACAGTACTGTGTGATTCTCTGAATGGACTAGGTCTAGTACGATTTCTGAGTCAGGAGCCTGTGTAATGTTATGTAACTTCAAACAGCACCTTGTAACTACTGAGTAATTGATCCTCTGCACTTCCTTTTGGGAACGGTATGTCCTCAGTTTCTCCCTACTTTGCCTGAAAATTTCCTTCTCCATTGTGTACTTACTACTTCTTGTCAGTTCTCATTGTCGTAAGTTACTCCACCATCTTGTGACAGTGCCTCCAGTGAGTGAAGATGAAAGCTTGTACACACTCATACACACACCTTCCTCTGACGTGCATGGATCCAGCCGCTGCATCTTTTCAAACTACCACCCACGCGACATCTCACAGCTCATCATGCTTGGAGGAATGACAAACTCAGCTTTACAACATGTCTTCTTTCATTTGACAACATCCTCCAAATCCCTGTTTAAACTTTTCACACCACATGCTGATTAGGAAGCTTGGACCTACTACGTTCTACGCTATGATTCAAATAAAACGATGTTAAGTAGTCGGCTTTATTTGAATTCAGGAAACTGAAGAAAGCAAAGCCAACTGTAACTCTACAAAGCAGCTGTTCAGCAACTACTGAATTGCTCTGGCCTGTATTAAGGACAGGTAGACATAGGTGCTCTGTGGCACTGCTGCATTTGTCTCCCTATAGTTAGACATGGTCACTTCATCCATCTTGGGTTTCAATGTTATATCTAGACATGAATAATCCACAGTAAAATGCAAATGTACATGACTTACTTTAAACCCTTCAGGAGATGGTCTGAGACACGTGTGCCACATATTATAGCAGTGTAAATGCATTTGTCTCTCCGTTTCACAGTTGTGTGACGAACAGGTGAGACATAGGAAGTGGAATTTCTAGCAAGGTTTATTTAGAAAAGGCAAAAACTACACAAACTAACAATGGAATCTAGATCATAGATAAACTGACAAGATACCAAGACTAGTAGGGACATGAAGACACTGAAGGACAATTAGACAAGATAAACTCACATTGTTACACATTCGCAGTTACACATACACTGACATAAACAGGGACAGACCCAGGCCACTGAGACAGAAGGGGAACATAGAACACACCTGGAACACAATCATAACAGGGCAGGGTTACCAATAAGACACAGCTGAGAATGGGTGGAGACAAGACGCATGTGCTCGGAAGCACAAGGGAACTAAACAAAACAATGACAAGACAGGAGAAGAGCAGGACACATACGTGACACTCTGAGTCACATTCAACAATCAAAAAATCCTCCCAGTACAACTTAAACTCCTTCTGGAACAACACAAACTTTACTTTCTCAGCATGGACGGTTAAAACTGTAGCCTTCCTCTAAGTTTGCAGAAATGCATGGTGCCATGTAAAATTACAAGCCCCTTGGTGGTTGTGAAGATGCAGCAATAGGAAGCGATGCACCCATTTAGAAGTCTTTGAGGCTACAGGACAATCAATAATTTAAAAGCTGCAAGATCTCCCCCAGCTATGTATGACATCCCAAAAATATCAAGCGTAACACAATCAGCTGTTTAATCATTTGTCTCTAGTTTTACTGGTTGAACAAAGCAGTGGACAACGTCCTATGGACAATGGCTCTAGAAGACAATTATCAGTACTGTGATGACATGCATCTAGACAATTTTTTATGCATATGGAGGCAAAAAATAAAATGAAAAATATCAGTTTTAATTATCAGCCATAATTTTACTATCAAACCAATATAATTTTTTTCATCTATGGACAAATATTGCTTCAGTTCCACCACTGACTGAATACTTCTGTTGGAGACTCTACTGTCCCTCCATGTTCAGAAAAAGAACTGATGCAGAAATGGTCAGAATAAACAAGTGTTTTTTAAACAGTTAAATAATATTTACAGGTAATAAATCTCTTTTACTGTTACATTCCACAGCTTATGTAAACTATATACTGAACAATTAATAGTGGATACTGAGTAATTCTTGCAAGATACTAATTTATTCATAGCGGATACTAAATAATTCTTGATTGATACTGAATAATTCATAATGGATAATGGATCATTGAAAGTGACTACTGAAAAATTCATAGTGGATAGTGAATACTTCTTGGTAGATACTGAATAATTCAAAGTGGTTACAGAATAATTTGTTGTGGATACTGAATAATTCTTGTTAGACTCTAAATGATTCATAGTGGATATTGGATAATTCATAATGGATACTGAATAATTATTGGTAGATACTGAATAATTCATAGTAATGACTGTAAAATTCATAGTGGATGCTGAATAATTCACAGTTGCTGTCAAAGTAACCAAGTGAAAATGTCCTGCCAACCACCCCCTCCCTCTCTCTCCCTCTCTCTCACTCTTGCTCACTCTCTCTCAATCTAAATGCACTCTTTATGCAGAAATACCCATTTCAACTGGTTAATTATTACAAAGCAAAACATTTCATTTAGCTGGAAGTCTGTCCACACTTTAGAATGTCCCTTAGCTCCCTTATTGATTTTGGCTTTAGTTGTCTGGCTAACTCCAAAATCCTGCTTTGTCAAATATCCCTCCCCAGTGTAATTAGCCTAGAAGACACCACAATATACAGGGCAGAGGTACTGCAATGCTGGGAATTACTGGCAAAGATTATTGCTCTGGTCCACCATGCTCGAGACTTTTTCTTCCAGCATTGGAAGAGCTCCTCCTCCTGGGAGACTTTTCTGGTGGAATCGATTAGGTCCACGTGGTTTGGTCAGTCTGTGCACTGGGGTGTGTAAGTTTGCCATTATATGGTGTCTTTGAAGGTGTTCGCCTCTTAGTTGTTCAGTCACCCCCTGTTTAACCTTAGCCAGATCTCTGCTGGGTTCCCTTGTGTCCCAGAGTGGGCTGTTGGCTACTGCAACAACTCTGTTCGCTGCTTTCTGACCTGGCTGGCAGGGTTTGTGCCGATGCAGGCCACCTTGTGCTGTCTTTATTTTAAAGCAGACAGTCCAGCCCCTTATCTCACCTTTGACTGTGTGGAGGCTAAGGGGAGAGGTGAATGTCTTTGAGACAGTGAAAGGGGGAGATAGGAGATTGTGGGGGCATTCATGGCAGTGACGCTCTCTTTCTCTCTCTGATGCTCAAGCATCAAGGATTTTCCTTCTCTCTTCTGACCATGTTTTAAGAAATGAACCTCCCCTTTAATGATTAAATAGGTAAAACCTTTGTAGTAATCTTGGAGCCTGATCTGGTCTTACCTTGGTCTGTTTCAGTAGACAGCAGTGTGTCATACATTAGCCTTGTTAATACAGATGGCATGCTGGTAATGATGGGTATCATTATTGAGAAGGCCTGTATGTGAGCCTACACCTAAACTCCTTGACCTCAAATGACATAAGGAACAAATTCATTTCATATTAGTTACTGAATTATTCATAACGGATACTAAATAGTAATTTCCCAAATGATACTAAATAATTCATAGTAGATCCTGAATAATTCATAGGTAATAAACATATCACCATGCATTCTGAATAATTCATAATGGATATCAGATGCTGAAATAAGGAATAATCTGTTAAAGATACTGAATAATTCATAATGGATACTAAGTAATTAATAAAAGATATTGAATAATTAGTGGTAGATGCTCAATAATTCATAGTGGATATTATATAATTCATACTTAATCATCCATAATAGTTATTAAACAATTCATAATGGAGACTTGATACTTTAAAGTGGAAGCTGAATAATTCATAGTGGATACCAAATAATTCATAGTGGATGCTGAATAATTCAAAGTCATCATTGAAAAATTCATAGTGCTGAATAATCCAAAATCGTTATTGAATAATTGATAGTACTTACTCAAAAATTCATAGTTGATATTGAAAAATTAAAACTTCATAGTATTTACTCAATAATATTAAAATATTCAATGAGTATACTGAATAATTAACAATCATAAATGGTCTTAAATAATCTCAAAAGTCATTTTAGGGTCTTAGTAATTATGAAAGTAATAAAGTAATGAAGTGTAGTCTTTTGGAGTGATGTGAAATCTGTGTACATTTACATCTACAGCTTTAAAACATGCAGTTCAGTTCCTGTGCCATTTTGATAGATGTGAGTTGTTAATATTCTGCCTGAGTCTTTTACCCTGTTCTATGAAATGTGTATTTGATAGCCCTCACAAATCCCATTTTACAATACAGCACACAGTAAAATCAGCAGTGTTCAATGAGCAGCTGGAGTGTTAAATGAACTAATGCAGATCCCATTGACCGCTACTGTTTTTACTGTGTAGCTCCATGTCTCACAGTGGTGTCCACAATGTGGAAGGAGGTTAACTGTGAAGCTTTGGCCATTAATCAGACTACAGTCTTTAATCAGTGTCTCCAGATACCGTCTCCACATTCTTTTCATTAGAACCGCTGGCTGAACAGCGAATCACAGCTCCAAAGTCATTTTGACATAATTTAACTTTTTTTTTTTTTTTTTTTTTGGAAAAAGGCCAGTGAAGCAATTGTTCAAGTATGTATTCAGAAAGTTTAGTTCATAGTTTTGCCGACATACTTTTCACTTATTATTTAAAGCTCCTGTTAAAATTTTCCACACAGAAACATGGAAGTTGTGTGCTTTCATCTAAAATGAGAAAAAGCAACACAGTGTGTTGATACCCAGAGCTTGCTCCCCCAGCCTTTCCAGACTTTCTTCTGTCTTTCTTCTCACCCTGTGAAGTTCTTTTCTGTGGCTCCTCCTTTACTAATTCCAATGGGCTTAAGCATTCTCATACTGTCTTCCTGTTGTGTTTCTGTTATGTTTTCCTCCTGGGAGACTCGTCTGTGTTACCTTCTGCACTAAACTCTGCTTTGAAGGATCTGAAAGCTACACTGTACTACCTGGCCTCTGTCCTTTTGTTGTTTTTGGATAATTTTCCTGCCTAATTAACTGAACAAACTGAAACGATTGGCTGTGTTCCTCTTCTAAGGCTTGTTTCATCTCAAAATACAAAAGCTGAAACTCAACCTTTCTTTCTTTGCATCTCAATTCATCCTTCACCTTACGCAAGGCAACATATCCACAGCTCTTCTGTTCCAACTGCAGGTCAAAAGGATTCACACACACACACACACACACACACACACACACACACACACACACACACACACACACACACACACACACACACTGGCCACAGCACACACAGTTATCACTAGAGCACCATAGTGGCTCCCTCTATGACAGATGATTAATGAGCTTTGCTCATTAATTTGACATGGAAATTGAATTAAAAAAATTTGATTGGCAAGCAGAGTAGCTTTTTTTCACATTTCACCCCTGTGCAGGTTTACACTGGCTGCTGGACAGTTTAAATGACACAGCTAATTGGTCCAAACACTGACTGACAGCTCTGTAATCCACTCACCAGTGTCGAATTTGGTGCCTTTGGTGCAGGCCACTATAGCTCCCATGCTGGGTTGAGAGGTCATGCCAGCCATGGAGTCCACAGCAACGTCTACGATGTCCGCCCCTGCCTCTGCACATGCCAGCATGGCTGCCACACCTGCGCCTGCTGTGTCGTGAGTGTGTACATGGATAGGCACATCCGGGAAACGGTCTCGCAGTGCAGTGATCAGCATCCGACTCGCCTCAGGCTTCAACAGTCCGGCCATGTCCTACAGAAAGACCCTCAGCATTACAAAAACCCATCTAGTTCATGTCATGGGATGATAGTGGTACATATATTTGATGACAGTGATTTGATTGGATTATGATTTTGTAGGAAAGCAAATGGGATTCACTGCACCATGACACCAGTCAATTTGATTATTGTGATTTATTTTGAGTAATTATTTTGGTAAGACTCTGCACCATTTTGAAAAATATACACGTACTAAAAATATACAAAAGTGCCTGCAGGATCTTTCACACATGTTTCCAGTCTTGTGCAAAGGTTTGAACACACCATTTTTGAGTGTAAATAAATACACAGGAAATGAATGTAATGGAACAAATACATTCTATGAACACATGTCAATAAGCATTGAGTAAAAAAATAGTCACCAATGCAGATGGAGGATTAGGCTATAAACACCTGCAAAGTGTGCAGCCGGAGTCATAGATTAGGTACAGTGCAGTGAATGTCTCGTTCAATGTGTGGAAAATGGGTCAAAGCGTACAGTCATATGGGTCTACCGGCAGCAACAAAAATCACAGTCTACAGGAAATTCTTTAAGAATCATGTCTGAAATATAAAGTGAGCAAAAGACACTCTGCTCCATATGTTCATGATGTGCTGTACCCTGCGGAGCGTTTGTTCAGGAGCTGGATGGGAAGGATCTGCGCTGACTTCTAGAAGCAATTCTCATCTGTATTTGAAGCAATATTCATTCAGAAACCTTGAAACCTGACAAGACGTTCCTGTATACTGGGATTTTTGCCAATGCTGATAGACCCCTATACCTGTACGCTTTAATACACCAAGAAATTCAACTACATCCTTAACACTATGGCCTTTTGCTCACCCAAACAAGCCAATCATTAACATCAACTTTGTGTCCCTTTCTCCACACATTGAATGAGGCTTTTTAATGCCACTTTTTCTGAACCTATGTATCCCATTGCCCACCAGGAGCCTAAAGTTACTACCCCCTTAAACATTCAAGGTGACTCATTTTTTATGGGGAGCTTATAACTTATTTAATATGCCATTATTTTTGCATACAGCATATTTTTTTCGTGGTATGTTAACTTCATATAAAGAGTAACTATGCTGTAAAATGTGCAGAAGTCTATTATCTGTAGAAGATGTAAATATATTTGTAAGTGTTTTTGAATATGACTGGGGTGTTCAAACCTTTAATCATCTTAATACCTCAAAGATGACTGAGCTCTCCAGTAAGTACTGCACCACCAGTACTACTACCCCATTTTTAAACTATACCTTAATACTCAGGATGTGTGTGCCCGCCTTGACCAGCTCATCAGCCAGCTGCACATAGTAATCCAGGGAGTATTTCTGTCTCATGGGGTCGGAAACATCTCCCGTGTAAGAGATGGCTGCCTCCACCACTCCTCCAGCCGAGCCGACTGCTTCCATACCCAGCAGCATGTTGGGCAGATAATTCAGGGAGTCGAAAACACGGAAGATATCCATCCCATTCTCTTTCGCCACCTCACAGAACCTGCAGAGAGAGAGAGAGAGAGAAAATATGTGAGGATGGACAGTGAAAAGACAGAAGAGGAGGGACGTGTTATGAACAGTACAAAACAGTAGGACAAGAGTAGGTGTATTATTGTATGCTTTACTGTTCAGGACCATGGAGAGGAGTCATTAGATGACATGTTTGGACAGATTAAGATGTAGAGAGCTGCAAACAGCAGCTGCTGCCATGAAGGTGAAGATATGACAAATAAGGGGGGATCGTTTACAGCAAATTCACTAGAAAAGGTCAAAATGACAATTTTGAAAATGTTCTTTTGGCACATTGATTCTGACATACTGACATGATGTAAAGAACAACTGCCAGATTATTTGCCATATCAAATTATGTTGGTAAAAATTGAACTACAAGGTTTTTGCGACATGATAAATCATTATGTTAAATTAACTAGCTGGCAAAATTTTATCTTGCAAATTTCCTCTTTAGCCCTTTAATTGCTTCTTTTGAACTTCCTTTCTACCTTTAACTGTCCACATCATGGAATAGCATGTTTTCTCCAATTTATTTGGAAAATTGTAGTTGTGATGTCATAAACCCTGGTGCATATTCATATATGTGCCTATATGAAGTTCCAAGGATTACTTGGGTCTGGATTGCTTTTAAAATGAGGCAAATTACATTTAGACTAGACCTTTCACACATACCAGTCTTAATGGGTACAAAACCAACAACCTCCAACCAAAGAGAGGCAGGAAAATGGTAATTGAAAAAGAAATCCACATGTAGCTCTCAGAGAACCTCAAGGGCAAAAAAGATTAAAACTCATAAATATTATAAAAATGAAATATGATTTAAAATTGATACAGTCTAAATGTAGGTATTTTCACAAAAAGCGTTGGGATTGGACTGAAAAGGATTCCTGCCAACACTGAAATTTGTCAGACCTAACAGTAAGTGTGAAAGCAGTCTCAAAGCAGTAACTACTCAGCATGCAGCATGTGAGCAAAACTTGAAAATAACAAGCCAAGTAGAAAACTTCAATGAGCCAAGACAGAGAGAGAGAGAGATTTGTAATTGGAAATACATGTGCTCGTGCCTGTGGTCTTATGGCACAATTCAGAGCCAAGTGTCTCTAGAGTATGTAGGGAGTGTGTCTCCATGGTTACATTTACAGTCAGTCAAATTTTATCCTCTTATATGCCTGATTCTTTTTTTTTTTTGAAGCAGAAGGAATCTGGCCTTTTCAGGTCTAATTTATGAGAGTACATATGAGCTTTTTGGCAAAGGGTCACAAGCTGGACCCACCAGTGTGTACAGAGTCATCGAAAAGATGAAAATAAAAAAAATCTAACAAGAGCCTTGTGTCTTATCTAGCAATTATTTTTGCTTTCTGGATTCACTGTTCGCGGATGAACCTGCAGTGTTAGGATTGTCACACGCTGACAGTCCAATGCCACTCTCCTTTATGTGCTAGAATACATGGATACAATGTAGACCGGTACTGGGGAGATAGTTTGTATATAGTTTTCTGTTAAATAAAGTAATGTGAAAGTCTCTCTCTCTCTCTCTCTCTTTATTTACATAATACATTACATTATTTTACATGTAATGTATACATATACATACACACAATAATAATAATAATAATAATAATAATAATAATAATAATAATAATAATAATAATGGCTGTGGCAGGCAGAGTACAGAATGCCTTAGGGTCTAAAAAGTGTTAGGGTATCTTGGGGATGAGATATCCGTCTGGACAGTTCAAACAGAATTGACCTAGGCAAACGGCATGACTATGAGATGTATCAGTGGGCCTGGAACCTGGTGAGATGCAGGAGGAGCCTTGCCAGGATTTACCCCCAAGAGCTCATGTTCCTTCACACTACAGGCAATTCTAGACCCAAATTCTGGCAAAGTAATTCACCAATTACAACAGATCAACACATCATGCCCTTGCTGGCTGGTGGGGTCACAATTTGACAGAGATGTGATGAACATCATCCAAGCTATATCAAAAGGAGGAGCAGACTGTGACTCCATACAATGACCGCCATCATCAGTAGCTATGCTATCAGTAGCTGGGCCTTGTTAAGAAAGGAAAAACTGAGCCCCTTACACCATGAACCACAGAGCAGCCAAGATCCAGCAGGTGAAGCAAGAGCTTCACACCCTCAAGAAAACAATACAAAAGTTCCATTTAGGAGAAGCACGCCCTAGCTGACCTTCAAGACATCCCAAAGAGAAGACCTCGCAACCCTTTGGAGAGTAGACTGGCACTTCGATGAAGGCTAGAAAGCGGCCGCGGTTCATTGCTAATTGACCAATGCAAAAGGATTCAATCCACATAATTGTTTGATCTAGCACTACACCATCACCATGTTCCCAGTGCCACCAAGGATCTGATCCTGGATTATTACAAAAACTTCAGGAAGTAACATCAGACTGGTATCGATTGGAAAATGGATGATAACTGGGTCTACCATCCTCAGTTACATTCTCCTTGCCCTTGCATTGAACATGGTAGCCAAGTCAGCTGAGGTGGAATGCAAAGGCCCTCCAACCAGGTTTGGCAGCCAGTGGAGAAGCTGTTTGACATATCTCTGAAAGACATAATATAACATTCAGAAGTCCAACAAAGAGCTGGAATGTTGGCTCACCAAGGTCAGCAAGTCAGGCCTGCCAGGCAGATTCAAGGTGTGTATCTACCAGCCCTCCATCCTACCGCATGTGCTGTGGCTGCTGCTGGTTTACAGTCCCAGTGTGTACAGTGGAGCCCCTGGAGAGGAAAATCACTAGCTTTCTCCATAAATGGTTGGGCCTCCCCCATAGCCCATTATGGGACCAACAACATCTTACAGCTCCCATTCAATGGTCTCACTGAAGAATTAAAGTGGCATGCACAAGAGAAGCCCTTAAGTACAGGGACTCCTGGGACCAGAAGGTATTAGCAGCTGGTGAGAACAGGAAGGAAGTGGAGAGTGCAAAGAGCAGTGGAGATGGTGGAGTCACTCCTCAGGCAGAAGTTGGTTGTTGGCCACTGGGAGAGATGGCTTGGGTTTTTTTCCCAAAGACCCAAATAGGCAAGGCTCATGGGAAAGATAGACACCAGCTAATCCAGGAAGAGGTCTGAGTAGGCATGGAGGAAGAGCATGTGAGCAGATTAGTGGGGCTCAGGCAGCAGGGGGCATGGAAAAAATGGGAGAGTATCCTACAGCACCAAGTCACCTAGACAAACATCATACAGACAAACTTCCATGACATCCATTTCCTCATCCAAACTGTATATGATGACCTACCAAGCCCGGCCAATCCTACATGTGTGGGGTAAAAGTGAGACACCAGTATGCCAGCTATGCTCTGGACGGGGATCCCTACAACTCCTGTTGAGTAGCTGTCCAAAGGCCCTTGCAGAAGGTCACTACCACTGGTGCCATGACCAAGTGCTGAAGGCATGACAGAAACCATATGCAATGCAATCATCCCTGGCAAACACCATCTAGCCCCGAAGACAAGAATCGCCTTTGTCAAAGCTGGAGAGGAACCCTGACGACAGCAAAGAACAAGGTCAGGTCTCCTCCACACAGCCTGTGACTGGCAGCTGCAAGCCGACCTGGGGAAGCAGCTGACGTTCCCCCAGCATATTGCCACAACATCACACTAGCCAGACATAATCATCACCTCTGAGGCAACAAAACAGGTGATTCTGCTTGAACTCACAGTACCCTGGGAAGAGCAGATGGAAGAGGCAAATGAAATAAAAAGTGCAAAGTACTCACTACGAGCCAATAGGGGTGGGCTTTAGAGGTTTTGCAGGACACTGCAAAAACCAACTGGGCCAAACAGGAGGGGCTAAGAAGAAGGCCATCTGATCCACATGTAAGGCCACAGAGAAAACCACAAGGTGGCTGTGGATTGGGAGGACTGATGAATGGGTGCTTGCTGTTGAGATGAGGTGTCTGATGTTGAAACACCCTAAATACCCAGTGACCCCAGGTTGCCTCACTGATGATGCATTCCAGTGCATCAAGAAAATGTATCTTGCACATAGGATTAAAAAGGTTTTAGAATGTGGGATATTTGAGGGATATTTTAGTGTTAAATTGTGTCCAGATGTCTCTCTCTCTCTACACACACACACACACACACACACACACACACACACACACACACAGACACACACACACACACACACACACACACATATATATAAATATGTGTGTGTGTGTGTGGGGGTGGGTGAGCGAGAGAGAAAGACAGAGAGAATATAAGAACAGGGCAAACAGTATATGAGGACATGAGAATAGTGTAATGGAGTAAATGGACAGTGGGTCAGGAGAGAAGGAGAACTGAGAATGTAATGGGAAATAAATGTTTCAGGACAACTGACAGTGACCAGCCCTGTGTGCTTTTGGTCTTGCTGTCCAATTCTGCTCCAGGGACAGTTCTCCCAAAACACACACACACACACACACACACACACACACACACACACACACACACACACACACACACACACACACACACACACACACAAACACACACACACATACACACTGACAATGGCAATATATATATATGTGTAGGGTGTGTGTATGTGTGCATGTTCTCACTTGAATACAGCATTGTCAGGGTAGTTGGTGTAGCCCACAGCATTGGCTCCTCTCAGCAGCATCTGGAACGGCACGTTGGGTAATAAAGCTCTGAGCTCCTGTAGCCTCCGCCATGGACACTCATACAGGAACCTCATAGCCACATCAAATGTGGCACCTGGGAGAGAGAGAGAGAGAGAGAGAGAGAGAGAGAGAGAGAAATCACATTACTTAAGCTCCTGTTTCTGATCAGTAAGAGAGAGTTTAGTGTACAAACAGAAATTCAGAAGAATTTCTCATTCTGAAGAAAGTAGTTGAGATCTTGTGAGCTGAAGAGTTTGAAGAACTCAGATTTCTACTGGGTGGCCCCCAGCCAGCTCCTGATTGTGTTCAATTCCATCACATCACACCTGATTTAACATCACTAAGCACTGATTTACCAAACCAGGTGTTGGATGAGAATAATAAGTAATACTAGACTCCCATGAGGAGAGCTTTGGAGGTTTAATGAACACAATGATGGAAAACCATATTATTTGTGTTTATTCTAATAGTGTTTTACTGAGGAAATAAATGCTCACTGTCTAGATAAGGAGATTTTCACAGGGGACCTAAAACTTTTTCACAGTACTGTACATTTTTGTAAAACAATTATTGTGAAAAAGGTGAAAAAATGTTCTTTTTCATGGAGAAACTATTCAACCTAACTTTCCTATAGTCAATCCTGTCAGTTGTATTTGAGGTTGGCAGGAGTAAATTTGGCTCAGCTAACATCAGTTTGGCCAACAGAACAATCAGATTTAGGAACAGGTTTGTGTCAGCTAGGCTTTACCCAGCACAGAGCACCCCATAAACCCATCAACACCTGTGTGAGCTAATCAGATTGGCTGAGTTTGTTGGTCATAATTGCCACATGCCTACTCGTTTACACTCCTTTAAGAATTAAAACCTACTACTACTGCTGGTGAAAGCTACTTGTTGAGCTCTGTGTACTAATGAAAACTCTGAGCCACAAACATGATTGTGCCAATGAGACTGGAATTATTCTCAAGTTCAGCTCTTAGCCATTCCATCTTCAATGCTGAGAAGCTACAGGTGCCAGAATGTAAGTGTGGCACTAATTTAAGGTGGAATTTCAGCTTCATGCTGTGGGTTGAGCACACAGCAAAGCTATTGTGTTTTTTATTTCTTTAATGTCAAGGGCTCTCAGTGGTTCAGTGGTCTAATGGAGTGTTATTGGAGCTGGGGACCTGGAGCTTTCTGCCTAGCACGTTGGCTGCCCAGTCATGGTTCATAATGTTTGAGAAGAGGCAGTGGTTGACTTCATGTGTGTCAGAGGAGGCCTGTGCTCATCCTCATCCTCCTAGTGTCAGAAGCATTCTTTGTGATGGGGAGTGCTAGTGGGGTTGGGGAGTTGGTCAATGTCCAAATTGAGGGGAAACGAAAGGTTTATGTCAAACATTTATATCATGATCTTGGCTGCACAACTAGCAGCATTTTCTGTCAATAATTCTGCATTCTGACATGCCCTCACAGCTCTGAGTGGGCTGTTGTTTGTGATTTTTAGGGCATTTTTCTAAGATTAAACAGTATTAATATATAATTATCAATTGAATATGACATTGGTTAATGCCTATTGCATATCTATAGTGTAAAACATTTTTTAGATAATTGAAACCAGTAGACAGGGGCTTTAAAACAATGTGATACCCTCCGTAATGCATTAAGGTCATCTTAGGCAATGGGTCAAATATATAAAATGGAATAAGTTAAAATAAGGCCACCAACTGGAGAGAACTTTAAAACTGTCAGTTCCAGGTACTTCTATTTGTTTGTTTGTTTGTTTGTTTTTTTGAAGTGAAGGCATTTTAGCTGAGCTCTGGAGTGAAGCAGAATTCACTGCAATAGATTAAGCATACACCATCAAGCCCAATGTTTTTTAAGGCCTCCAGGTCATTCATACTAATAAAAAGTGAAATCAATTCAAATGCTTGATTTCACTTGTCTACAAAGGAACCTTCCTACAACACAATCTGCATTTATGAGCCACCGTGTGTTTCATGCTGATGTGGAGTACTTTTTGTAATCTATTTTTAATTAATCATCTGGCACTTGGACATCTCTCTTTTGACACATCTGAAACCAAGGATAAATGTCTGCAGAGAAGAAACCACATTCATTGTATTTAAAGCGTTCAGTACAGCATGAAAGGGGGACACAGTTTAAACAGTGCATAAAGGAATGAAACAGATTTCCTGTGTGAGTAAAAGTCAAATGAAAAAGTTATCAGACACAATACCACATAAAATCCTTCACTGAACATCAGCAGCTCTTTTTGTTAAATGTGATCTAAGCAATCTTTAAACCAAGTACATAAAGGCCCTGTAAAGCATTTTGCTGGGATGGTGTTCAAGTAGAGCAATAGTGACTCTTAGTAATAGTCAAAGGTTATCCTCAGCAAGGATGATCTCCCCTGTACCTCAACTGCAATTCCAGCAGCTAGGTTCTCTGGATAAGCAAGGTCAGGTCCTGTAATGTCAACCAGCTAACAGAGTTTTACGCTAGAATTCACTGTAAAGCTCATTTATACTCCTTGTATGTGTGACGATAATTTTGTCTGTTAATATAACTAATGCCAATCTTGCTGGCCTCCTCCCTTACCCACCTTTCTCAATTGGCAGATAAAGTACAGCTTGTAGTATCCAGGTCAGGCAAATTAAGAAGAAATCCTCCAGCAATTACTGGAGGATGGCCAACAAATTTCATGAAGGAGCTACACAAGCTTGTATGCAATATTGATGATGGACCTTATTAATTGGAACTTATTAATTACAAGTACCCATTTCTGATAGGACTTTTGAGATGCCCCTTCCCAGATTTTCCCAACACATTCATTGTCCCTGAAATGTACATGCAGTTTTTTAAACCCATCTGCCTTCCAAAACTATTGGAAGTACTATTGGAGGTTCACCACCATTCCATTCTCCAAGTAAAGCAGAATTCCTCCTGTTCAAATTCACTTTCATAGAAACTCCACATTCATCTGATTCACCTGCACATGCTGAGACTCAGAGAAGAGCATTATAATTAGGCACAATCAGACTAGTGAGTCTTTCTCCAGGGTGCACAACAGAGGCTTAAAAAAACTATAAAAAAACCATCAATGCCAGGTGCCTGGCCATTTTCCATACCCTGGAGAGCCACATGCAGCTCTTCTAGAGAGAACTCAGTGTTGAGCAGTTCAGCTGACTGTGGCAAGACCTTGACCTGGTTGTAAAAGGAAAATTCCGCCACCTCCTGCACTCACTCTCAGACAGCTTTGAGAAAAAGCTGACTGTCTGCTGTCTGATTCTGTGGACTCAGATGCAAGGTCCACTGATTCCGTTCTCACAGCATGCATAAACCTTTTCTGATCATTATTACACTCGAGACCAAGGGAGGACTTTGAGGCAGCATCCATTTCTGCACACACATGAAAACGTGAGCAGACCAGTGCTTCCGGAGCTGTTGCCTAGCAGATGCAGCCTTTTTTGCTTCTAAGAGCTTCGATTTGTCCATGATTTCCTGTAGTCTCTTCTAAATCCTGCAGTTCCACTATTTCAATCCAGAGCGTTAGAAGATCTGGATGGTGTCCCTTGTGACTTTGAAAGTGTACTGCTGACAGAATATTTTAAGATTGGCTTGTTTTACCATTTTTGAGATTATGCCTGTGCTGGACAAAGGATTTCTGTAATCCAAAATTGCACAGTGTTAAAATGCTAGTAAATGCTCTTAGCAAGGACATTTAGTTTAGTTACAGAGCACAGGACCAAGCAATGATCTAGACTATCTCCTGGAAAAACTGTACAGAATTAAAAAAATGATCCAACCTAGCCAATAAGACTGTGTTATCTACAATAAGACTGTGTCTACTGTCCTCGTTGAACTTGAAAATTACCTCCAAATGTCAAATGCAAGTAGCAGGCCTGGTGATGCAAAAATTCTGGAAAATGCTCCACAACCTGTACACCTTTCTGCATTTTAGTGTCTGTCAGAATTTCTCTACACATTCTTTGTCATAAAATCACATGAGCACATAGACCAGACTGCATCAGTTTTAACCTTTTCATTCCCCATCATCTGACCTTGATTCTTCCTTCATCTACATCTTCCATTTCCAACTTAATAGAACCTCCAGCATGGCTGCTTTGTCTTGTCATTTCCTCCCCAGGATAACTCTTTGAGTGCGGAATCTCCTGGTTTATGCTGCCACAGCAGTTTAATTTATGGCAAACTGAGCAACAAACACAGGGGCCAGGCCACCACAGGCTCAGCCATAACAGGTCCCAGCCACTCAGCGTACCTGGTAACAAGACTGCCTGCATTAAAAATGACCTTTTCAGAACAAGCACGGCCAAATTGTCCCATTTGTTCACACCTGGAGCACTTCAGATCTGTGTAATAAAAACCATCATTAGACATGATGTACGGAGGGGAATCACAGGGGTAAACTGCTCTCAACTAAATATTTATTTTTCTATGATTTCAAAAACAGCATAACAGCACTGTTCCTTCGTTGTGCAGAGACAACAGTATTGTCACCTTCACGCCATGTTGGCGAGTCACGCTCCTAAACAGCTTGGTGTTAGGACATGTCATGCTCCCAGCAGCATGCTGGTAGCTGACTTCCCATGGACCCCACAAACTACACTTCTCTCACACACTTGCACACAACCATACACTACAGAATCACTACAGAAAGAGAAAGATGGAAAGAGAGAGAGGAGAGAGAGAGAATGGGAAGAGATCCAAGTGAGAAAGAGAAAGAGAGGAAGAGAAAGATGAAAATAGAATGAAAGGGAAGAACACAGACAGAGCGATGGAAAGAGAATGGGGCAAAGGGAGAGAGACAGATGAAAAGAGAATGGGACAGAGGGAGAGAGACAGAGAGATGAAAAGAGAATGGGACAGGGGGAAAGAGGCAGATAGAAATAGAAAGAGAATGGGACAGGGGGAGAGACAGACAGAGATAGAAAATGAATGGGAAGGAGGAAGAGAGACAGAGAGATGGAAATAGAGTAGGACAGAGGGAGAGAGACAGAGAGATGAAAAGAGAATGGGACAGAGGGAGAGATACAGAGAGATGAAAAGAGAATGGGACAGAGGGAGAGATACAGAGAGATGAAAAGAAAATGGGACAGAGGGAGAAAGATAAAAAGAGAATGGAGATCAGGGAGAGAGGCAGAGAAATGAAAAGAGAATGAGAAAGAGGGAGAGAGGTAGAAAGAGAATGGGAATGAGGGAGACAGGCAGAGAAATGAAAAGAGAATGGGACACAAGGAGAGAGATAGAAAGAGAATGGGAATGAGGGAGAGAGACAGAGAGATCAAATGAGAATGGGACAGAGGGAGAGAGACAGAGAGATGGACAAAATGGCAGAGGAGAGAAAAAGATGGCAAAATAAAGAGAGGGAGGGAGAGAGACAGAGAGAAAGATGTAAACTAAAATTGAAAGAGAAAGTAAAAGAAAGACAAGAAAGCAAAAAGAAATGAGCAGGAAAGAGAGAGTGAGAGTAAGTCTGTCAAACATGAATTGTCTTGGGTTCAACTGATTTAACCTCTTGCCTGAACACACGCACTCAAACTGAAACACATACTCACACACATACACACATACTCACACACATACTCACACACACACAGAATGGTTAGTGCTGTGGACAATTTCTACAGGTCAAATTTTAAGTTCATGTTTTTGGTTCAGAGGGAGAAAGACAGAGATAGAAAATGAATGGGACAGAGGGAGATATACAGATAGAGATAGAAAGAGAATGGGAAGGAGGGAGAGAGACAGAAATGGAAAGAGATTGGGAAAGAATGAGAGGGGCAGAGAAATAAAAAAGAGAATTGGGCAGAGGGAGAGAGGCAGATAGAGATAGAAAGAGAGTAGGAAGGAGGAAGAGACACAGAAAGATGAAAATATAATGGGATAGAGGGAGAGAGGCAGATAGAGATAGAAAGAGTATGGGACAGAGGGAAAGACAGAGAGATGAAAAGAGAATGGGACAGGAAGAGAGACAGGTAGAGATAGAAAGAGAATGGGACAGGAAGAGAGACAGGTACAGATAGAAAGAGAATGGGACAGAGGGAGAGAGGCAGAGATATGAAAAAAGAATGTAAGAGAGGGAGAAATATAGAAAGAGAATGGGAATGAGGGAGCAAGACAGACAGATGGAAAGAGACTGGGACAGAGGGAGAGAGGCAGGGAGATGAAAAGTGTATGGTGGAAAGTTAGAGCTCTGGACAGTTTCTACAGGTCAAAAATTAAGTTCATGTTTTGGCTCACCACACACACACACACACACACACACACACACACACACACACACACACACACACACACACACAGACAGGTAAGTATGTAATTAAAAATGAAAAGACGGAAATGAGGAAAAAATACATCGCCTTCTAAATCTGGCGATTTCTGGGTCGAATCGTTTTCCATTTCATAATAACGTCACTCTCCTTGTCCAGTTCACCTGCTTCAGATGTGCAAGTTGGTACTACATTGAGACTTGAATGACTTTATCAAGTCTGTGACCAGTTGTCATTACCGGCCTTCTGTCTGCAATGTTTATCTTTAAAGTCTCTCACCATAAATCAAGGCTGAGGGCTCAAGAGCTGTCTGTGATAGAAAAGCAAGTTGATCTGCAGGCTGAAAAGAAGAGAATTCAATCAGCCACCAGCAATCACCCTAGCCCAGAAAAATGGCTGCAGAAAAATCAACACTCTGGAACATCTTACAAAACTAAAAAACCTCTAATCACAGACAACTTCAGGGATGCAAGGAGCCAGAACCCTCTGCAGAGAAATGTAGAAGAGCTACACCTGCAGAATTTCAAAAGCTGTAAAATCGAACCCTTCATATAAACAACTTCAGTGTCAACAACCAAGGTGCTGGATTACATGCTGAGAACATACACTCACCAATCACTTTCTTAGCAACACCTGTACATCTACCCACTTCATTCAATTATCTAATCAGCCAATCATGCGGCGGCAGTGGAATACATACAATCATGCAATTACAGACCAGCACGTCAGCTAATGTTCAAACAAACCATCAGTATGAGGGAAAATGTAATCCCAGTATTTCTGAGCCGGACATGATCGCTGGTGTCGAAAGCTCTGGTTTGGGTATTTGAAGAAGTTACTCGGAATTGAGTAATAAATTACAAACATCCAGTGACCAGTTCTAGCAGTTTATCAAAGTGCCAATCAGTCCATTAGCACTCTGTCCCTTTTTGAACTGCTGCCACTGCATCACTGATGGGCAGCCAACAGGCTCTAAGGAAAGCGCTGGGTCTACAGGTGGACTACAATAGCAGAAGACCACTCTGGGTTCCATTTTTGTCAGTCAAGGACAGACAACTGAGACTGCAGCAGGCTGATCAAAACTGTGCAGTTTAACCAATAGAACTGTAGGGCAGGCCTATACATTCTTTTTCTCAATTTACTGATGACACATAGTCTGATGTACTTTTATTTGCCAATAAATCAAGAAACAAATTTATAGGAGACAGTCACACATGCCAGCTATTGTTATTTTCAAGAGATCCTAGGCTACTCAAATATGTCTTCATTTGAGAGGTAAATTAGATTTGAGATGAATTTCAATAAAAAGTCTACTTGTACCTACAATTAATTTTTTTTTGGTCATAAGAACTAAAAAATACATTACATCTCCAAAATCCTGTGGGAAATTGATCATCCAGAGCATTTTGCCCTGAAAATGCAATGGATTATTTGTAATGATTAGATTGAAATGGATGTTTAAAATAATAAGTGCTTCAAAATACTTGACAGTCATCCAAATAAAATAAAACTAAACATCCTGAATGTCCTTTTATTGTTTTTGTTATTTATGAATGTATCAGTGGTATCCCTTATCATAACTTTTATTCTGGAATTTGAAAACTGTGTGAGCAAAGAAAGTCTATAATCTATAATATAATCTATAATCCTATATATTTGGCTCCACAAGAATTCATGGACCCATCCTGCCTTGTCTCAACAGTCCAGACTGGTGATGGTGGTGTAATGGTGTGGAGAAGGTTTTCTTGGCACAGTTAATGCCAGTCATGGCTTGAATGCACAGACTATTTGAGTGTTGATGCATGTACATCCCTTTATGACTATAGTTTACTCATCTTCTAATGAAGCGTTTCTCAAACTTGTCCCTGGTGCCCTTTTTATGGAATTACCTGCTCCCAACCTACCTGATTCAACTTCTCAGCTCATTAACAAGCCCTTTCATAGTTGCAGAGGGTGTGTTAAAACAGCAGATCAGGGTTGTGCCGGAACCGGGTCTGGGAATCACTGTTCTAATGGATAGTTCCAGGAAGATGAGACACCATGTCAAGCAAAATTCACCTCAAACTTGTTTCATGAACATGGCAATGAGTGTTCTTAAGTGGCCCTCCCAGTGACCTGATCTGAATACAGCAGAAGGGGTTTGAGATTTGATAGAACAGAAGGTTCAAAGCGTGCAAGAGTGTGATGCAATCATGTCAACACAGACCCTGTAGCAGAACCAATTAAAATCCACAATTCAGTTTAAGGGGCATTTCTCAAAAACAGAAAACTGATTTCATCTTCAGCATGTGGACTGTTGCAGCCCACTGCTCTGCCCAGTACTGTGAATCATAAAATAATGTTTTATGACTTAGCAACAGTTTATGCTCCACAGTATGGGAATTTCACAAAAAAGTGCTGTATTTCTTACTGCTACATTGTGAAAGTCCCTAAATCTTGATGTTCTTCATAGATATTGGCCAGTAAAGGTATCTGAGTGGGTCAAGGCTTCTCATGGGTCTCAGAAAAGTCAATGTGCAGCTACAATTCATAAGTAAGTGTTCCATCAATGATAGCAAGCTGTCCTAGCTCAGGCCCAAACCATGATACAACCACCACCATATTTCACAGATTGGATATGATTTTATGCTGTAAAGCAGTGTTTTCCAAATGTAACATTTCTCATTTAAACCAAAAAAGATCTATTTTGTAGAGCAGTTGCTCTCTTCTTGCAACCCTGCCATGCTCACCATTATTGTTCAGTGTTCACCTGATGGTGGACTCATAGTACAAAAGGCCTTCAGCAGATGGAAGAGGCACTGGACAAGTCAGCTTAACCCCTTTTCATTCAGTCAAGCATGCACAGACATTTGTAAAGTCTTCTGTAATCAAGGACATCCAGTCACAGCTCTGTGTGTTTACAGTTGCAACTGGGAGCATTCAACCAATGAAACTCCAGCACCTTTAGACTACATTTTTATATATTGGCCCTGCTTTCCTTTTCAGTCTAAGCTGAACACAATAAAGTGATGTGATAAAAACTATAAAAGACCAATCTACTTACAGCTCACATTCATCTTTTTAACTTTAATCCAGACCTTGAATGTAAAACAAAAATACCATTTGTGACAGCTCTGTCACTATTATATGGAAGGTGCTGTTTTTATTAAGATTCTATTCATCATAGTATTGGAAGAGCAGTTTTGGATTATTAACTCACTGGCGTGTTCTGACAGGTGACAGACTGTCTAGTTTTGATAGTTCCTCATAGAAACTGCAATTTCCACACAAAATATAAAACACTTATTGGACAAAGGTATTGGGAAACCAGCTCGTTCAATGTTCTGTCTGAAATAAAGGGTATTAAAAGATTTTATCCTGCTTTTCTTGAAGTAACTCTCTTTACTGTCCAGGGATGGCTTTCTACTGGATATTGGATATTGGAGCATTGCTCCAATAGCTCCAGGATTTTACTGGATTCAGTGACAAGAGCTGTAGTGAGGTCAAGATGCTGGGTGATCACCACATGCCTCATCCATAATTTATTATTATTTTTATTCTTATTATTCTATTTTTGTATTTTATATAGATGGGTACAGCTGTAAGAATTTAGTCATTTAGGATTAACAAGGTAATTCTTATTTTGATTCTGATTCCCCAACTCGTCCCCACATTACTGGAGGAGCACCTTCCTTCCAGAGAACACACTTTCCCTGCTTCATAGCATGGACAGCCGTGGTTTGGTGGTTAGGGAACCAGCTTTAAGACCAGAAGGTTTTTGGTTTGGGTCCCTGAACTAGCAGGACATGACTGAAGTGCCCTTGAGCAAAGCTTCTCCCTGGGTGCCATGGATAGGATTGCCCACTGCTCCTGTGTGAATTTACTAGTGTGTGTAAACAGTGGATCTATGGTACCACAATAAGTAGTTGAATGCACTCATTAGAAGGGGTGTCCACTAACATTCGGCTATATAGTGGTCACAGTGTAAACTAGAGCTTCTCAGCAGCTCAGTTTTAAATTTTAATTGGAAAAAAGAAATGAAAGGATGGATGATTAGATAAGAGAATGCTATGATATACTATAATATCAGATAGATTTGGTATCATTTTTTACATTTACTTATTCCTTCAATAAGTAGTAATATGAGTTCCACTATGAAAATGTACAATTTGCTAAATTGATATTTCCCAATTTCTGAGGCTACTCGAATGCAGCATTAGTAGGATTTGTAGTGAGAGACTGCTATTCAGTAACATCTTATGGAAGATATGCTGAGAGAGTCGAGAATGATTGGGATCCTATGAAGCTTTTGGGCAAAACTGCAGTTGCAAAATTGCAATTTAGCACCATTCAAGCCTATTCACTGAGTACTCACTTGTGCGCGCCCTCTCATATCCTTTTGTATAATGGGAAGAATGGAGGCAAGGCTACACTTACACTGAGCTAATAACTAAATGTTCTGGTTATCCAGATTGTTCTGTTCGTTGTCCGTGAATGTTATTTTAGATTCTGGTTCTGCTCTGTTCTGTCAGTGAGCCTGGTTGGAAAAAGGTTGAACGAAAAGTATTGTCGCAAACATCTCACTAACCTCCCCAGTTCTCCAGACTGAAGAGGTTGTTGAAGTTGCGGGCAACGTATGGGGCAATTTTCTTCAGGTCATGAGTCCTCACACGAGTGGCCAACAGGGACTGGTGAGCATCTCTGAATGTTGTGTCCATCAGCAGCAGACCCTGATGCTGTCTCACAGCCCGTGCAAAACCCTCTGGGCCCTCCTTCAGCAGGACCTCACGGAAACCAGCTGGCGGTTCACCTACACACACACCCACACATACACACACACACAATCAATGAATTAATTATTGGCCTGATGACAAATAACATACAACTTCACAATGACTGTTACCTTCATACAGACACAGACTGACTTAAAAAAAATTTTTTTTAACTATTTGTGTGCAAACGTTTGGGCACCCATGCTTCATATGTTCCTATGGTAATCAGTGTTAAGGTTGGGGTTAGTCCTTCATACCAGCCATGCATGGACCAATGCTCATCAAGAGGAATTTTGATTCATGATATATGCTTAATTCCAGCAATGTATTTGCAGAAAGAGTACAAAATGTGGTATTTGCAGAATTATATGTGAGATACTGCTACTATAATATACTATAAAATACACTACTAAATATACTCTTACATACTATAATATAGTATAAAGTATAATATAGTATAATATATATGGCTAAATGTACAATGTCCATAAATATCTCAACAAAAAGCTACTTTGGAGCTTAAATGTAACCTTTGGAGCATAAATATTTATTAAAAGCTACGCAGCAATAAGCTGTTTGCTACATGATACTGTGAATAATCACAGTAATGAGGTCTGTATTAACAGCTAATTTAAAACGCTATGCTCAAATTCCTTGGTCTTATCTCTATTGTTTCATGTGAACAGACAGTTGTCAAAGCATTTTGCTACCAGTTGTACCATGCAATACTATGTTCATGACAAATATAAATTTGAACTTGAGCAAATTTAGTCTACATGAAGTTTAAACAATACATGAAAAATAACGAGTGTGTAGCTTGCATTTGCATGCGAGACAAAGCGAAGTGGCTTGTGGCTCACAGCGTGTATATGCCACATCCAGTGTGAAATAACAAGCATTGCTGTCACATCATGCTTGCCACACTGCACTTAAGTGTAAATAAATTTGGCATCACAGAATTTCAATGGTCCATTTTAGATGCCTTGTAGATGCTCACCTAACATTCATCTAACATTCAACTGTACCTATGAAATGCAAAGGTCCAAAACATGCTAAGAAATATGTCACAATGCATTCCATAAAGCCATGCAAACATAAGCCGCATTTTGAACAATGCCACGAAGGGCACTAGACGGACTAGTTGTCTTGAACCTCTGAAAGGCTTTCTTCAATCAACGCTCATGGCGGACCAGTTTGGTTTGATGAATTGCCCTCTATCAACCCCCAAGTACTGAGTGTTTCAACTGCCGCAATAATGTATGTTGAGCTGAGTTGAGTTGAGTTGCATAGCTGTTTGCATCTTTGCACTGAGAATGTTTCAGGTCTAAGTTGCTTGTAAATGATGCTACAAAATTCCCTAAACCTAACCTTAATCTCTTAAACTCTAAATCCTGCCCATAACCCTAGCCGTAACCTAAACCTTAAATCTCACCCTAACCATAAAAGGGGAATGTTAAGGTTAGGATTAGGTGTAGGGTTTCATTCATACAGAACATGCTTCTGCACATACGAACAAACAAATACTGTAAAACATAACATCCAACTCAATATCCTACTTAACCGAATATGGCATAATTCAATTAAATTAAGTTTTATAAGCACACAACCACCCACCCATACACCTATACTAACACACGCATATTTGGATGAATTTAAGCCTAAATGCAATGGTGTTGCTAAGGGATTTTCCAGTTTTGGGAAAATTCCACCAAATAAAGCTCTATGAGTTGTACAGCAGCAAGTATAGAGCCGTAAGCCTATTAAACGCGCCTTGTTACTGTATTTCTTTCACACATACACACCCCCCCACACACAAACAGGCCCAAACACCCCCACACACTAACACACACATTAAATAGCAACCAGGAATATCCCAAGGGTCTTGGGCTATACCTATTGCAGATGTGACCCACTTACACACATAAACACATACATTCCTCATTCCAATACACGTACCTACGCATATATGAGCCCATAGAATTGAGCACACACATAAAAACCTGCATACTTTCATACTCCCACATGCTATTTCCTAAAAGCAGGAAAATGTCCAGCCAATGAATGAGGAGGAAAAGTCTACAAATTCATTACAGAAAGCACACACACACACACACACACACACACACACATTCAAACACTGTGGAGCACAGTATATAGCTCACACACACCTAAACCCCTGTAATGAGATTTCTAATGTGGCTGGTTTCTCTCTTTCATCTGGTGGAGAGATGGAGAGAAGGGAGGGATTAGAGTGTATTATCACACTGTCGTCTCCCTGGCCCCGACCACAGAGCAGCTCAGCAGAGGCGGAGGAGCGCACTGTCACTCAGCCAGGCCTGCGGGCATGTGTGTGAGTGTGTGTGGGCAGACGTGGTGGCAGCACTATGGCATTTGTTCTTTTTAAAGTCAAGCTAATCAGGATGTGGAGGAATGAGTTCTGCTCTGGATAAAGCTATCAGTAGAGTTCATATTTCTTCTTCTTTTTTTGTTTAATCGCTGTATGGCTGATCTAGACTCATGCTAATGTGATGCTGCATTCAGTTTGGTCCTGGAACCTTCTCAATCCTCATTGTTCATCCTGGAGGGTTTACTGATCTCTGAATTGGCAGTAGGATAACTCTTGTCAAATCGACTTGTACAAATACTTACTTTTTGAAAATGCCAGCTGACTGTTACATTGTAGTTTTTCATCATGAATCAATCAGCAGAAATGCTCTAAACTGACTTCACAATGTTTTTCTGTTTCCTGTAAATTAGTCATTTTAGTGCCTTCTTACAACAGTGATAATATGCTGCATTCTTCTGGTCTGACAGAAAATATTTAAAAATTGAATTCAAGTAATGTGTTATTAATTAATACTGCAGTTGTACCATTTTTTTTTAAATGATTACCGTATTTTCCAGATAATAAGCCGCTACTTTTTTCCACACTTTAAACCATATGGCTAATAATGAGGTACAGATTTTCTTCTTATATATGTTATTTTCCAGGTTTTTAAAAAAAAAACTTTGCGGGTGCGGCTTACAGTCCGGAAAATACGGTAATTCACTTATTCACATCCAGTGGTTGGATCTCTGATTTATTATTAGTATTGTATACAGCCCAAATAACTTGTTATGAATCAATTTGTGAGTGTGTGTGTGTGTGTGTTTGTGTGTGTGTGTGTGTGAGATGTCACACCCATAGGAACAGGGGGAATAACTGGATCCGTGGAAGAAGGCTTGGCTTTGACTGGAATTGGAGTAGTTGGCCCATTTACCATCACGTGTCCTATAGAAATAGAGAAATAGAAATTACAGGCACTGACTTACATAACTTACAGGCACAAACACACAAGCGCTTGAACATACAGTTGAAGTCAGACCTTAATAGAAATGGAAATGAATGTCATGGCAATACTGGGTTTCAATGATTTCACTGAAAATATAACTTTTATACAAAAACACTATCCCTTAACAAGTGGCAGTCCCAAAACAGCCCTAGAGCATGATGCTGCCACCACCATGCTTAATAGCTTCCATGTCATTCTAGGAGTATAATACTTTACCTTTACTCCTTCAAATACCTGTCAATTACAGAAATCAACAGTCCTTTCTTATACCATTTCATGTTACTCTTCAGCTGAGTAATAAAAAAAATATTTTTACGAGAGACATGCTTAGAACAACACAGCTATTTTTCAAAACTCAGGATATATTTTTCAGGCTACAGCTTTGTTTTTGTTCAGTGTCTTCAGTGCTAAAAAGAGTACACTTTGCCTATTGATGTGAGTGTTTTGTTTTGCTATTTTTCCTGCAAATCAACAAAGAAAATGCAGTAATTTGTCATTAAACACATTCTGAAAAGCAACTGTCTGCAGCTAGATAATGAATGTGTGGTGGGGGTGCTAAACACTTGCCGTGCAGAGGATAAGACACAAGTAACAAACATGCACTAACCCAGGTAATGCAGAAGTTTCTGTGCGCGGTTCTGTGTGCGTTTGAGGTTGAACAGGTCGTGATTCTCATCAATAAACTGAGTGTCTACCGTACTGTACAGGAACTGGTTGTTACTCAGAACGTTCTGGAGGAAAGGGATATTTGTCTGTAGGGGGAAAGACAGAGAGAGAGAGAGAGAGAGAGAGAGAGAGAGAGAGAGAGAGAGAGAGAGAGAGAGGAGAGAGAGAGATTAGTGAAATTTCAACATCATTGATTCACACACCATTTAAAATTCACACATACAGCACAATAGCCCAGCTTAAAGTACAAAGTTAGTCCCTGGAGACGTCTCTCTGTCTCCGTAGAACTGCTCTCTGTCCCACTGCCAAATCCTTAAGGAACTGCACACACAATTTACACATACTCATAAATGATCTCATTACAGCACGTGTAAGGTAACACAGAATAAATGTCAACACCAGTACTATCAGGATATGAAAAATGAAACAATACACTAAACAGACAAACGCTATGATAGTTGTTTCTTTTAAAAACCAAAGGTATTAAAAAGAGTTTATCTGGCTTCTGTTGGGGTAAGTGTCTCTACTACGGAGGGAAGACTTTCTACAAGATTCAGCCTTGCTGAGGATTTGACTGGATTCACTGACTCACAAGAGCTTTAGTGAGGTCAGGATGTGTGATGATCACAACCCCACCTTCATCCCAACTCTAACCCAAAGTTTCAGGACCATCATTCCAGAGAATACAGTTCCACTGTTTCACAGCTTAGTGCTGGACTTTTTGTATGATATATGAAAAAATGAAACACTGTTTTTTTAACACTGCATCAACTCACTGTCCACTCTACTAGACACTCCTACCTAGTTGTTCCACCTTGTAGATGTAAAGTCAGATACAGAAGCTCATCGGTTTCTGCACAGTTGGTGTTGGCTAGCCTCTAGATCTTCATCATTACCCACAGGACACTGCTCACAAACTATAAACTGTTGGCTGGATATTTGTGGATGGTGGACTGTTCTCAGTCCAGCATTTACACTGAGGGGTTTAAACACTTCAGGAGCACTGCCTTGCCTGATCCACTTGTATCACCACAACACACACACACCACCACTGTGTCAGTGTCACTGCAGTGCTGAGAATGACCCACCACCCACATACTGTAATAACTAATCTGTGGTCCTGCGGGGTCCTGACCATTGAACATCATGGTGAAAGGAGGCTTACACAGTATGCCAAGAAGACCAACAGGCTCATGCTGAAAAGTAAAGCAATCATTAAATTCTTGCATGCCCTATATAAAGTCTACTGTTTCCAGAGGTGTACATTACAGTGCTGTCATGTGAGGATGCTCAAGGAAGTGTTAATGTATTTCTTATGCTCTGGAGACAAAGTTAGGGTGCCTCCAGTCCATCATTTAAAGTATAAACAGTTAAACCTCCTTCACGACACACTACTGTTTCTAAATATAACACAGCTGCAGGCTCTTTTGCCCTTCCACTGGAATTCCCAGACTGCAAAGTTGTGCCCAGCACACACACTGCAATCTCCAATATGTGATGAAATAATTGATATACACATGATAAAGTATCCAGATTTCAACTAGATGTTTAGGTAACACTCTGCATGCCCTATTCTTGAAGCTTTTTTGCGGAACCTCTGTGAAAGGCTCTCCACATGACAATCTGAAAATAATTGTAGCTGCAGACTTTTGCTTTGAAGACTGCATCCCTTCTTTCTTCAGTGGTAATGACAGACCCTAATGGTAGCCCTAATTCCACATTCCTGCAGCATGGAACCACAGCCTTCAAGGCCTTTGCTGAATGGTGTTAGGATGAAACTCCATATTGTGATTATATTACTGAGTACTGCACTTCGTGATATATATTAAAGCATACTAGGCACACTGAAGAACCTTGTATTAAAAAAGTATTTAAAAAAAATCATATTAATATTTGTTGAATAGTTTGAAATCTAATTTATATATTATAGCAGAATATACATTTAGAACAGGCTCCTAGAACAGTGTCACTGGAGAAGAGTGAAAAAATGTTGAAACAATGTGAATGATGAAGAACACCGTAGAACTGTGAATGTAATGACATATTCAAGAACACTAATAGTGAAGAACATTCCAGAAGTATGAACAAGCAGAACAGTGTACAACAGCATGCATAGGGAGAAAATGACTCCGGACCAGACTGAAGAACATTCTAGGTGCAATATGAACAAAAAAACTTTTTCAGAAAAAATGTGAAAAATATATTTCTGCAAATAGAGGAGAAAAGTTCTAGATGTGTGAACTGGAGGAACAGTGCACAACAGTGAATGAGGAGAACAGTGAGTGAACATTGCATGATAGGATGAAATTGGTGAAGATTCTGGAACAGTGCAAATGAGGAGAACATTGTAAAACAGTGCGAATGAAGAGGACATTCTACAAGACCGAACAGGAAGAATAATGCATTACATTTTGAATAGGGAGAGCAGTCTCAAAAAGGAGAACATACTAGAACTGTGAATGGACAATGCCCAATAGAGTATTGGGAGAACATTCTAGAACAATGCAAATGAGGAGACCATTCCAGAAATGTTCACTGGGTGAACAGTGCACAACAGTGTGAATGAGAAGAGCATTCTTGAACAAGGCCATTCTAGATTTGTGTGAACATTAAAGAACATTGTGAATAGGCAAAACATTCTAGATCTATACATGTGTGGGGGAGAAAACTAAAGCAACCAGTGTTCATAGAAGATAAAATTATAGAAATACATTGACAGCAATATTGAAGGTATCTATATGTATGAAGGTTGCATCCAGACTCAGAGGACACTGATCATCCAATTTTCTCTGTAGATGCTTTTTATCACACAGGCAGATACTGCACCTGATCAGCAAGTAGTTTTACTGAGCTCAGAGGAACCCCGATCATGGATGGCATACAGCACTGATGGGAATTCAGACATCAATGGTAGGGTTATTTCAGGAGATAATTCTAAATTGTGGGGAAGAGATCTATTTGAGAAGCTCACAGGCTTCCATCATATAAACTAGTGTTTCTTGTAGTCATTTGAAAATATGTATTATAATGACTGGAAACCCAGGAGACATTAAGACCACATTAAGCACATAAAACAATTGCTTTTCTGAAGCCTGTTTTGGACGATTTGCATATAAAATGTTGGGAGAGAAATACGGGGAGAAACATGCATTTATGCATGTACATGTGAATGAGAAAATAAAATGAAAAATACCTACGAGCCTAAAGACCGCAGAGGTCTAGAGAATAGATTATAAAATATGCAGGTAAACAGAACAAATTCAGCCATATAATGCTTTTTATAACTCGACTGGAGAAAACAAGAATATTCCTGTGCCTTTCTAGACTATTACGCATGGTGTTGAAGGGAACTATGGAGAGACTACGAGAAAGTGTGAGAGAGAAAGAGAGCAGCAAAGCAAGAGAGGGAGAGAGAGAGAGAGAGAGAGAGAGAGAGAGAGAGAGAGAGTATGAACAGCTAATAAAATGCGCATGACCCTGACCACATTGACCGGAGGGCACAAATCAATATCATCATTTCCTAAACATTCAGTATTTGATTCTCTCAGGCTGTATGTGTGACATACAAGCACCAACACACAGGCACACACACAGAGACTCACCATAGTGGGTTAGTTCCTAAGGTTTCAGCCAGTAAAACACGAGTATAACGATGGATAAAACTCACTACCCAGAAAGACTTGGAGGAAAATGGAGGTGTTCTAGAAAGCACTTGAGGGGATTTGGTGAACATAATGGAGATTTAATGGTTTTCCTCCAATTCTCACCAACAGGTTTGAAAAGAGGCAGTTGCAAGCGAACAAATTAGTTTCTCTCTGTCTCTCTTAGTTTCTTTGTCTCTCTGTCAAATACACACCACACCTTTCATATTTTGAGGAACTCCAGCTGATATCCTTCACAAACTGACCAATGTCAACAATTAGGGAATTAAAGTGATTTGTATAATGTACATCAAAACACTAAATATGGCCTTGCTTAATAAAAACTGCACACTGCCACACTTATATAGTGTGTTCAATTAGGGCTCCACCATTAGAAGTGCAATCTTTAAAATAGCAAGTGTGGTGGTTTGGGGATGCAGGCATGGATTTTTATGGAGTATAAGCTGCAGCCAACTGTGACTTGAAAAGGGCATCAAAGCAGGGGAGTATTTTGACAGATCCCAACAATATGGTGCTCTGCACGCTTTTGCTTTGTTGATGTTATGGGTAATGTTATAGCTGCACTTAACAGCACTACATTCATGCAAAGACATATTTACCAGTGATCATCTTCACTGTACACTGACATACCAAAATTAATGAGACCCGAGTTACATATGCCTAAATATATATCATGATCACTACCACCCACTGCACTGCTCCAATGTGGGTGGTAATGGTCATGATGTATTCCCAGTATATACAAACACTGGGTGGTCCGGCGAACGTTAAATGCCCACACAATCTTCTGAATGTCCCATCCATCTAGCGCCAACACACACACACACACACACACACACACACACACACACACACACACACACACACAAAAGCATTCATACACTGGACACAAGGTAAGACAGGTGTCAGTGTACACATCTGGCCCCTACACACACACACACACACACACACACACACACACACACACACACACACACACACACACACACACACACACACACACACCATCCCTTTAGGATAAGTGGTAAATTATTGTTAGATTAACTGACTAATTGAAAAATTGACCTATAGATAAATCAATAGAAGCAACTGCAGGGTGCAGCCCTACTTTAGTCATTCACATAATAGACAGTTAACACTTAAAACAAGCCACACAATACCTCAAACCCTCAAACAAAGACAACACAGTTCCTAGAACCTGAGTATAGAGATGACTGAACTGATATAAAACCCGTAGGAACACAACAATTGCTTGACTTCTATTGGATGTTTGAAATAGCAAAACTCTCTGGTTTAGACACCGCGCCAGATTGTTCTAGCATCTTAGCAAGGACAGAAAACCCAGAATCTCACCATGATTTGTTCTGCTGTAGTTGGGGAAGACTAAAATGTCCACCGAGTGGCCACAGCAATATCACAGCAGCCAGCAGGTAAATTTTTTTTTGCAGATGTCTAGTTTAGACCCTTAGGCCAAGTTGAGCCATGCAATGGTCAAAACGGATTCCACAATCATATATAGGGAATATCTGGACACCTTGGTTTTATAGGCCAGCTTTTTATTCCTGGTGCAGTAAACCAGTGAAGGGTATAGACGACTGAACTTCGTAGTTTCAAGGAGTGAAGCCTGATGGCAACACAAAAGGAAGATCAGCCACTGGTAGCCTCCCCCTAGAAAAATGGTGGGATCTCTGAATGTTGTAGCGATAAATCTTTATGCGGATAGATCAGATCTGCAACATAAGTCAAGGAAGATAAATGGTCATCATCCACGCCAAGACTTCTGTAGGTTGAGTTGTCAGCGAAATTGATAGACCGGGTCCTGTATCAGCTCTGGGATGTAAAGATCTTGTTTGCTTTTGTCTACCCAGATGTCAGGGTGACTGGAGTTTCACATGCAGATGCAGGAGAAGAATGTTTATCATCTTATCTGTAATTACATCCACTTGAAACTCTCTACCAAATAGTATAAACACAATGCACACAGAGACATCTCTGCCTTTTCCCTGACAACAACAAGTAAGAAGTGTAGACTTCATAACTGACATCAGCTCATACACACACACACACACACACACACACACACACACACACACACACACACACACACACACACACACACACACACACACAGTAAGATCTTCTGGATTTTATTCCCGAGGGGATTAGAATAACAGCTGTCAACTACCCTTCTTCTTCTCTCTCTCTCTCTTCTCTCTCTCTTTCTCTCTCTCTCTCTTCTCTCTTTCACATCACTCACCACTTTCTAAACTTACTCAGGTCAACAAACATGAAAAATGGAAAACAGCATACTAGTCAATACACACTCCACACCTAATCCTCACAGACACAAACACATGCATCACATGACAGATATCTGACATCACACCTAGACAGTGATGTGCTGACGATGTCTTTAGATTTGCTTAAATTTGAATGTAATTATAGATTCTTTATTGATTTGTTAAAGATGTCAGAACCTGACACATGAACATAAGGAGCGAGGGAGAGATAGAAAGAGACAGGAGATATAGGGAGATCACCAAAGAGAGAGAGGGGATGAGAGAGAACATAAGAAATAGAATTAGTAAGACAAATAATTAAAAAAGAAAGTGTGTGTGAGAGAGAGAGACATAATCATGAGTGAGGAAGAGAATAATATGCATTAGAGAAAGAATATGAAAATGAGACCGAATGAAGGGAAAAAATAGAGTCAGAGAGAAAGAGAATGAGACAATGTAAGAGAGAAAGAGTGTGAAATGGAAAAAGAGAATGAGAGAGAAAGGGTGCGGGGGATAGAGAACGAGGGAAAATCTAAATAAATAAAGAGAAATTGAGAAGAAAATGAGAAAAAAACAATGGGAGAAATTTGGAGAAAAAAAGAATGAGGGAGAACTAACAAGAAAACATTATTACCATCAGCATGAGAGAGAAATATTGAGAAAATTAGAGACAGAAAGAGAATGAGAGAGAAAAAATGAGAGAACATTAGACAGAAAGAGAATGAGAAATAAATAATGAGACACTAGGAGACAGTAAAACAGATTAGAAAATGAAAGATAATTATGAACAGAAAGAGTGAGAGAGAGAAAGAGAGAGAGAGTGAGAGAGAGAGAGAGAGAGAGAGAGAGAGAAAGAGAGAGAGAAATCCTCAGAAATATAGTCAAGTGAATGAGAAAGAAAGAGCGCACAAGAGAAAGAATAAGAAAAGAAGAATGAGATAAGAGAGAAAGAGACAGATGTAATCAGAAAGATAAGTATGTGAAAATACCAGAGGGAAAGAGATGGAGATTTCATCCACAGAGAGAGTGAACAAGAGAAAGAGAGAATTAGGAGATAATCAGATAGATAACCAGTGAGAGCAAACAGAGAGAAAGTGTGCGAGAATATGGAGAGATGAGAATGAGAGATAATGAGACAGACAGCAGATGAGAGAATCTAGAGGACTAGGTGTCAGTACAAGCATGACACAGACTGAAAAGTTAGAAGAAAAAGAAACATGAATAAAGAGAAAGAGTGTGACAGTAGGCGACATATCAATGGAAAAACATGATAATAGAAAAGACAAAAAGAGCTGGTGAGGCAGAGCAGAAGACATGTGATCAAGACTCAAACGCCTTTCATCCTGAAGCACTTAACCTTGCTTCTAGCCAGTTGTTAAATCTGTGCTGAAGCCAGGCATCACTTGGTGAAGGCTAAAGTGGAGCTTAATGGGGAGGAATATGTGAGATGACCAACATCAATAATAAAGAGACACGCCCACATGGTTATAAACTTACTACATTCTGTTTTACATCACTTCACACCGCAAGTGTAAGACCAGATACATTCAGTCAATTACAAGTACTAAATAGAATTTGATGAATTTGTACTTTTCTCCAGGTATTAGAAGAACAAGACCTCAAATAAAATAGGGACATGTGAACTAAGATTTTAAAGTAGTTACAGGCTATAGAATAACTTGTTTACCTACATAAACAACCATTAACGGGGACAAACCCACATGGTATTTTCCCCCCGATAATAGTAAAATATTCAATTTACCACTGGCTGCAACGCAAACCTGAAACATAAAGAACCCATCACCATGCTTAACAGGTCTCTTTCTAAATCAAGGGTATTTAAAAACAACTGATCCTGCTTTAATGAGGTCAGGCTCATTGACGATCCCAACTCATCGCAGAATAACTGGATGGAGCAACATAATTCCAGAGAACAGTTTTTTACTTCTCCATTCCATGCCTGGTATTAAGCATGATGCCAGTAGGTTTGTGTTTATCTGCATAGAGAGTCTTATTCTCCTGGCAGTACTTTCTACAGAGACTAGATAAGTTGTGTATATAGGTACACATCTGTGTCAGCAATGGATGCAGTCTTAAAATAGGTGAATGCCTTCATTAGAAAGGCATGAAGGGCATGAAGGGCATGTCATTATTATCACAGGTAAATAATTGGTCTTATTACAGAAAAACTGTCTTTCAAATCCTTCAGCCACACGATACTCTCCACGCAAAATTGTCATCTGGCTCTTTATGAATATCTACACTGACAATAACTTTCCACTGACAACACACATTTTACTAACCCAGCTCTCACAGCAGCAAACAAGACTCTGAACTCAAGACAGTAAAATATTGACTTTAGCAATCGTAGCTTTAATGTTAATGTTACAATTGACAAATGCTATTAAATTATGCTGCAATTAATTCTGTGCCAGACTAAACATGCTCTGAATCACACGCAGGAAGGTGAAAAGTAGTATGTATTGCTGATATAGAAATTTGTGTAAAACTTCAGCCTGTTTACTTGTTTGTTTAAAAGGGAAACAAGAGATTTCTACCAAGTAATGCTTTTACTTGAGTATAAGCCAGTCTGAGCTACTCTACCCACCTCTGCAGATATGAAAAAAATAACTGCTGAGTGATTTAAAAAAGAAATTAATTGATCTTACAATTTTGTTTGCAGTGATTAGTCTTGAATAATCAAGTTATTTGACAGAATTAAAAAAGGTTTATATTTAAATATAGAATATTTACACACACACACACACACACACACACACACACACACACACACACACACACACACACACACACACACATTCTATATTTATATCAGTGTAGTTTTGATTATTTTAAATTAGAATCTCTTAACATGCTCTTAAGTTTCAGGGAGAGCTTTAGCATCACATAATCAAAGCTGAGACACAGAAGCTTTAATTGTAGAAAATTCCCAGATTAAGCACACTAATCTGATTCAGATCCAGTTGGTAACATGATTCTAACTCTTTTATTTACAGAAAATTATTTAATGGTGCACATATCAAACAGTAGATCAATATCCTCCATATTCAGCTTCAAGAGATGGTCAGACATAGCTTATTTTATTATGTTTGTTGCCATTCATTATAAAATTCACATACAGTAAATGTTAGCTGGCAGACATGGTGTTAAAAGTGAAAAAATGGAGCTACAATGCTTATTAAGGCTTTTTTAATTCTCGGTGAGCTGTCCGAGGTCCTGAAATGACTACAGTACTCCAACAGAGATGCCCCAGTATCTCTGCAGGGCCTCGAATATTGTAATTAAATTTTTTTGCACATTGCATTAAAAATACTCCACCCCCCTGCCTCTTTGACAAAAATGATTTGTACAGTCAGTGTGTGTCTATCCTATTACAGCAGCTCTCACAGGCAAATCTAGCACGTTGAGCAAAGGCACAGAGATCCAATGTTGTTTAAGACGCTAATGATTGTTCCGGAACTGTCTTGTTGCTAAGACTGTCAATACGCGGATGGTTAGAAATTGCCCACATACATTTGAGGTTAATTTATAATTTGATTAACTCTTTATATTGCAAAGACCTGTACCTGTACACCTTAATTTAAAAAGCAGGCCAGGCTGAAATACGGCTTATAACATAAATAGATGGACCAAATGCTGAAGGCCAAATACACCAGATGCAAATAGACAGTTAATATAAAACGGGCTGTTTTGCAGCATAATTCCACACATATGGATCCATATACGCAGAATGGTATGACGAGGAATGTTAACAATGAATACATTTTGTTTTTAAAGCTATGACCCCTTTAGCGCTTTGTAGTCCCTACCTACTATGGGTTTTCAGTAAATGCTATAAAATCGTATATGGTTTATTCATTCTGCAGAATGAATGTGCAGTTTGAGGAGCTCCAGTCCTCTAAGCTGAATTCTCCACCATCATTTGGCCTTTCCATCACTGCAGCCCCCTAGACACACAAAGCACATGGTGTCTGGCTGAGCTCATTTAAGGTTGTGTGGGTATGAGTGAGCACTGCTTGACTCATTTCAGCATTTTGCCATTGGGGACTAAATATAGAGGGACGCATTACTGAGTCAATATGCTCTCACACGGCACAAAAACGCCATTACATGCAGACAATAACATATAGTGAGACACTTCTTCATAGGTGTGAAAGCGAAACCTTTCAAAATAGTTGGGGAGTTCAAACAAGTTAGATGTTAAAGACGTAAATACGAGGGGATCACAGTGTTCTTAACAGTGATGACGCCAAGAGTCGTGACAGCGCTGTTGTAACATCCTGAGTTGGCATTGATTTAAAGTGCTATATGTGAATGAGGTGTGTGAGGGTGTATAATCAAATGCTTACTTACTTGTAGCTGATCCTGAAATTAGTATATAGGTATTTGATGCCTAAGAGCACATCAGAGACTACTGCACAGGACACTTTTCTCATGGTTCCAATGCAATTTTTCATTCACGGCTCTTAATTTTTAGAAACCTATGCTGATTCTGTGGGGTATTTTCACAGTAGTTTCACATTTTATTTACACATGCAGATATTGACTTTTTCAGAGAATCCTAGGTTACTCGGTCCTGGGGAATTTCAGAAAAGCCTTTCAAAATTGACTGCCTGAGTGCTCTTTGCTGAAATGCAGGAATTGTGAGTTATTTGTAATGATTACCTTGTTAGCCTTCTTTCACCCTGTTCTTCATTGTTCAAAAATGAAGAATGAGTGTAAAAACAAGCAACTGGTCAAGATGTTGTGGTTGACTCTATACCAGTAAAAGAAATCAATTTCAGACAGTCATCGTGCTGTGATGTGATCTCTTGATTACCAACACGACACTAAAACTTTTGATCGATAGCATATGTATAAGTATTTTTATTATTATTTTTAGATTATTTATGATGCATCAGTATTATGCAGCCCCTCCCTTCTCATTTTCCTCTGTAACCCAATATCAGGGTCAATGATGTCATTAACCCCACCCACTCTCATTGGTCAGTTGGAGTCTGCATGCAGGCTCAGCATGTACACGTGGACAGAGCTGTAAACATGCATTAAATGGGATTTAATAAATTTGGAAGCGAGTGAATGATTACTCAGTGATAATTCATCACAACAATGATGAGACCACCACAGTTAGAGAGGGTAGTTTGTTATGTGTATCTAATCTGTAGGTTACTTCGATCCTGAGATATGAAGTCTAGGAAATGGCAAGTAACTGCCTGCAAAATACAGAGCTCTGGTTGTACGAGTTAAACAAACTCTACGAGGTAGGCACCTCTTTTTCGCTAAAGATGCTGTGGCTGTTTATGATGCAATCAGCCACATTCCTGCTACCACATTTACTTTATCTTTCAAAAAACAAGCCCTGACAGCAAACCACTGATGTTGTTGTGGCCAATTTTGCTTTGATCAACAACACTTTTACTGTCCACTACAGGACACTAAAAGGATCCTACACCTAATGAGTTGCTGGGCTGTTTATGACCTGATCAGCAACCTTTTCCTTAAAAGATTTCTTTAAAGCGAATGACACAAGAATTTACAGGATGCTACAGTACCAGTTAAACGTGGGTTCCAACCCACCCTTCCTGCATACTCCAATCAATACCTCGCAAGCTGTTTAAAGGGGTCATCAGGTGGCCATCTTCCCTTGTCGGTTTCATTTAATTAAGCTCACAAACAGCTTCAGAAGGATCAACAGAAGTCTGGCATCTCAGGACCCACTCTCCAAGCCTTCACTTCATAAGATTTCATTTACTCCCAAACCAAATCTGCATATCTAACCTTTTCGCTTCGTAGTTAAATTTCAATCTCATCTTCACCGAACCGTCAGCTTTATAGCCTTGGAACCTCTATAAGAGGTTTATTGACCTGATACTCTCTGAAGGAGGTTCTCTGATATAGATCGCTGTTTGTCTTTCAGCACGATCGGCTGATAATCAATACTGATCCAGGTAGCCTTTGCAGATAAACTTGTTTAATATTCATGTAGGGTTTCTTTAATGTTGTGTGCACTGTCTCTCAAGATGAAACAGAAACGCAGACGGTTTGAGCTCTGTATGTAGTTAGGTTCCAAAATGTGTCCTCACACATTTCATGGTGCAACTTAAGCACAAGAACAATTGAGTCGGTACAGAAGGACAATGTGTTTGCAGGATGCTGGTCAGGTGTTGGCATTTGGGTTTGAGTCCTTGTGTTGAGAATGTTTCTGGGCTTAGCAATGTTTGATAAGAACGACGCCTGCCGCACTAGTGGTATGATCGCCTATGATATACATATCTCTATTGATGTCCAATGAAAAACAAGCTTCCAAAATGTAAATTAGAGCTTATTTCAGTAATTTTATCCAGAATGATTTATACAGTGTACATACCAGCTACAAAACTAAAAACTGACAAAAAATTATCATACGAGGTTTTCATTGGACAGCATCACATGTGTGTTTGAGTCAGGATACGTGTCAACAACAAAAAATCCCTAATTAGATTGAAACACATCTGTCCAATAATATTGGTGCGGAGATTTCAACACCTGCAGCTGAGTACAATGTCTTGCTATCTAGCATTTCAATGAAGAACCACAGCATCCTATGACTTCACTCACATAAATAGCATAATAATAATAATTGGCTGATCAAGATCACTAATTGATTGATCCTTCCATCTCTAGACAGTATATACCTGTATACCTATAAAACTGTTGTTGATATTAGAAAAGCATGTGCTTTTACATTCCCTAACTGGTTTAAATGCTTGAGCAGATGTGCAGCATTTGGATGTTGAAAAACAGGACAAATTAAAAAACCATGATACACCATGGTACATCGATGGTACATTCCCAAAATCATAACCTGACATTTAAACCATCAAAATTACTAACATCTCAAATAGGCCTGGTAAGGGAATGTTATAGTATCACATTTATTTAGATTTTTTGTAATCATAATTTAACTTGAAAAGATACTTATACTTAAAATGATATTCCCCAACATGGTAGTGTAACATTTTAAACAGGAAACAAAACATTATACATCACAGACCGCAACAGTTTTTCATACATTTATAAGTGATTTATGCCGACATTAGGCCAAACTTGTCCAAATTCGGACGCATGGGCAGAGCATGGATAGTACAATTCAGTAAAAAGCTTGGTTTAATCATTCGGCATTAAGTTATACACCAGTTCACAGTGTGTATAATAAGTGAGAACAATAGATGGCCTGTAATAATGTTATGAGTTGAGCATTTCCAGTATGTTCAGTATTATGGTGCCTGATTTTTCTCTATACTGTCTTGTCAAATCTCAAACATCTGTGCTGCTAACTAGAAGAAAAATGACTTGCAGCTGAAATAGTATTATGATTTTACCGACAATGTCTAAAACTCTTCTTTTCACCTGTGGTTACCTGAATATCCATTTAATAACTCAAAATCAGTCTGAATACAAATGCCTTCTATGTATACAGGGAGATCAATCCTGGTTGATCTATCCTATACACCTGCAAAGAAGGTCTAATGAAACACATTCACCATTTATGAAAGCCACTCTCTGCGAGAATGAAAAATCATAGTTTAAATGGGAAAAGAAGGAGCTGAAAGAATGCTACGCCTCTTTGTTTCACTCTCTCATTATACCCTGTGTGTACGCTTGTCTTTGACAGTGCAAATGTAAATTTGCGGGCTGTTCATACATCATCTACTCCAATATGAACTAATAAGACAAGACAAATATGCCAGAGACAGAAGCCAAGAGAGGCCAACTGATACAAGTACACACACACACACACACACACACACACACACACACACACACACACACACACACACACACACACACACACACACACACACAGCACAGCACAGCTGTAAACATACAGATATCATACCCATTTCATGTCTACATGCCTGGATTCTTTTGAAAATATGACACATTATGTTATGCACATGCACACACACACACACACACACACACACACACACACACACACACACACACACACACACACACACACACACACACACACACAATGCATTATAACATATTGTTTAAACACACACACACACACACACACACACACACACACACACACACACACACACACACACACAGTTGTTTTTGTCAGGATGTGACATATATTATATATACGCATCTTTGTAGCTATCTTTCAGCAATGATGAATTTTCCATTTTGTTCAAGCTACATGATTGGCTCAATAATTCTACATTACATACATTTTTCATCATTATAGTGGCCACTTTCAAAACAAATGGAGTCAGTGAGTCTTTTCAGAGTCTATCAGAGCGATGATTTCAAAAAATCAAATGAAAGTTTTATGATGAATGGATCAATAGAATACAATCTGTATACACTGACTTCCACTGAATGAGTTATAGTGGGTCTAGTAGTAGAATTGTCTATATTTCTGCATACATTTGACCTTAAACCGTTCTATTAGTCCCAAAAGTAGACAAGAGGAATAAATCAAACAAATATGTAATTTTTTCAGTCCCGTCTACCTTTCTGTCTTCCTGTCTTATCTTTGTTTTGTTCTTTTCTCCCCATGTGCTTCTGAGCACATTTGTTTTGTTTTGTTTTGGTCATGTCTCCTCCCTTGCTCCGCCCTTTCCCATCTGTGTCTCATTATTAACCCTGCCCCTTCACTATCCTGTTCCATGTGTGTCTAATGTTGTCCTTGTATTTAAGACCTTTAGTGTCAGTCTGTCTTTTCAGTCTTTTAGTTTCAGTACAGATCCTGTCAGTTTGTTTGTCTGTAAGTCTGTGTCCATGTGATGATGCGGCTCTTTTGTTTATCTAGGTTCAGTGTTTGTGTTAGTTCGAGTATCATTGTCTGTTTGTGTCCATGATTTGTTTTGCTTTAGCTTATTTAATTCTCAACCCCAGCACGTACATCCGCCTCCATTGTCTTCACATTCGTCTGCTCAGCACATGCACCCACATAAAAATGAGATACATTTGACTATGACACAAAAAACAGCTACACTTCTTGTTCATTTATCAAGGAAAATGATCCAATACATACCTGTGAGTAGCAACAGCTTTGTGAGTTACAACCAACATTTCCACTAACTGTCAACTAGTCCTGCACAAATTTTAGCTCATATCTCCATATTAAACAGTTTCAGATTTCTCATATGAACTGCTTGCTTCTGGTCCACAACCTTGTAAATGGATCAGTGTACAGTGACATTGACTAATATATCAAAACATGAACTTTATTCTCTTAACCATTCTTTTGGAAAAATGACTTTGTACTTATGGATCGTTGGTCTTGTTGCATGTGATCCACATTCCCTTGACATTTAGCTGATAGACAGATATCCTGACATTTTCTTTTAATGTTTGCTGGTGGCATCAATGCAACACAGGCCCAAATCATGATAACCACCACCATGTATCTCAAATATGATTAAACTATATATATATATATATATATATATATATATATATATGTACTGAAAGTCTCTTATCCATCCACAAAACATTATTTCCAGTGGCCTGCTTCAATGTGATTGTGAGTAAACTGCAGTTGGGCAGTAGGCCTGTTTTGGGAAAGCAACAGCGGAGCAGTTGGGCAGTATTATTCTTTTGAAAGCAACATGTACGGTCCTCGATTTTCTGTGTAAATGCCTTGAGCACATCACTGATTTGATGCGGCTGAAGTTCCTGCCATTAAATATAGATAAAATGGGATTGTTTTATTGGGAATAGACATGAGAGGCACAAATTAGCTGCATATGTAAATTCAGTATCCCTAAAATCTATAGATATCCCATAAACTTGGTGTACTAATAGACTGTGACGTCAGTTTTAGCAGTCATGTCAAAGCAATCACCAAATCAGCATCCTATCACCTTAAGAACATTAACAAGATTAGAGAGTTTCAATCTGAATCAGACCTGGAGAAACTAATCCACGCCTTTATTTCCAGCAGGATTGATTACAGTTTGATATATATTTCTATATATATATATATATATATATATATATATATATGTTGGGTGCCCAAGTGAGTCAGGTCTGTCTGTGGCACAACCTACAAAACATTACATGATGGTGCATGACACCAACACCCTGCTGCGTATGGGGCTGTCAACACACAGACCTGTCAGAGGACCATAAAGATCTATGATCCATGGACCTGTTGCATATGATCTTTTACAAAATGAACAAAAAAATAAGCACACACACACACACACACACACACACCACACACACACACACATACACACCCTAAACTCTACAATTAGACAGCAGTTACCAGTAGCAGTGGGGGGAATCATACCTTTCAGTGTCTCTGAAGCCACTTTATCTGCACAACTCCACCATCCCCTGCTCTTTTCCTCTCTTTTCACTCCTCTTGTATTTATCTCTCCATTCTTCTCCTCTATTGCTCCCTCTCCTCCTTTCACTAGCCCCCCACTCCTTTCTCTCCAGCACTGCTGCCACTCTTCTGCCAAAATACTGCTGGAGGCTCTCCATCCCTCTCCCCCCCTCCCTGTCTCTCTCTCTCTCTCACTCGCTCTATCTGCACTCTCTCCATTCCTCCTTTCTCCTCCTCTCCCACTCTCTCGCTCTGTCCCCTCCCTCCCTCTCCCTCTCAGTATCAGACGCTGAGGCAGATGCATTGAGCACAGACGCTTCTCTCCTGGTGTCTGTTCGCCTCACCAAACTGGACCCAAGAGAAAATGCAGAAGAGAAAAAACCACAAAGGATAAAAAGAGGAGGAGTGAAGCCAAAGCCAGTGGACGAGAGATGTATCTGAAGTAAAGAGGGGAATCGCAAAAAAATTCTGTCCTGACAAGATCTATTCATCTATTCCTTTTTTTTCCCTCACCTTTTCTCTATTTTTTGTACATCTCTTGTGTCATCTCTTTCTGGATATACCTGTTCTGTTCAGCAGGATTAAACATGACTTAAAATTCAATCAACGGCAGGAGAGGGGGTGATAGTGAGAGAGACAGAGACAGAGTGGGAGAGAGAGAGAGAGAGAGAGAGAAGGAGGATGAAAAGAGGGTTTGTCCTCTGAAGAGATCTCAGCAGCGACAGCTGGTGAGAGGATGCAAGAGAGGAGCATTAAAGAGAAGAGAGGAGAGAGAGAGTTCTAAGGAAATAAAGATCTTTTCTTTTTTAAAATTTTGGTAAGATTATTGGACCCTGAGGACTATTCTACAGTCAAGTCTCAAAGTGCCTGGAAAACAGGTTAGTCTGTTTGTGTAGATGCGTGTGTGTGTGTGTGTGTGTGTGTGTGTTGTCATTTGAAGGACAGATGTCAAATGGGAGACGAGAGGGAGGACAAATGCAGAGACAGAGATAAAGATGTCTGATTTTGGCCAGAGGAATGGAAGAGAAGGATGAATGAAGGGATTATGTTATTTAGATAGGGATGAAGAGAGAGAAAGAGAGAGAGAAATAATGAGTGAGAGGATGCAGTCTGGATGAAAGCTGGTTATTCTATATATACACACACCTCACAGCTTTTCAGCTGCATGGAATGACTCATTGAAATCATGTGTTTAAATGTCCACATACACTGCGGCTTATGGCTACCTCCTCGTGTTTCCTGCATGGCCCTCTGCCCCACACACACACACACACACCCACACACACACACACACACACACACACACACACACACACACACACACACACACACACACACACACACACAGGATTTCATTTGACTGCTGTCTCTGTGACTCTCTGGCTAAAGGCTGACTGATGAGCTCAAAAACAATGAGAAGTTGGAGTGCAAAAAAAGCTGGGCTAGGTGAGAGCACAAGAGAGCGGGAGAGCGAGGTACATATACAGTGGAAGAAGAAAAGGGAGAGAGAGCAAAAAAGAGAAAAGCACTCTGGTGACATTTAAGAGAAAGATCGATGTTTCTGCTGTTGAATGAGGTGAGAAAACACTGCCCTGAAGACAATGGCCTGAGCACACAGATAAACAGAGAGAGCGTAGAGAGAGAGAGAGAGAGAGAGAGAGACAGAGAGAGAGAGAGAGAGAGAGAGAGAGAGAGAGAGAGAGAGAGAGAGAGAGAAATTGGGAGAAAGTAGGAGAAAGATGGGGGATCAGAGCAATAGTGAGAGAGAGGTGGCTGAGTGCAACTGTATGAATGTGAGACAGAATGGTAGATAGAGGGAGATGAAGAGAGAAAGAAATGGAGAGAGAGAGAGAGAGAGAGAAGGAGGAGAGTAGGAGAGAGATGGGGATCAGAGCAACAGTGAGAGAGGTGGATGAGTGCAAGTGTATGAATGTGAGAGAGAATGGTACAGAGAGAGAGAAAGAGAAATGGAGAGAGAGAGAGAGAGAGAGAGAGAGAAAGAGAATGGAGAGAGAGAGAGAGAGAGGAGAGAGAGAGAGAGAGAGAGAGAGAGAGAGAGAATAAGTGGATGTGGAAATGCCTCCAGGGACTCTTGTATGTAACTAACTGGGCAATGAGCAGGAGGAGAGAGTGGGACGGCAAAGAGAGAGAGAGAAGGGAGGAGAGGAGATGAACATGCATAAACGTGGAATAGGTGAGTAAGTTGAAATGATGGAAAAATGATGGAAAGAATACACTCTGTGGGACAAAAGTAATCAGACACTCAGATCATTCTGCTGTTTTCTTCCAGAAAGGAAGGCTATTAAATCCAGTTTGTCCTTGCTTTTGTTGAATAACTGTCTCTCTACTGTCCAGGAAGGATCTAGAGCATTGTTGTGGGCGATCTGATTAGGGCTGTTAGATTAGCATTAGTGACAGAATGTTGGATGGCCATCCCATTCCAATCCTCACCAGCACTGTGCCGTGAATGCACGACGAGACACTTCCACTGGTCCAATGCATATTGAAATTTTACACTTTAGAGAGTCATATTCTATTGGCAATACTTCTTTACAGAGAGTAGACAAGATGTTTAAGTGTAAACATGTGTATTGACCCACTGTACTTGCACACAGGGAAACACACACACACACACACACACACACACACACACACACACACACTAGGGGGCACTGAACATACATGCCCAGAGTGGTGGGCAGCCCTATACATGGCACCCTGGGAGTAGTTGTGCCTGCTAAAGGGCACTTCAGTCATGTCCTTCCAGTTCAGGGAATCGAACTGGAAATCTTCCAGTAACAAGGCTGGTTCTCTAACCACCAGGCCATGGCTTCCACAGTGTGTGTGCATTTGCACATCTGTGTCAGCAATAGGTACAACTTAAAGTAGATAAATGCATTCATTAGAAGGGTGGTCCACAAATATTTGGACAGTGTTAGCGCATAATAATAATAATAATAATAATAATAATAATAATAATAATAATAATAATAACAACAACAACAACAACAACAACAATAATAATAATAATAATAATAATAATAACAATAATAACAATAATAACAATAATAATAACAATAATAATAATAATAATAATAATAATAATAATAATAATAATAATGCAAGTAAACTTCTCAAAACCCCTCCCTCCCCTCCACTTTCTCCCCCTTCTTCTTCCTCTAGGGCTGTCATATTATCTTCCCAGTCCTCCCTCCATCTCTCACTCTTTCTTTGTTTCTTGGCACAGGGGAGGCTGTGTTTTGCCGGAAGATGTGAATGGATCTGTAAACTGATGCTGAGATGCCAGGAGACAGAGGATGGCAGCTGACGATGAAAAAAGCGAAACAGAATAAGACTGATAATTGAAGGAAAAAAACAACACACACACACACACATACACAAACACCTGGAATGAGGGATAAACTCGGTTGGAGAAAAAGAAAACTACACAAAGGAAAATATGAACAGATGAAGAGGAGGAGGCCAGTGGAGGGGAGGAAGAGCGAGGGACCAGCAGGAAAACGGAGGAAAGGAAGAATGAGAGTGAGATTCTAGGGGGAAGAGAACAACAGAAAAAGAAAGAAAGCACATGAAGACAACTGGCAACTGGGAGCTTCCACAACAGAAGCTGAATAGAGTTGTGTGTGTGATGGCCCCAGGTGAGGGAGAGAGGGGCTTTTAGCAGGGGAACATTCTGGAAGAAAGGAGAATAAAGGCAATTTTTCACTACAAAGCCAAAATGGATACAAATGTTCAATTGCAGGCATAAATCGACCTAAATCCCTCAACACACACACACACACACACACACACACACACACACACACACACACACACACACACACAAACACCTTTCATATGTGTGTGTGGACACACTCCTGTCCTGAGCTGTGGATACACCTGAGCCTGAACACGTGTTCACCAAACACGTACATGCACACGTCTGGAAAACACACCCGCGGCACGGCCACACGCAGGCCTGGAAACACACCTCTGCCAATGGAAATGAAGAACTGACCAAGTCCTTGCAAAGACACAGGCGACAAAGGTAACCAGATCCAGCAGCTTTGAAAGCATTATTCTTTACTTCTTTAAGCACACACACACACACACACACACACACACACACACACACACACACACACACACACACACACACACACACACACACACACACACACACACAGTCCATCCTTTAGTAGTTTCAGAAAACTGTTTTTGTTTCGGTGAAACTTTCATTTGTACAAATTTATCTTTCACTAGTTTTAGAGATTTTGGAAATCTTTTCTTTAGGCAGTTTAGGGACTGAAGCTTTTCCTTCAATAATTTCAGAGATTTAAGCTTTTCTTAAGGAAGTTTCAGATATTCAAGCTTAAGATACAAACTTTTCTCAAGCTTTTCTTAAGATAATTGTAGATAAACAAGATGTTCTCAAGATAGTTTCAGAGATTTCAGCTTTTCCTAAGGCAGTTTCCAACATGAAAACTTTTCTTACGGTATTTTCTCAAGACAGTAGTTTATCTTAGAGATAAAAGCTTTTCTTACAATAGATTTGGATATGACAGCATCTCCTACAGTAGTTCTAGAGATTCCAGCTTTTTTAATGATAGTTTTAGGGAGATCGGTTTGAGAGCATTTACACAATATCATACAAATGTACAGGCTGGACATCATTGCTGCCTTATAAATGACATGATGATGTTAATCAGGAGGCTCTCTCGTCTTTACACTTACAACTTACAAGGTTCCTCGTGTTACAGAGGAGGGCCAGAGTAGTGTTAGGAGTCTTTCCCAAGTACTCTTATTGGTGTAGCGCAACATAGTTATCCAGACTGGGAATCGAACCCCAGTGTCCCACATGGTGTGGTGGCTCCCTGGTGGTGTTATCTGTTTCTGTTAGATAAAATCATTTCTATTTTAGTGTCAGAGATACCATTTAAGGAAACAGTGTTGTCTTACAATCACACAATGACTGCAAAGGTTTAATTGTTTCAGAGATTGAGCAACAACATTTGAGCTTCTCTTTCCATTTCGGCAATTTAACAGCTATTTCTTGGTTTCAGCATCACGTTGTGCTTTGATGTTGTGTGTGGATGATGTGTTGATTTGGTTTCTTGGAAAATATGATGATGCTGTTCAACTGGAGTCTAATCAATAGAAAGCTTTCAGTGGTAAGAGTGGTGGTGGTGGTATGCTTTTGTGCATTTAATGGTGCTCATGTGATAGTCTAAACAGATGTAACTGCTTGGGTATGCATGGCTTGACTTGTGCAGATGTTGTAACTGTACTAACAATTATGAAAAACACACACACACACACACACACACACACACACACACACACACACACACACACACACACACACACACACAGGCAAATTAAAAACAGATGTGCATTTGCAGAAATACACAGTTATTTATAGTTAACATCTCACACATAATGCAGCCATTTAATATTCCAGTGCTGTTCGTGTCTCAGCCTCTGTCTCTCTGTTTGTCTGTGCCTCTCCTAATCATTCAGTAGAAGCAGAAGCATGTCAGGGGTGCTTATATAAAATCCAACCACAGAAGAAAAAAAAGCTGCTCCAACATTAGGAGACATACCACACTAGACTTATCACACAGTTATCCATCCACACACACACACACACACACACACACACACACACACACACACACACACACACACACACACACACACACACACACGCAAGAGTTTGTGCTCCTCTTGTCCTAAAGCATCATCATCTCCATGCATATTCATCCTCACACAGACAGGACACTTCACACAGCAGGATTCTCTCTCTACTTATGTCTCTTTGGTGCTCCTCCTCCCTGCTTCTCTCTTTCTGTCTCTCTATATTTCTTTTCATCTCTCCTTCACAAACAGAAAACAGAGGAGGGGGCAGGAGGTAGGCTGGCACACAGGCAGCAAAGGGTGCTTACTGTCACAATACCAAAATCAGTGTCATTGACATTTGATTCACCACCTAAACTTGTAAACACCCGCACAAGCACTTTTATTTTTATCTCCTTAGGGAAGACCTACTGGTTTACACATGTGTCTCCTCCCTCTGTTCCAATGACCTGATCTCTCCCCAGCCTTCGCTTTGTGTACTTTCACCCCCCCCCCCCAACATTCTACCTCCCCCTCACTCTGCTGGCTCACCTCCGTCTTCCTGTCATCCTGTGCCTAATGAGGCTTGCAGTGATCAGTCCCTGACGTCCCACCACCTCCCCTCTCAACATGGCATGTATGTTGGACAGGGAGTATGACTTAATTAGCAGTTAGCATGTAGTTGTGAAAGAACAGCAGGCTTTGATGAGACGTAGGAGATGCATTCAGGAGGAGAGAGAGAGTGAGGAAGAGGGGATGACATACCCAAATCAGCTTTTATTACACGCTTGTCTGACACTGCCAAACTCATCACAGCATTAACAATACTCTATGATACTAACGATATGCTCCAACTGAGCATATTTACTGTGGATACACTGTGTGTGTGTGTGTGTGTGTGTGTGTGTGTGTGTGTGTGTGTGTGTGTGTGTGTGTGTGTGTGTGAGTGAGTAGAAAGGCAAAAAAACAGTGACAAATGAAATACAAATATAATTAATTGAGTATTTCAGAGTGTATTTAAATGAACTGGGTAATTACTTGAGATGTGTCAATTTAAAGAAAGTGCCTTGAGATTTAGGCTGATCTCAGCATGTTTTTGATGGATTGGGTATTGGCATGCTAAGCACAATTAACCTCTCTTTGCACTTCAACCTTTATCAGTGGGTCTTGTTCACAGAACATAACAGATTAATGGGATGCCTTTCCCATAGAGTTGCTTGAAAATTAAATGAGGCCTTAGGAAGGACCTGCATTTCAGCATTGATTACCAATAAATGTGGTGTGATCATTATCTAAGTTATAGATGCTGTAGTGAACCACAATGTAACTCAACTAAGGCTGCACTGATCATGTCTTTCACTGAGCACATTTTCAAGAAATATTGAAGGTGCAGGCTAGAAAAAGTAAGTGAAGCTCTATTGTTAACGACTTCTCCAAGAGCTAATGATGTTTTTCTAGCCTGCACTGTGGAGGTTCACTCAATGTGCTCAGCAAAATGATCAGAACAATAATTGGTAATGGGAATGCAGAAAGAAAGAAATGCAGATACTTCAGTTACTTTTACTTGCAACTATATACATGGACAAGTGTAACATATGCAAGGCTGTAACACTTCAGATCTCTTTTCCTCTGTTTTCTGTGACTGATGTCCTGGCTGCTTAAAAAACTAATCTACCACACATGGTGTGATACAATGGTTTACTGACACTGCTTCTAGGGGCCATTTTGTACACGTGTGACCATAGCATATTCACAACACTATAGCCAGTTTCACATATGAAAATATCATGAGAATTATATGTCAGAGGGGTGTGCAATGGCTTTCGTAGATTGAGAAGAGGTGGTTCAGTGCAGTGGTTGTCTTGAAAATGGGTTGCAAAGCAGATTTTAATGATTAGCAAAAAGGAGTGATTGCATTTGGGTGTACAAAAGCCCCTAGTGTGAAGGACATAGCTGAATTTCAAGATGTATCAAAGCGTATGGCCATATAGGTCTACCAGCAGTGGCTAAAATCCAAGTGTACAAGAAATTCCCATCAGAATTGTGACCGAAAAATAAAAATGATTGACAGAGATCGTTGGCATGTTTCACTGCTAGTGAATGTAAATCACTTTGCTAACAGGCAAGAACTGCTTCTAGATTTTTGCCATTGATAGTTGACCCTGTACAAATCTATAAATCCCATTACACACCCTGCAGGTATTTATAACCCCGTAAACCATGTGCAATACTATACAATGGAGTCTAAATTTGCTACCACCTTAAACAGGCAAGACAACCTTTTTTTTAATACAGTTAGCTTATATTTGCTTAATTCTGCAGGTTAAATGAAATCTCTACTAATCATGTCTGTCTCTGGTGTGAGTATGGTGAAAGCCCTGATGGCAGACAGGCTGCATTTCAGCAGCTAGAACTTTCAGTAAATGTCATATGGACAATTTGTGTTTACTGCAAGTGAAGCTTCCAAAACAGCTCTAATGTGTGAGCTGTGAGAAAGTGCTTTGAAGTGTATGAATGAGGTGGTGAGACTTACACTTGGGAAACCTGCTTTCCTATTAGATGCCCTTGGTTTTGCTTGACCCGTTGCTCATGACCTCAGTAAATACCAGCAGAGCTCTCTAACAGTTGGTCTCACGTGGCTATCAGGGCACAGTTTCACGTCTTAACAGGTAGAGAGAGTGCTCAGCGTTATTTGCACTCAACCTGCTAAGAAGAGTTCTGGAAAGCCACCCCTGATCAGTGAAGAACAAAGAAAGCATGCAGGATGTTTTCATTCACACTGAACTCTTCCAAAATGAATGCATCATACTTTATGTCACCGTTTGCTTGTTTTGTGGGGAATGACGAACATTGTTTGCCACTTGAAGGCAATCTTCAGGCTGTTCCTTTAGAATATTGACAAGTTAAAAGTGCTGGCCTACAGATTAAAAACACAGACACAGAATCCTATCAGACAGAAGGCTTGATCAGTTTCATCAGTCACTTACTCGCATTGATTACTGGCAAGACACCAGACTCTCCAGACAGAGCATTTATATCTGCTTAAGACAAAGCACTGTGTGTCTGTGTGTGTGTGTGTGTGTGTGTGTGTGTGTGTGTGTGTGTGTGTGTGTGTGTGTGTGTGAAACAATAGGACAAAAATAGAGAAGAAAAGAGAGAGAGAGAGAGCTTGTGGATGTGCTTAAAAGTAACAAATGCCGGCTCAGTGCCTCACTGAATGTAAAAGTGCAAACACTTTTATTACTGAGCTTAGAGCACCGAGCAGTTCCCTTCCCTTAACAACACACAGGGCAATGCTTCCAGCTCATTGGCTCTTCAAGTACAGTGCTTGGCCCTGATTGGCCTATGGCTCTTCACAGTCAGTGAATATTAATGAAGTTCCAGGGTCTCTGTGGCCCATTAACCAATCAAATGAGGCATTTCAAGTCCTTATTTGCCATGGGATAGTTCTTTTTTTTTTTTTTTTTTTTTGCAAGTAGGGAATATTTTCAAGGTATACTAGATATTAGATGTGTGTCTGTCCCATTGCATCACTGCTTCATACAACTCCGCCACCTGGTCCCATCCCCCATTCCATCATCTTTTGGGTTGAGAATTGGCCTCCCTGTTCCCTGTTCCAGTGGTGTGGACATACTATCCAAATGATAATTAGCAGCACATTTAAGCAATAACACACTCAAGGTTTGTGCTATAATGTGACATCGTGGCACTTTTATACTGTGATTATAGGCTGCAGGCTTTACAAGCTCTGACCAAATCATTAGGTGATGTTTCAGGTTATATTAATCCCCCGGCTACACACACTACCAAAGATGTTCGATATTAAGTACACATATTAACGTGAAACTGAACATTATTTGATAGTCACTGTACTTTCAAATTATACATTCCATCGTAAATGGTACAGCAGACCATGCTCCCTCTGAATGGCTGATCTAAATTATGTCTCAAACCACACAATGTACCTGAACTATCTACCTACCTAGCTACCCATCAACACTTCTGATAAGTGTGCTTGTGTTTAAGACTATGATGCTGGTGTTTAGTGCATATATGTGTGATTTGGGATGCTGTGTGAATAACAGTGCAAAATATAAAGCATTTTAGTTTATCTTGATTAAGATTTATTTGGGATTATGGCAATAATTAATAACAAATTGTGTCATATTGTTTAAGGAACCAAATTATATTTTACATTTTACAGTGGAAAGTGACAATTAGATCAGCAAAACAACTGTTAAAACTAAGGATGATTTCACTTTGTTTAGTGAGGGAATTTAGATTTGTCTTGCCCAATAAAAAAATCAATGGGCATTCTCTAACTCCATATTCCTCTGAAATCAAGGGTATTAAGAGTTTATCTTGCTTTTGTTGGAGTAAATCTCTCAACTGTGAAGTTTGGAGCATTTGAAGATTTCATTGCATTAGTAAGGTCTGGATGCTGGATGGTCAGCACTCCACCTTAACCCTTCCTCCTCAACTCATCCCAAACATACTGAATAGAGCACCATCATTCCAGAGAACACAGTTCCTCTGTTCCACAGCTTAATGCAGGGGGCTTTATACGCCTGTAGCCAACACCTGGCATTAGGCACGGTGCCAGTATGTTCATATTTATCTTCTACAGAGAGAAGGTAATACTTCTCTACATGCACTAGGCAAGGTTTGTCCACACACATTTGGACATACAGTATAAATGGCATAAATATAATTTTAGAATTAGGCTTAAAAATGGTTATATTTAGGTACTGCACATATCCCCCATGTACAAGATGGTATTAAAACCTGTGTGTGTGTGTGTGTGTCAGTGTCTCGCACTAAATTATAGCACGTTACGACTCATAATATAGTTCACGTTGTCGTCCTATCGTGATTTCATATTATGTGTAAAGGAGAACCATATTACTGCTCTTTCTTTGCTGCTTTTAGGCCTAATTGCGTCGACTAATTAGAGTTTATGCTCCATATTCCACTGGATAAGTAGCATTGCATGGATGGATGGGGATGATTTGCAGCAGAAGTAGGGAGCGTAAAAATGAGTTCAGATCTTCAGGTGCAATTACAATTATTCTGCTGAATCACAGCCCACATCAAAGAGAGCCTGGAGGAGGCCAGGAAAAAGAGGAAGGAGTGACAGCTGAGTGAAGGAATGTAGTTATTATTCCAGCGCTGTTGGTTGTTTTTAGGTTTCATTCATTTTGACAACTTTTTATAAAGGATGAAGAAAAACATCATCTTTTGAGAACAGAGGAGGCTGATAAAAGAGGGTGTTAACCTCCCTCAGACACATCAGCCACAGTGGACAACTACAGTAATGTAGCTAGAGTGAAACATGGAGAGTGTGTACAGCTGGCGCAGGAAAGGCGTGAGTGTGAGTGTTAGGTCAGGATTAAATTAAGAATCATTGTATCATGCGCACACACACACAGACACACAGACACACACACACACACACACACACACACACACACACACACACACACACGAACACTTTATCCAAGATTTACCAAAAATGAAAACATTCACACTCTGATTTTCTTCCTCTCAGTCTTTACTCCCCTTTGGCTTTAAAGCAAACGCTCATGTGTCTTTTCTCACAATTTCTTCCCTATTTGGTGTTATTCTCATGAGTCATCACTCTCTCTCCTTTTTCATTTCTCTATATTTGTCCTCCATCTCTCCATCTGCCATTTCCTCATACGCTTTCCCCTTCTTCCCTCCTCTCCTTTTCTTTCCCCTCCTCTCAGTGCCTGTAATTAGTCAGCTCAATCCCTCCTTCTCTCTTCAAGTCTGAAAGGATGTGATGGATGACTGCTGTCAGTGTTTTATCCTCCTCCATATTTCTGCCGCAGCAGTGAGTGTGCATGTGTGTGTGTGTGTGCATGGGGAAATCGGATGATGGGGAGATGACAGAGCGAGATGAGGGGAGAGAATGAGAAAGAAGGAAATAGTGAAATAGATAGCTGGAATAACCCAGTTGGGGATGGTCACAAGTTTAAGCGTCTATATGATTACTTAAGGGTGTGTGTGTGTGTGTGTGTGTGTGTGTGTGTGCATGTCCATGCATGTGTGAAGCATCACATCCAGTGATTATGAAGAGTTACCTCAGAGGAGGTAACCCCACTTAATTATCAATTTACATACTGTTATCCCATGGCGTTTGTCAGTGAATAATCTTCAGAGAGCGTGCTGCCTATAGATTCTTTGGAGCAGCTGGACATGAGTCTTCATTAAAAAAGTGGACAGGAAGTTGAGGTGTTTTTGAGAGTTCAGTTGTTGGAACACATTGATTTTGTTCATGTGGCTAATTTATTTACAACCAATCAAGTTAAACCAATTATTACCAAAGTATCAATTAGCTTAGCTTGAACAGACATTTGTGCAGACCACGGTCTCCATGGTGCTAAGTGTGAGCTGGAGATTGTAAAGACTCCTGTAGAGTGAAACTAATTAGTGTGTCTCTGGAAAATGGAGCTACATCCAGGATCTTTAGGATGAGCAGACGAGGTGTCTGTGATCCAAAGCTAATATCAGCACCTGACCTCACTAATGTTCTCATGATAAAATACAATCAAATCCTCATGGCAATGTTCCAATATTTAGTGGCTGGTAAAAGAAGGATCTCTTAATAACTTTGGTTTTAGAAGAAATGCTAGATAGGCAAACGTTTAGACATGAAGTATTTCATTCTGTTGGAAATGATTTTGAATTTGAGAATAAATGTCTGTTTAAGAAGAGAAGCGAGGGCAGGTGTCAAGAACTGCTTTAACAGAGAAAGACTAACAAAGACTTTAAAAGGACAGATCAGCTGTCAAAACTCTTCTGATAATATATCAAAAAAAACAAGATGAACTTCTGAAATGTTTTCTAACATCCAAGATTAACTGTTCCAACATTAACTTTTCTTCTGTGTTCACCAAAGATAATAATAATAATAATAATAATAATAATAATAATAATAATAATAATAATAATAATAATAATAATAAAAAAAAACACACAGATTAAAGGCAGTGCATGTGAGTGGACATTCCTCTGTACATTTCCTGTAAGACCACCTAAAATCTACCTCAAGAGGTATGTTATAGCAGAGGGTGCTATGTGTCATGACAAACATGGGGAGGATCATTCCTGCTTTTGGCTTTATTTGGTCGTTTACAGGGTTATTTAATTTATTTGAAGGAAAAGTTCAAAATATAAACAAAATATAATATAATAATATCATCAAAATAACTAAACAATGACATCTAGACATCTTTAGTCCCATCATAGAAGCAAATGTTATTCTAATACAAATTCATGCATAAATTCATCATGAAGTGTTACCTCAGGGGGCAACTTGCAAACTCCCACACCTGTATAAGTTGAGAGGCGTTATCTTGTGAATGAGAATAAACACTGGCCAGAATATTCATAGCAAGGTGACATTAATAATAGAGGCATTACTTTGGGCACCAGATGGATTCCATTTCTGAAGTTCAGTAGACATTTATCATTCCTCAATCCTCAGTGTCATGTGTAGCCAGGAACAAATCATACAAGGCATTACCACCCACAGTGGTCAGCACAGTGTCCACCCCACCATGGGTACTTAATGATTGTGAGGGCAATATCTGACTAAAACTGTCTGTGTAATCAGACTCTGACAGATATCCCATCCACATCCAAAGCAGGAGGCCCCATAGGCATCTCATAGGCCAGTGCAGTGTTCTTTAGCTTCCATGGGATATCAGAGCAGAGCAGCAGATTGCCCTTGTTAACATCACTACACCAGACACAGCTCTTCCCCTGGGCTTGTGAGGTTGCTAATTGGACCCTAGAGGACAGGTAGTGTGGTCTGATGAGTCGAAGTACCAATTGTTTCAGGTTGATGGTAGGGTTTGTGTGGAGCAGACCTCATGAAGCCACGGACCCCAGATGTCAATAACACATTGTGCTGGCTGGTGGTGGTTCCATACTGGTGTGTATTCTCACGGTATGGGCTGGATCTACTGGTCTGTCTGAACATGTCATTAACCAGTCCTAGTATTTCCATTTGCAGCTCTTTATGGACCTTATCTTGCTCAAATTCTGACAATTCATGTTGCATTGCCATGTTCAACCACAGGTATTGACACAGGCATTCCCAAATGTGTATACTCAGTGACAATGTATCACTCAGTGAAGAGAACACCATAGTGAGTATGGTTATGTGTTTCAGATTTAGTTATGAAGCCTAGAACACATGTCAAGGATGGATCCTGGCTTCTCTGAATTTTGAAGCACTTATTAGAATTTTATTATTAGAATTTTGAAGCACTAGGCTAGGTTTGGACTAAGACTGAGGTTTGGAAATGGTTAAGTGAACCCATTGATTGATTTATGGTATTTATGTTCCACAGATTTCCCTGAGCTTATAATGCTTCCAGGTGCCCAAAACTTTATCACAGTCATGCAAACATTTTTTTTTGCAGAGTAGCATCAGTCCGAAGGCATGTGTTCATTAAGTTCATTAAATCAGACTTAAATATTGTCTGATACTGGGATATTTGTAAAACAACAATTGTATTAATATACTTAGCACTTTGGCAGAATGAAGGGAACAAACGGATCATTTGAATATTAGTTCATTTACTGTTTTACTCTCTCTACTAATTGAGAACTGTGATGTGAAGCACACAGCACAATATTAGTGGAAACTTCTAATAATTTCACTATAAACAGGTATCAGTGACAAACATCCTGTCAAAATCTATTTACGTCAAATCTGAATTTAATCTTAGGCTTCTATCTCACTGCTTTCAATTTATCTCACTCAAAAGACACGCACACACACACACACACACACACACACACACACACACACACACACACACACACACACACACATACACACACACACACAGATCTGCAGTCATCAAAATATAAAACCAGGCAAGAAAGCAAGAATTAATCAGATATTCACTGAATAAACAGAAACACGATTTTATACAAAGGAAAGACTGAAGCTTTACTGAAGGCCTTGCCCTCTGTTTGGTTCTCTCAGCTACAGAAAGTGTGGAAGCCAAAGAGGTTAAAGTTCCCCATAGCTCTGTATGTTTCTGTGTGTGTGTGTGTGTGTGTGTGTGTGTGTGTGAGTGTGTGTGTGTGTGTGTATGTATGCAGGAAGCCCCCAGCATTTACAGATTGTAAAGGCACAGATGCTGGTTTAAAGCCACTGCCATTGAAGTCCATTCAACAGCAGCAATCAGTTCTGACCACTTTGTTTTTGTCCAAAGGCAGTGTTGCCTTCACTCACACACTCACACTCACTGCTCAGCCTGGTGTACTGACATTCATACACAGTTCACAGGAGTCTACTGCACTCTGCACTCACATGAACCAGTGCTCAGTCCCAAAATCCCACACCTGGGTGTGTGTGTGTGTGTGTGTGTGTGTGTGTGTGTGTGTGTGTGTGTGTGTGTGTGTGTGTGTGTGTGTGTGTGAGAGAGAGAGAGAGAGAGAGAGAGAGAGAGAGAGAGTGAGAGAATGAGAGAGAGAGACAGAGAAAGATAGAGAGAGAGAGAGAGATAGATAAAGAGAGAGAGAGAGAGAGAGAGAGAGAGAGAGAGAGAGAGAGAGTATGTGAAAATAAGGAGAATGAGCAGGAGGAAGTCAGACAGACACACCAAGAGGGCCGGGTGGGCTTGAGTGGGACAGTGCTGCAGAGGATGCTAAGTGCATTCTAAAAGATTCCTGACACTAAAGTGAGTGTGTGTGTGTGTGTGTGTGTGTGTGTGTGTGTGTGTGTGTGTGTGTGTGTGTGTGTGGTGTGTGCACTGCAAAAGCTTTGACTGGGGATTTACAGGCAGAAAGATGTTCCAACTGGGTCTGGCTGACATCCAGATTCTACATGTATGCTAACACACACACACACACACACACACACACACACACACACACACACACACTGGGCATGCATTTTGTACACATGCTAGGTATTCCCAGCATGAATTATGTAGAAAAGTATGGATTACAAAGGGATTATCACACTTTTTTCCTATTTATTCATGCCCTGCCAGCCATCCTGTTCATTACACACACACACACACACACACACACACACACACACACACACACACACACACACACACACACACACACACACACACACACACACACACACACACACAGCATAGCAAAGTAAAGTAGCTTGGTGCAGAAGTAGAGTCCACACATAACAAAATGGAAAAAAGTAAAGACAGAAGAAGTAAAGATGAGTGAAAAAAGTCAGAGGGAGAGAACAGGGGGAGGGGTGGATGAATGAGGATGTAAAAGAAGGTATGCTATTTATCCAGGCAGCCTGGATCGATGGAGCAAAGGAGAGAAAGACAAAAGCTGTTTCAGCTGCTCAGCTCTGAGGGAGGGAGGGAGGGAGAGAGAGAGAGAGAGAGAGAGAGAGAGAGAGAGAGAGAGAGAGAGAGAGAAAAACAGAAGAAAAGAAGGATGAGAGAAAGGGTGGGTTGTTTAAAGTTGAAAGTTTTAAATTGCTTCTCGGGTTACCTGAAGGGCAAAGCAGTGTGAGATAAGCAGAACAATACTGTGTAAAAGTGTGAGTGAGAGTAAAGGAGGAGCCGGAGGAGGATGAGCAGGAGGAGTAGGAGATGGAGGAAGAGAAAAAGAAGGGGAAGGTCACAGAGAGCAGAGCATCAATGCAAAGTCAGACATAAGGCGAGATGGAGAAGATACCTGCGAGTGAGAAACTGTCTGAATTCCCTCCCTCTCTCTTTCCTCAAGTCTCATGGCAATTCTTCTCCCCCCCTGTTATCTTATATAGTAATAGGCTTATGCATGTGCAGAGGTGGATAAGATTAGCTTTAAACCCTATGTGGGGAGATGAATACATTAAAATACATTAACGAGTCATTTAAAACAATACCTCACTAAATGCATAAAAATGTCTTATCAAAACCTTCTAACTCCATTGTCTTTATGAGAAATGGAAAAATACAATGACGCTGTAAGAACTGATTTCTCTTTTTTTTAGAATTTAGGTTAGAATTTCAGAAATGGACTACATGGCACATATATAAGCTTTTCAACTGACATCAATTTCAACAACCAATATAAACCTTTACTGTGCTGCTTGGAAGTTTTGTGGACTCTAGAATTTCCATTTTTAATTCCTGCATGCATTTTCAGAAATATTTCACCTATATTTCAGAAATGATATCACACATCAATATTATATAATGCTTATGTAATTAATATTGCATATGTTTAAGTGGCAAAAGTATCTCAAGTGAGGGCCTTGAACTGCAACTATACATTTCCGGTAACCGTAAATTAGCCAAGCACATAAGCTTGGAGAAGTTTTAGCCCAAAACTCCGTACAAAACAGCTTCAAATCTGTTATGTTGGTGGGTTTCCTCCCATGTTTGCTTCAGGTCCTTCCACAACATTTCTATTGTATTAATGTAGGATAAACCTGCTGGTACGAAAGCAATTTAATGCTTACCTGAGCTGACATTACAGATATCCTGATCTCAAATTGACTTATGGAGGGTGTTGATTATGAAGGACCTGCATCTGATTGGCTAACATATGCAAAGCTTACACATCCAAGAACAGCATGTCCACCTTCTATCCCATCATTTCCATCCCTGTTTTCTCAGCTCTGCCTTCATTGTTCTCTCTGTCATGGCTGGATGATTATGATTGTGTCTATTTAATGAGTCACTGTTAAGAATAGGTTTGGAGGTGGCTTTTAACGTATTCCGTCTGTGGACTGCACCAGTTAAATATAACAAAGAAAGACAGTACACACCCAAAAAGATTGCTCTTCTGCTATTTATCCTTGCAAGCGGGATCAATGGAGCAATCATGTAAATATTCCTAAAGCTTCATGTCGTTAAATGAAACAAATGGTAATGACAGCAGCAATTTTGACTGGTTGATCTGGGAGCTTATGTAGTATTACTTATTGCAATGCAGTTAATGTGTATCCAAGTGGTGGCAGAAACTGGGAATGACCAATTTTCCAGCTTTTAAAGCAAATTTCGGATGAAGTCATACTTATAAGTGATATGCGGCTCATAACATTTCACATTTTCTGCCATTGCAAAAACCTCTAGGGATACATTCAGAAGTGGTAAACCAGTTGTCACAACATTTTGTCAGAATGTTCATTAGATATTTTTGGTAAATGTCTCTCGGACTGATGATCAGCTCTCAGTTCAACCACTTCAGTACAAACAGAATCATGTCCTTTCCCACATACAGCAATGAGTAACGTTGTACTGTTGAGTTGGATATATTCTACAGAAAAACTGCAGCCTTGTGTCTTTTCATTTATTAACAGCAAGACTTTAGTCATTAAAAAATATTTCACTCCTAGAAGTAAAGTCCAAATAGGACAAAATATTCAGCTTCATTTGTGGACTGTGCCAAAGGAGTAGAAAAAAAACCTAATGTTTTTCACAACAAATCATTACACAAGTAGATAAAGTAAATTATTTCAGGATATTTTCCCATTGTTGTCTGTAAATATTGAAATCATTCTGTAGAAAACCTTTACAGAAAGAAGGGTCAATGTTTTTCCTGTCAGCAAGACTTCAAATAAGCTAGTTTGTGTTTAGTATGGGACCAGTTTGTTTAAATCGGGTGTAAATCTGGACGCCTCCCAAAACCATCTGTAAAAACCTTTTGTTTTGTTTGGCCTAAGAGTGTCTATTGATATAAGGACATGACAAAGCACTGTGACCATCTTGTTGGTGGTCAACAACTCAAGAACCGGCATATTCAATGACAAAAATACTCTTGAATCATAAACTGTGGATTTTGAGCAGGTTACAGGCTTTTGGGCCTTTTGTTTGGTAATCCATTTAGTGGTGCTGTTTGTACCTCTTATCTTTGAGAAATACACTGTTTTGCAAATGTAATGATGATTTGAGAAATGCTCGAAAGTGACTGGGAAAAGCTGTCAATTCAATACCGACATGCATTTTTAATCATTGTCAACAAGACGTGTGAGATATTTCACCCTTTTTTCTGTCAATACTGATTCAACTCCAAAACCATCAGTGTAAACCAGCACATTTTTGCCAGGAATTGATCCTGATATATATTTGAGGTTTTAAATACCAACTGTTTTGAGAAATATGCTCACTGTTGTGCAAATGTTCATTGTAATTTGAGAAATATTCTAAAACAACTGAAAAGCTTTAAGCCCCAATTTGTGGGGGGTAGGCTTTCAACAAGCGCCCAAATGGCGTGAAGCCATATTTACAAGTTAACCATCTGGTATGTCCATCCCTCTGATGAACACCTGAACACAGCATTAGTTTCTTAGTTTCCAGTCTTACAACATGACTACACGAGAGGCACATTTTTTAATCTCACTTTCAAGTATCACTCCACCATTGGCACCTGCAACCTAGTAAATGCCATCGCTTCATGGGATATTTTCTGTATGAAACATTACATTTACAATAATACCTTTTCATTTAATATCATGTTGTGTTACAGCAGTCTCCACTTAAGCTTAATCCAGTTCTGATTTTTTGTTATTATGGCTATGTTCTAGCAGTGCATCCTGTGGTGTCTTTTAGGCTCCAGTAATGGACACTATTCCCAGTGTGTAGCAGTGAGCAGAATTCTCAGAAAGTAACAAACCAGTTTAGAGTCTACAGTGTGGAACTAATTTACAGTAAATGCATAATAATAACCACTTTTCCTCTGGGCACTTGTCTCCCATTTTGCCAATGCTGACATAACTTTCCACTCACGTCTTTCATTCTTCAATTATGTCTGATTAAAAACAAAATTGTCACAGGAAAGCCTTTTTGTACAATAATGCATGTGGAAGAGGTATCTCCAATGCTTCACATTAATTCAAGGTTCAGGCCAAAGACATCTGATTTGGTGTGAAACTTCAGGGTGGTGAGTGGTACAGCTGGTTAAGTGTGCTGGGTTGTGTTGTTGATGTTGTTGTGTTGTTGATTATGCTCCAACCATCAATGGTTAGGAGTCCAACAGAGCTCAATTGGCTCTGCATCTCTCTGGGTAAGGATGGCCAAGTTCCTCTCTCTTGCAGTGGTGCTGGCCAAACGTGAGGAACAGCCAGTTTACTGCCAGCAGAGCTGGACAGTAAGCAACTCCAAGCAAATTCAACTGCCCTGTGGTGTTATGTGAGCAGCAGTTCAAAGAGAAGTGGTGGTAGGCTTCATGCGTATCAGAGGCTTGTGCTGTATGATAGGGGAGATTTGGGCTATGAGCAGCATGACTAACGCTGAAGAGATAATTGTGCATAAATAAATAAAAAAATGTTCAGAACTGTGAGACACCTGCACATTTTAAAACCCTTGATAAACCAGGCATTTCTTCAAACTGTGAAGAAAACATTATTGGACTAGGTTTTTAAATGTTGGCCTATGGTTTTGGAAACTTGTTTAGATTTACTTTTAGCAATTTAATTAATTATCTTGTGTGATTTATTTTATATATACTAAAAATTTCAACCAGACCAAAATAAATACATAAAATAAGGGAATATTTCTTTCTACTGCTTTGATAACAGGTGTTTTACCATGTTTAGCTTATACTTTGTCCTTAAGGTCAAGGAAAATAATCGTGTATCAGCATTATGTAGACAGCACAGTGACTTGCAAAAGTACTTGCAAAAAAAAAAAAAAAAAAAAAAAAAAAAATAATAATAATAATAATATATATATATATATATATATATATATATATATATATATATATATTACATTTTTTATATAAACACATATAGACTTATCTAAAGTGACTTGCAGCTGTAATTGCCACAAAAGGGGCTCTACAAAGTAGAGGGGTAAATAGTTGTGCACCCTGAAGTTTTCTGTTATTCTGTCCTATTTGTTGTTTGCTCCACATTAAAAATGTTCAAAGTTATAGACATGTACTGTACATGAAATGATGCAGTCATATCATGTCAAATAATCCATTATAAATCCAGGTTGTGAGGTAGCAAAACACACAAAAACATGTCAAAAGAGCGTTGCCTCAGTTGCCTGGATTCTCTAGAGAGGTCACTGTGGTTCTTCTATCAGTGCCAATGACTCACTGCGGTGGTGGACTGAGTTGATTCTGGTTATCTGGGCTGTGGTTAGGCCACTTTTTCCATCAGTGTGAGATGTACACTAGGGAAGGAGCTGATGCTCCATATATGACTAAGGGTGCTAGAGTGCTATAAAGGAATTTCACGCGCAATAAAGCACATACTGTGCATGGTCGTCCAAGTTAGTGTGTGAGTTTCAGTGTGTACAAGCACGTTTCGGCAGCAGCCAATGGCCTCAGTGTGAAATAAATGACACACACACACAAGCACACACACACACACACACACACACACACACACACACACACACACACACACACACACACACACACACACACACACACACACGTGTATATGCATGCAAACACAGTGTAGTAGGCTTAGAAGGAAAACTGCTCTCAAGCTTAAATATGAAAGACAATATGGAATATGATATAGGATATAACATCTAACCCCCTTTCTCTCTTTTTTCCTTCTCTCTAGGTCTGTGGATAAACCCCCTTTCTACCATGCAAGACTCCCCACCCCCCCAGTCACAAAAATCACACCCGTCCCACATTTTACGCCACCATCAGACTTACACATGCTCCTCTTCTCTTCCCCTTCAACCATCAGTCCATTCTCATCCACTTCTTCTCAAGCCCTCACACAAACTCCCACCATCACCTCCTTCTTTGTGTCCAAAGTATACCTACAGTTACCTGGCCCCTTCTACTTTACCCCCAAGCCAACCTCTACCCTCCCTCCACTGGCTGACACTGGTCACGTGTGCATGCTTACTACCTGCTCTTATAGGACGGATTCCTGGAGCACTGGCTGGGGAGACGTGGGGTGTGGTCTCTGCATGCCCTTTCCATTGCGTGTGCAGGAATTTATCTGAGTCCCTTAGTACACTCTGCGCGGACAAGGGTCTCCTGTTTGTTCCACCAAACATCGATCGACGGACCGTTGAACTCCGTCTTGCTGACAATTTCATCCGAGAAGTGGGAGGTGCAGACTTTGCCAACATGTCTGGACTGGTGGATCTGACTTTGTCCAGAAATACCATCAGCTACATCAAGCCTATGGCATTTGCAGACCTTGAGAGTCTCCGCTCGTTGCACCTGGATGGGAATCGGCTGATGTCTCTTGGCCCCAGAGACCTACTTGGGATGCTGAACCTGCAGCACCTCATCCTAAACAACAACCAGCTCATCAACATTTCTTCTGATGCCTTTGATGACTTCCTTCTCACTTTGGAAGACCTGGACCTGTCTTACAACAATCTGCGCAAAGCACCCTGGGATGCCATTCAGAACATGGCCAGCTTGCACACACTAAATCTTGACCACAACCTCATTGACCAGATAGCTGAAGGTTCTTTCAGCGAGCTCTATAAACTTGCACGGTTAGACATGACCTCAAATCGCCTTCAGACTCTACCACCCGATGCCCTGTTTGCTAGGTCCCAGACAGGGGTAATAAGCCCCACACCCTACAATGCAGTAGTCAGTTTGAACTTTGGAGGAAACCCCTTGCACTGTAATTGTGAGCTTCTCTGGTTGCGCAGGTTGATTCGGAGTGATGATATGGAGACTTGTGCTACGCCAATTCACTTGGCAGGACGGTACTTCTGGTCAATACCTGAGGAGGAATTCACCTGTGAGCCTCCACTTATCACTCGCCATACACACAAACTCTGGGTCTTAGAGGGCCAAAGGGCAACACTAAAATGCCGTGCTATTGGAGACCCCGAGCCGGTGGTGCACTGGGTTTCACCCGATGACAGGATTATTGCAAATTCCAGTCGTACCACATCGTTTCGGAATGGGACACTCGAGCTCCTTGTGACAGTAGCCCGTGATGATGGAGCCTACACCTGCATTGCAATCAATGCGGCAGGTGAGGCCACTGCAGTAATCGACCTTAAGGTAATTCCTCTTCCTCATCGAGGGAACGGAACAGTACCTTTAGCCCGGGACCCAGGGTCATCAGATATTACCAGAGGAAAGACATCCAATGGACAGAGCCCCAGCCAGGATGCTAATGCTGACCCAAAGGATGTACGAGAGGATGTAGAAGTGGAGACAGAGGAGGGAGGAAGTGAAGGAGGAGACGACCAGCTTGTAGAGGTGCAGGGAGTCACCTCCACCTCAGCACAAGTGCGGTGGGATATCGGACGACTTTCAGGGACATACATGGTTTGGATGTACCAGATCCAGTACAACTGCACTGCAGATGAAACTCTGGTGTATCGGTGAGTCAAACCCAGAAGTGGATACAATTACCACAACCATGCTATGTATTGTGCACTTGCACAATGTTGAGTTTGATGAATTTTGCATCTCTGTTTCCACAAGGTAGCCTAGAGGTAACTGACAAAAACTTTATTTGTACCTACAAACAAGACATAAACAGCACTTTTCAAGAAAAGCTCAAGCTGTCAAAACGACCAGCCTGCAATTTAAAAAAAAAAAAAAACTATTATTGTGACATTTCAGACAATGCAGCAATAGCACTAACAGTTAGGTTCAGCTAATATTTAATGGCATTTAATGCCTCAGTTAGGATGTAAGGCAACGCACTGTAGGATATGCAAGAAAAAAAAGAAAGCACTTTCAAAGGAAGAAATCCAAAGATGTAATATCTCAAAAGCATGTCTTTATGACCCATTTTATTAGTACTTCTATTGCAGCAAGAAGCTGTAGTCACACATAAAACACTTCTTTAAACCTCCATTTCTGTAGCTTAAGAGAGATAAAACATTTAACAAGGCACTGCAATATTCAGTCAGTGCAGTATGTTCTATCACAGCAGTCACATCTATGCCCTCTTACACTTTGCAATGTTACAGTAATGTATCTGCAGACGTTTGGCCTTATTCTTGTCAAGTCACCTCCAGGTTGCCCTGAGCCAGATGTTAAATTTGAGACTGAAGCACTTTACTATGTTTCCCAAATTATTTGCCTCATTACGAGCTCCAGCCTAGGTGCTGTCAGACATTTTCAGAACATGTTCAATAGATACTTGAACCCCTAGGAGATATTGTCAATGGGAGCTGACATGCACGCTCACCATGCCCGTTGCACACTGTAAGACAGACGCTGTAAGTGACAGGAGGGCCAAGACTGAGCAAGGGAAAGAGGCATAAAGATGGAAGGTCATAAACAGAGAGACATAAAAAGAGAATTTGACAGAAGGCATAAAGGGCAGAATAATGAAGCCTTTAAATGAGCTTAACCAATAAATTGTCACAACCTATCCCACTGACAGCAGAGAAATTATATTATATTTGATGACAGGAACTTAGCAGGAACAAGTTGCCTCAATGTTCATGCAATATACATGAGCCTAGTCAAGGTGTTCACTGTGCAAAAACATTTGTAGGAAATGAACTTGAAACATAATGAATACAATGATTCTGCTCTAAAGCCATCTTCAGCAAATCCATAAGGTAGAAGTATTATAATAGACACAGATATGTATTGATGGACTGATAGACAATCAGACAGATAGATAACTCTAACTCTATACATATCATTGGTATCCAAAGAAAAACATGTATCTCCTAAAAGGTGACTTTACAGAAGAAGGTAAACATATTCTTAAATTTCAGTGGAAGTGAATGTAAAATAAGAGTTTAAACCAAGTAACTTTCTATTAATCAATGAATCTAAAATGATTCATACAGTCTCATTTCATTTTCTGAACACTACAAATAAAATGGGTTACTGTATATTTGGCAAGAGCTAATATGTGCTCATGGCAAATATGCTTTTCCATGCTGTCCCTGCTCTCATTGTTAAGGTAAAGTGGAGGAAATATATATTTGATGGACATAGTCTGTCCTCCTTGTCCTCCTGTCCTCTGCTTGTTTTTCCATGATCACATTCTCATTTATGCAGGAAACAGAGTATTAAAATGAGCACTTGATTTGCTGCGGCCTGTTGAACGGACTGTTTGATGCCTGTGTGAGTTGAGAGACACTTGCTGAATGACAGCAGATGCAATGCTGTACTGCTTCACTCCTAACAGACAGGAGAAAAGTGGCTTGGGGGAAGGCAGGGTTTATACTAGAGGAGTCGAGTGATGTTTAAGATGCAACGAATTTGTGAGCAAAAAAAAAAAGGTGAAGAATTCTCCTCTACCTCACCCACTTCATTCCTCTCTTCCATTTCTCTCTCCTTCTCTCCAGAGCTCTAATAATTACCTGTTTCTGTGTCACTAGCTCAGTGACACTCCTCTGTTTCATTGCATTAAATGTGTGTGTCAGCGTGTGCTTACGTGTGTACGTGGCTGATGTGACTGCACTCTACAATATAGATCTAAAATAATGCACACACTGCAGTCACACACACATACTGTAATACAGGTATGTACACACACACACACACACACACACACACACACACACACACACACACACACACACACACACACACACACACACACAAAAACACACACAATGAGAGGCACTAGAAGAAAAGGTCAGGCCCATATTCCAAAGAACACAGCCATGAGTACCGCATCTGACTGGAGTACCGGAACACTAATTTGGGATAAAAATAAACAAAAGAAATCTAATGTACTCTTTGGCGTGTACACTTGGAGCCTAACTTTTAACTGGCTACAGAAGCTGGACATAGCCTACAGTATTTAAGGCTTTGATCACACCTGGCATTAATGCATCCTGGGTCACAAATGCAGATTTTTCACATCATTTCCATTGGAGGAGGGGCCCAGTGCAAAATAATATCACTCTTTGAGTCTGTGCTCAGATAATTTGTGTGGACAGACTATGCATATGTGTAATCTATTGTGTAGTTTTATGTATTTTCTGGCTGGAGCAGTAATGTGGTTGATGCAGGAGGTGCTTTGCTTTTGGGGACAAGCCAAGAATAATGTGGTTCACAAGAATGATATGGTCACGTGCGTCTCTGACCACCTTGGAACGCTGTTTGAGAAATCTGATTACAATGTGTTCTCGTGCACATTGAATCTTGTTAATAACTGTACTTTGTGCTGGCCACCTATGATTAGATCACCCAGGATCCATGTTAATGCCAGATGTGAACAAAGCCTAAACACATCAGATTGTAAATGTAGTTTAATTTCTTCTTGGTTGCTATATTTAGCAGTAAGCCAGGAATCTTCTTACAGCTGGTTTAAAATGGAGCAGCCCATCTCCTAGTCACAATGAGGCCCTTACAACACTCAGATCATCTGCTCAGCTACTCCTTTCTGTTCAATGGTCCAGAATCTGGTAGCTTGTTGAGCCCCTGTCTACTCTTTCCATTATTCTCTAGTATTATCTACAGTTTTTTGTGATGAAAACTTGTGCAACTGTGAACTAAAAACTGTGAAAGAAGAGGATCTTTTCTGTGGAGAAACTATGTTGTACGGCATACATCAATGAATACCCCAGTTTTTTTTTTTAATTTCATTTTAATTTGAGCAGGATTACATTAGGCTCAGCTGATGTTAGATTGACCAAAGAACCAATCAGAGTCAGCAACATGTTATCGTCGCCTAGGCTTCTGCCAGCTTAGGTGGAATTTCAACTGCACAGTGCAAGTTGAGTATTTCTTTAAAAGTAATGTTAAAATGTTAAACATTTATATCAGTTGGATCCTGATATCCTGATACCCATGGAACACATGAATCAGTCATGAAATGACACCACTTAATTCAGTCAAGAAATGATCTTCCTGCCAGCAGCATTTTCCCACCAGTCTAAATGCCAAAGATGCTCACAATATTTAGAGCACTTTACTTAATTACATTGCATCAATTTATAATGATATATTGAATATAACAGTGGTAAATGCTTATTCTGCATAAGCATTAGTTAAGCATCTACAGTTAAAATATATTTCTAAATATTTTAAACCAGTGCACAGGGGCTTGGAAACAATAGCTGAGATGTGCTTATTATGAATAATAAGTTGTTGAACACTCATTTTTACAAATGAGCAAGGAGCTCTATAAATAGAATAAACTTGAAACTTATAACATTGCTGTAGGATCCAAATCTTGCACAAAAAACTTAAGAGAAGAAAAATCTTCAGTTTCAAGTCAAGTTAAAAAGTTTTATTACAGGTACTTTTATTTTGGTCCATTCTTCATGAAATTTAGACAGGCAGACAGAGACAGACAGAACTTTATTGATCTCTTTGAAGAACAACTGCCAGATTAAAATGATGTCAAAAACAGAAAAGTCTGCAAAAGTGAAGGTACAAGGTTTTTGACTGACAGTGACAATAAGCATGTTAAAGCTGTCAAAGCTCAACTGAAGTCAATTCAATTCAAGGTTATATATAAAGAGCTTTTAATGATGGCCATTGTCACAAAGTAGCTTTAAAGAGATTCAGCTCCAAGCTCCCATTGAGCGAGCTATAGGCAACAGTAGCAAGCAAAACATTCTGGTGAAAAGGAAACCCTGAACAAAGCCTTAAATGAGGGAACCCATTCTCCTCTGGTGGACACCAGGTAGCAAAACAAAAAGAACAAAAGCATAAAGAAATGAAAAAGTGATTAATGTTTAGACACTTTAGTAAGAGTGCAAACATCAAACTTATTGGGGCATAACTGAGTATGTGAGTAGGTTATTCAGGTCGTGCCAGACTGAGGGCTGCCAGCAGGGATATCCAATCAACACTGGTGATAAAGTGTAAGTCATCATGCCATGATAACTGTCATATTGGCCAAAATATTACAGTTGTATGTGTTGCTGTTGTTTTTGGGCATCTCTGGCCAAATATTTGTTATTGTGATTACCAGATTCTCAGAATCCCTAAACAGATGAAATATTTCTTTACACATTTTGCCTGAATTTGCTTTTTGATTTCTATATTTTATAGATTCAAAATAACAAAAACAGAAAACAGCCTTGAGAAAACCTGAATGGTCAATACTTAGTAATACAGCCTTTGGTAAATATGTCAGCTTGTAAACATTTTCTCTAGCTAGTTAAGAGTCTTTTGGGTTCTACTTCAGGGTTTTTGCCCAAGTTTCCTGCAAAAGGATTCTAGTTCTTTAACATTCTTGCTACACTGCTCTTTTGAGATCTATGCTTAAGATTTTTAGGCCAAGGGACTGTGAGGGCCATGACAAAACCTTCAGCTTGCAGTTCTTTTAGGGTATTCCATTGTGTATGTTGAGGTCATTAGGATTACCTGCTATAGAAAGATCTCCTTTTTATAGACACTTTGCTGTTTTTGTTTTTTCTGCCTTCTTCTAAGGGGGTGGGGAAGAAGAGACGATGCTTTATTTGTATATTGCACAACTTGAACCTGTCCTGTCATTTAACTGAATCCCTACAGAATTAAAATGCTTCCTGTGACATTTGCTGCAACACAAGCCCAAAGCATGATCCATCCATCCCCATGCTTAACAGTTCTTTACCTAGTAATATAAAACTGTACACTTTTTTCTGCAAGCACATCTTTGCTCATTGCATCCTAACAGTCCTGTTTTACCTTTGAAACGTCACAGGACCTGTTTTCAAAATGCATCATGCATGATTATATGTTACTTTGGCAGCTCATGGCTTTCTTCTGATAACTGTTCTATGAAAGTCATATAGGTAAAAAATGTCTCTCCAGGTGGCCAAACTTTTGCATGGAGCTTCTTTCTTTTATTACACTCTAGTAGTAAAAGGTAGTAATCTTGTACTAATGTAACTATTCAGAGACATTTAAACCAGGGGTGCCCAAACATTTCTCTGCCAGTGCATGTTAGTATTTTCTTGAGGTTTGGCTGTATATTGATTTGGACACTGAAGCTTCGTGATAGCTACATGCATCTATATAGTATTTGGCCACATGTATTCCATGTATGTACATTTCTCCTTTTCCAATGGAAAGAAGAATAAAAAAACCTGCACTAGAATTCATGATTCAGAAGACCCTTCTAGAATGAGGAACAACATGACATGACAATTGATGTCAAATGATTTGGAAAGAGCACTACAAGCATGCTTATTGCATAAGATATGGCCGATAAAGATGTAGAGGGGGCACAACCATACCATGACCATGTCAGAAAGTATTATGAATACAAGGAATGACACAAACAAAGGAGGTTCACACGCATGGACTGAGCGTGTAAGCACAATGTGAAGTTAAATTAAGTGAACATGCAGTCAAACCCAATTGTACCAACCACACAGAAACAACCATGTCAGATACACAGAGTTCTGAAGCAGACACACATGACCGTTTTCCATCCTGTTTACGTACCTTACAATCAGACAAGCTGTTTCTGTTAATATGCTAATGACTTCTGCTCTGACTGGCTGCCATGTAATATGCCTCCTTCAAACAAATCCAGATTGAAACACAACTTTAAAACTAATGGAAAAGAGCAAAGGGGACTTCCTTTAAGCCTAATAGCTGAATATGTGAATATACAGTATGTAAAAGTAGGGCTGCACAGTATATCGTTTTACTATTGTCATCACAATGTGCACATGCACATCACATGCCCGATATCATTTACTTTATGTGGATCTAGGGCTGCCATTAAAGGCTATTTTTCTCAGGAGGAAAATGTGTTTTACCATTATATGTGGTCTTTAAAACAAATCTGTATGCTTAACTGCTTCTGAAAAGCGGAATTTTCTGTGACAATAAGCTGGATTTTTATGACAGGAGGTCAAAACACACAAGTCGAGAAATCTCATACTCATGTTCTTCAGGTTATGAACTATAATGCAGACTCCACTATAAGACCTGACAGTGCACATCTGCTGGCAAATATCTCTGTCTGGCTTTGTAGTTCATACTGACTTAGTACCTGAAGACAGATACCCATCCCTACCCCTGCCAAATGTATATTCTTCCAACATCTGGAGTTTACCTTCAGCCTATGCTGTAGAGCTGCATTTAGCACTAAACACTAAACACACTGAGCTTGCATTCCACACTGTTTCACATTCTCACATACTCATACTCGCTCATACTCACAGCCTGCTCTCACTTTAGCTATAGCTCTTCATGATTTTTCTTCTGTTGTAAAAAATGCTAAATAAACTTTGAGTAGTGGCTGGGTGGTGAAAGCACCAAACTGTGCAGGAATCCAGCCCTCCAAGAATGGAGTTCTTAGTTCCTAATATAAGGGAAGGTACATCATTTGAAATTCTGCCCTCAGCCTCTTTAACCACTCATCTTACTCATCATAGCATCCTAACGAAGACAAGTTATAGATTAATAACAGCTCCTGACAGCAACTGGAGAGAAGCACGCACAATTCAAAAAGTTTGTTTTGCACCTGTTACATCTGGAAGGCAGAGTTTCGGGCTAATAATCACGTCTGTGGCATATTAAACCCAAGCAAATCTTTCTGCGCTGTTCAGGCTGACAGGTGTCAGGGTCGCAAGACAACTGATTGAGTTTCTGCAATTCCCTGATGTGCTTCCCGAATACAACTGTAGCACATTCGCTTGTAACTGCATTTTGGCTACTGAGCTGCAATTCAATTAGTGGCTGAAGTTTTTATCTTTTCCCTTTTCAATTTGCCTTTCAATTTGCTTTTGTGCTGCTGAAAGATTAAAGAGTGCATATGAATGTGCATGTGTTCCTTCTCTTTTCATGCTTGCCTGTCGGTATTCTCAAACAAGACACAAACGCCATTACACATGAACTGTCTTTGAGTCTTTAAGGTGCATTTCAGCAGCATTTCTTATAGTCAGTCATTTTTTATATACCAGTTTAAACATTTTTTCCTGCGTATGAATCACATAGCTTTCAGTAACGCACAAGGTTATTTATGAGCCTGTCACATTCGCCTTTGTGTGGCCTTGCTTGCTGCTCTAGTTCTACTACTGCTGGTCAAACTATCATATGCAAAACACTAAACCACATAAGAAATGCAGGAAGGTGAGGCTTATCTTGAAAGCACCTAAAAGGAAACATAAAAGAAAATCAGATCAAAGTAAAAGGTGAATAATGCAGTCATTGCAAGGAAATGGTTTGTAATGATTATACTGAAGACCTAATCGTGCATAGCCCTGATTTTAACATTTCCCAGAAAACCAATCCGTGCTCATGAGCTATCCGTGCTTTAACCACAAAGGAGTTCCTTCTATTTCGGTTCTATTGGGTTGGGTAAGCTTAATTGAACATTTTCAAAAATCCCATTCAACCTAATGAGAACCTGTAGAGCAAAACTAAACCTGCCAAATACTTACTATATGTTATTACAGTATGCATTGTGTATGTAAGGGTGAAAGATCACACTGTTAGATTAGATCACTCAAAGGTATTTTAAGGTCATGCAATCATACTCCCCTGTACCACTACACCAAATGTCCACTAATCACTAATCATCTCCTCTCTTTATAGCATTACAGTAAACCATTGGCTCATTCAGAAATGAGGTTTACTCAGTCCTGCACTGTTGCTCTCATCCCTTATTAGTGTGACCTGTTAGTGACTGATAAACTGATCCATTAAGCAGTAAAAGTCCTGTTAAAATACTGAAGTGGATTTAATGATCTTGTCTGCATTGTTGTTCTTATATATGTTTGGTCATACAGGCAAGCTGTAATGCATACACTCAGCCAATCAATCCACATATTTAAAGGGTAATTTATATATATTAAAGGTAAACAAATATGTATCTTGCTCATAGACAAATTGTACCCATTGCTGATACAGATGTGCAAATGCACACACAGCTTGTATAGTCCCTGTACAGCAGAGTCCGTGTGGAGCAGATAAACATGAAGCTTTTGGGATCATGCTTAATGCCAGCAGTGGGACTGTATTCTCTGGAATGATGGACCTCCATCCAATACTTTGAGAGAAGTTGGGGAGTTTGGATGATGTGAGGTTACGATTAAACAGCTTGACTCCAGAGACACTCCTCTCATGGAATGCAATCAAATCCACACAACAATGCTCAACAATCCAGCAGAAAGCCTTCCATGGGCAGTAGAGACAGTTCCTCTAAAAAAAGCAGGATACAATTTTTAAACTTAAAAAAAAATGTACCCTTCATTTCTGAAGATGTGCAAATACCTAGTGTATGCTGTGCAATGACATCTGCTCATGATTCAGGGAGTATTTTGGCATAAACAAGCTTAAAAATTCATATATTAATATATGGTCATTGATATATAAATTACAAATAGGCTGTTTTTTATAGAGAACTAAATGACAGCGTGAAGCACAAGACTGATTCAAAGTGTACTGGTTTATACCAGATATATCAGACATGTCTTTCAAAACAAATTACAACAAAAAAACACTGCACAGCTATTTTTGCTTCGTATTTATTGGCAACTATTAAAATTTCTCTTACAAGCTGAAAATGCAAAACATTGCCACTCCTTTCCAGCCACTCCTTACGTACATATATTGATTTTGGTTCAGGTTATTGAATCAATCCCTCCCCAGAAATACAAGTATAAACTGACAACTGACACTGACTTCATATAAGATTCATTTATGTTAAAGTTCAGACTAATATGAATTGCAATGTGAGCTGACTATGCATACATGTACATGTCACTGCAAGTAGGACATATCAAGTGTCCTAGGCATGCCTAATGGAATACCGATAAGTGCATTACTGAAATATGCAAGGCCATATTTCCAAAAGCGCATTAACAAATACACATGCCAATACCTGTTTGTCAATATGGCCACTATATCGACCTCCCTCTGTATTCTCCCATTGATTTATTTGCCTATTCAGGGAGGGCATGTATATTTAATACCATTTCTCTCTTTTATTTTCTGTTCCATAGACTGAAGCAACACAATAAGGGGCAGATTGACTCAGAGAATCCATAAATATAAAAAACACTGGAGCACAGGCTGGGTGACCTTGGCCACTAACTCATAATTTACAGCCAAGCCACGCTTAATAGAACCCAACCTCAATGACGGAGTTACTCAGGCAGAGAGAGAGTGAGTGAGAGGGGAATGGAAGAGAAACAGGGACTGAAATGGAAAGAGGGCAGATATGAAAAGAGATTGGGCAGACAATGAGGACATGGGTGTACAATTAGATAGAAAGATGGGCGAAGAGGGAAAATTAGAGGGAGAAAGAGATGGAACGTGGATGGAATGGTGGCGAAATTAGAGCACGGGAGATGAAGAGAGTGAACAAGGCAGAAAGGTCGTGTAGGCTGAAAGAGACAGTTCATGCAGAGCACAGGAGAATGAGCGAAATTAGAAGACAAAGAGTAATTCAGTGATCAAGGCACATGGAGGAAAGGGATGGAAGGAAGGGACAGAGGGAAAGAGAAGAGAGATGGATAGAGAGAGAGAGAGAGAGAGAGAGAGAGAGAGAGAGAGAGAGAGAGAGAGAGAGAGATTTGTGTGTAGGAGGCATGGGAGGGGGGTTGTTAATACAGCAACTAAAAAGGGATTCTAAATGGCTCAAGGTCTCGCTGAGAGCCTGCAATTACGTGTCAGTGGGAGAACTACTGAATGGTAGGGTTGTGTTTTTGCCAGCATCATTTGCCCATACATGCCTATTATGCTCGTTATGCATTTGTGTGACAATAGCACACTGCCTTCTGTGGAAGAAAGTACAGCATTAAGAGGAACAAACAGAGCACCAAAACAGCCAACGCACACCCACACCTTTGCACACACTCCCACACATGCCTCTACTCACACACACACACACACACACACACACACACACACACACACACACACACACACACACACACACACACACACACACACACACACCTTTCAGTACTCCCTGTTTCCCTGTTACACCATAACGACCTTTAGCTGAGGTTCCTTCTCTCACCCTCTCTCTCCATTACAGCTTATTCACTTAATCACTCACTCTCTCTCAGGTATTGCTCACTGGAGGTGTTCTATTCTCCTAGCCAGCCTCAGCTGATACAGCTAAATTATCAGGCATTAGGAGTCGTGCTTTCTTTTCATAATTCTTTTCTTCTCATTCGCTTGATCGGATCATTTTCTCTCTTTCTACCGAGCCTCCTTTCACCCTTCTACCTCCCTGTCTGCCTCTCTCCTCAAATTCAGTCAACATCTTTTTTTTTTTTGCCTGATAGTCTGCTTGTCAGCACTAATTCAGTCTTTTATCGCTCTCTCTTTCCCCCCTCTCTGTCTCTCTCTCTATTTCACTCTCAGAATCCTGCCCTCCACGAGTAACAGCTTCCTTCTGAAGAACCTTGTCTCTGGAGCAGACTACAACATGTGTGTCCTAGCCATTTTCGATGACACAGTGACCTCCATGGCGGCCACCAAGGTTCTTGGCTGCATTCAATTTAGTACCAAGGATAACTACCCTGACTGCCGTTCACTTCAGGCCCACTTTCTGGGTGGGACCTTAACTATCCTGGTAGGAGGGATCGTGGTAGTAACACTGCTGGTGTTTACTGTGGCGCTGATGGTTCGTCACCGGGTGTGCAGCAATCACAACATCCACCACCGTGACATTGGGGACGAGGCCAGGTGCTCCAGATCAGATTCCCCACCCCTTCCTGCCAAAGGAGCTGGTGTTTTTTCACAGAGCAATGGGAATGGGGATGTGATGATGGTGGTTCTACCCAACGGCCTTCTCCAAAAGCAAAGAGGAGGGGCAGGGGTGGCTGGAACATCGCCTAAGCCACCTCTTACCCCCAAACCCAAAACACTGCCCAAGCCCAAGGTGAACATGGACCAGATCAGGGTGGGGCTTGAGGGAGGGGTGGGCTCACAGAGGGCACTTCCACCTTACACTCCAGAAACAGAACGAATGCCAATGTATTATTGCCCCAAGAACCCATCTCCATCTACACTGCCACGCCAATCGCACCAACTAGCAGTGGGGCAGAGCAAATTCCAGCCCCCAAACAGAGAACTAGCAAAGCGAGCTAGCTTCAGTTTAACCCCACCCCCTCACTATGATAGTGAATTAAGGGATAGGCGGTTCAGTATGGGTGGGCCTGTGGTGGTAAGACGAGGGCTCACAGACAGTCAGTGGAATTCCTCACTGGCCTATCAGAGCCCAGGACTGAGCTGCCAAAGCCCCATCCATGGTGCCATCAGACGCAAGCGTAGCTCTTCCTTCGACATGGGAAACATGGCCACCACAACCTGCTACAGCTACGCCAAGCGGCTGAGTGTCATTTGGACCAAACGTAGCCAGTCGCTGCATGGCATGCTGGTCCAGTGTGCCTCCACAACCAGCGCCTCCACTACAACCAGCAGCAGCAGTGGAGATTCACAGCTACGACACAAGAGAGGATACATCCATGCCTACAACACCACCAACTCCAACTCCAACCCCAACCCTATTCCCAGCTTGACAAGCAAGAACCAAGAGAAAGAAAAGGAGAAGGAGAAAGAGAAGGAGGAAGGAGAGGAGCTGGAGGAAAGTGTGGTGTAGTAGTGAAAGAGATTAGCTGTTACAGAGATTGAAGAAAAGAAATGTAGGAGCTGAAGAACCATGTGTGAAAGAGAGGAGGAGACATAAAGGGAGTAATGAGAGGAGCTGGAGGAAACCATAGTGGAACAGAAGTGGGTGAAGAGGAAGTTTAGTTATAACAGAGGTTGAAGAAAATAAATATAGAGGCTGAAGAACAGAATCTGAGAAAACAGGAGAGCTTGGGGAGCAAGAGAGTGACTGTGATCGACCAGAAAGAGGATGATGAAAGAGGGAGAGTTAACAGGTGAAGTGCAAGGTGAGGTGTGATACGTGGGCATGTGAGCTCGGTGGAGTTAGGGGGTTGGGGAAGATGAGCAGGCAGCTGTTACAGCCCAAGCGAAAGGTTGAGTGGAGAGATAAGAGGTGGAGAGAAGATGTCACAGAAAAAGAAAAATCGAGAGAGAGCAGACAAACAAGAAATGAACACAAGGAGCAGAGTAGGAGGTAGGAGTAGCAAAGTGAGGCATAAAGGAAAGGAGCTGGGAACCAGGTTTGCGATAAATGGACTACCAATACAGAACACGCACTTGGTGAGATATACGACAAGTATCCCAAGAGACATGTATCTGAACACCACAGAAATGAAACCTTTCTAACAAAAGCCTATAACACGAGCTAACAGAAAATCGAAATAAAGGCCAGGTATGCAGCCTATTTCGGGACAAAGCCTAGCGGACAATGACTTCTAACTAATGACACCGAGCAATGCCATTGAATCGGTGATCAATTAGCCAGGGCCACGCCGCCAGAGGCAGTGGATGGAAATGCCGAGTCATGCTGGATCAATGGGATATGAGCATTCGATAGGGCTGGCACCAGTGGGGCGGAGGGGTGGTGTTACAGCAAGTCAGAGAATGGAGTGAACGTGAACCAGACACGGGATTGCAGTGCAGCACTGGGATAACGATGATGAAATGATTCGGGACAGATTTAGCACACAGACCAATAAATGGCTGTTGACTGCAAAGGAATGGGATTGGATACGGTGTGTGTGTGCGTGTGTGTGTGTGTATGGTGTGAGTGTATGTGTAGAGCAACTAGCATTGTGAATCTGGGAGAGGAAGAGCTGAAACACTCCTTTTGTTTACTTCTGTGACATCACTCGATGCGCCATGTACCCATAACCATGCTGAATGTGTTTTCACACCAGACTGCGGCGTTATTACAGTGCCCAGGGTCATTCATTCAAATCCTATAGGGAGTCATTCAGATTACATAGCTACAAATACATAGAGATCCAGTACTTGAAGGAATCCAGGCTAAAGCAAGGACAACTGCGAGAAAAGAAGAAAAAAATGAGAAAAACAAAAGAAATGTTTCCATGAACTTCTGTTTTCTTATTGATTTTCATGAATGATAACAGAACTCAAGAAAAAAAGTGCAATTTTGTTGCAAACTTTCATGATAATTACATATTAAGATGATTGTGATCAGTGTTGAGCTTGGCTGAAATTAGTTCAATGAGTTCAATAATGATAATAATCACCTTAATAATGTTTCAGTTTGATCTTATTTTGCCAAAGTAAATATTGTTACCTTGACTTGATATTCTAAATAATGAAATAAAAGTGAAAAATTAAAGACGAGAGTTATCTTTGCATAGATAATTTTTGTCACGAGACTTGAATGAGAAGGAAAATCTTTTTGACTATTGTAATTCTCATGCTGTGTGAGTATGTTATTTGTTCCATTCTAATCATTTAAAAGTGTATTTCTGAGTAATTGTCTCTTGGCTGTAGAGCTATATATTGGCAATAACCTTTCAATAAGATATCTATCATGACACTGGAGATATAATTTAATGTATTGTGATATACTGAGTTTAAAGATCAACACCAGTGAATTGATTTCATATACTGTATACTCTTTAAAGAGACACTTTAAAGAGCAACACCAGTAAAACTTCTTAAAAATGTAGCAGTCTGGTAGCTAGTTGTGTGTTCTTTTGATAGTGTAAGACGTTACAGAAAACAATGAACCTCAGAAAAGGACAGTGTTAAGCGTTGAAAGGGGTCTAGTACCATGATAGCAATGCAGGACAATGGTGGTAGCTAGCGTGCTAACTCTGTGGTAGTTGTTTTAGATGAGATCTGTATTCGGCATGCTGGACGAGACCCATAGCCAGCAGTCCTACACAACAGTAGCGATGTTGGACGAGGACAGTAGCCATCATGATAATAACACGGTTGTTGGACAAGGCTGATAGCCTGAATGAAAATGTCATGTTAATGACATCATGTTAATGATGCAGGCATACTAATGCCATACTAGTGATGTGGACAATGCCTGTACTCAGTATGCTAACACCATGGTAGTGATGTTGGACTATACCCATAGGCAGCATTCTAATTCTGCACTATGAATGTTGGATGAAGCTTGCAGTCAGTGCACTATTGCTGTGGTAGTGATGTTAAAATGGGCCCATAGCTGGTGTGCCAACACTGTAGTAGTAATGATGGACAAGGCTTGTACCCAGCATACTAACGCCATGCTTGTGATGTTGGATGAAGCCCTTAGCAGGTGTGTACGGAACCCGTGGTGTAAAAAAAATGCAACACATTGCATATACATATGTCAGAAAAACACTTAATCTGCTGTCACTGTCGGCCATACAGGTGCGAACAATCCTAGCTAATGTTATGCAGATTGAATAGTGTCTTTCCATAAATTGACCCACCTGTGATTACCTCACAATGACCAGTGGCCTAAAGGGGTGCAGAGAAAAGAGGTGGAATAAAAAACTACTGTTTTAACAGTGGGATCTGAAGAGAGAGTGGATTACAGCACTGTTGTAATGGTTTAAGCACAGCACAAAATAAACCACTAGTCTTTTTACATAATTTATTAATAATAATTAAAAAAAAAACTTACTGTTTTTGAGAACTGATACAGCATTGTTAAAGATAATATCACAATACTTCAACATATCAATCTTTTCTAACACACCTACATGGCTGATAACCTCAGTGTCCAAGCAATTATCTTTAATGAAAAATGGTCCCCCTCTCTCTCCCTCGCTCTCTCTCTCTCTCCCCACCTAACTCAGATAGAGTGAGAGATGAAGTGGGCCAGAAAGAGACAGAGTTAGCAAGGACACCAAAGAGACTGCTGATGCGAGAGGCAGAACGAAGGACAGCAAAAGAGACGATGTATTAAAAGAAAAAAGAGAGGGAGACAAAGAGTGAGAGGGATGGATAGAGAGCAGGAGAAAAAGGACAGTGGGTTTGTAATGCCTGAGCTAGGGCTATTTTTGTGGTGTAAGTACTTCGGCGGAATTTATTGCGTTGCCAATAAAGCCCGTTTAAAGACGGCCGAGGTGGAATGAGGGGGAGATGATGACTCGAGTGTTTATGTGTGTGAGCGAACATCGCATGCCCTTCTGCCTTCTGTGTTTACCCATAGCAACAGAGAGTCTTACAGCAGGTTCTTGGAACACCGACACATTCGCATGCGCATACCCCCACACACATACACACACACACATATCCAACAATCGTTTTATTCACCCAAACACATTCTGCATAACCAATGAGGTCCTGTAAATAATGAAAGACAATCTGCATCTTTTATGACACATTCATTACTGCTACACTATTTAAACAGCACTGAGAACAAACACACACACACACACACACACACACACACACACACACACACACACACACACACACACACACACACAAACACTAAGATATTCCGTAACTCTCTCTTTCACTTTCTCTCACCCACACCCACATAGACAGAGCTAATGGCCGTGACCCGTGTGGTAACTGGTATGTAATTTGATCCTGGTGCTTCATGAAGATTAAAGTGTGCTCAACCCTCAATATGACCTTCTTATAGTGTGGGCGAGTGTGTGTGTGGTTTTGTGAAAGACAAAGAGACAGATGAGACTAAGACAGAGAGATATAGCATATACTACAAAGCTTCAATTTTATAGGACTGCACTACATAGGTTTTACTATATACTACATCTTAATCACCAGTGAGAATTTTCATTCATGAAACAGTTCAAACAGACCGGCTTTCATCACTTTCAGTCTGCTACAGCAAGCTATTTTATTACCCATATTTAAATGAGTAATGAAGCCACTGAAAGTGTTCCAACTGTTGAAATATGCAGTTTCTATTTTAAATGGAGCATTGTTGAGTTGTTTTAGTAACACAAGGGGGAGCTACACAATATAAGGCAAGCGTACTAATGATATGGCTAATCAGTGTACATCCCGATCACGAACTATGATTCTTTATGGAAATAAAAATGCATTTTTTATGGTGTCTCTCAAAGACACATCTGAAGCACCTTTATTTTTAAGAGTGTACCGGCTATGCAATCACCATGGCAACACTTACATCATGGCTGTATGACAGCATCAGTCAAGAACTGTTGAGGAACAAAGATTTTTTTTTTCAATGCCAATATGCAAATGCAGCACTAACCCTTTAAGGGTGTCCAATACAATTATTTGACATCTCTACACAAGTAATGTTTTTAAGTGAAGGCCTCTGAATATTACTGCCAGATGTGATGGTTGACAGATCTCCAGAACCATCCCCTTACAAGAGTAGATCAGAAACAGCCCTCAGCATTCCAACATTTGTCTTCATGCAACAAGAAGTGACAAAGATATGAAGATAAATGTGATGCCCTGCCCCTTTTAGGGTACTTTTCCATGAACACTAAAATGATTTTAATTTGCATTAATAATACGCTCTCTTTTTCTACTTGATCTGTCAACATCAAACATGAACTATCATAACAGTTCAAGACAGAACTTTTGATGCAATTTCACAGCTATGTTCAAATCGACAAGTTTAATCAGTGACTCTTGAAGGTTAAAGTATCAAAAAATCTGATGTTCTGAAAGCCTATTTAACTGTATGTTCGTGCCAAACAAATACTGCTCAATTCCAGTCATTACAGAGTTTACCTACTATTTTTTAAATCAATAACAAAACAAGTACCATCAAAAATATCTCTCCATTTTAAGTGTGCTGGTATAGACAGCCTAAGGTATTACACATATTACACAAGGTTCTTCACAAAATATGGATTCCAGATTTTATTAAAACACCTCACACTGTTTGTTATTTTGAAAGTAACACTGGTCCTTTGTGGATAAGGCTGGGAAATCTGGTGTAAGGTAGCCATGCCCAGTGCCAAGCATTGAATGGAGGGCTTTAAAGCCCCACAGCATTCTGCTGTGAATGGAACTGGGTTCTCTGGAGTGATTGGCCTCCAGCAAAATGCTTCTGATATAATTTTGGAGCTGAAGTGGAGTTTGTGATCCATTACCAATCATGCAACATCACTACATTATTAACAATAAACAATAAAAAAAATGTGGCTAAATGCAATCAAACCCTCACAGCATTTTCTCAACATGTACTAAATAAATTTCTGAATGATTTCAGAAGGAATATTTATATAACATTTGCAACAAGAGTTCTAAAAAGAATAATCTGCTATTTGTGTCTTTTAATAAATGCTTATCATGAGCAGTTACTAAACAGTGGCCACATTTGTGATGCGTTACATAAGCAAAATTAATGTATTCGTACTTTCCTGTCCTTTACATTCAGGGACACTCCTTTACTGTTATGACTGCTTACATGTGAATCCAAAAGAGGTGTTTAAAATGTCTGTGTGAAAAAGAAAGGGCACAAACAAGAGTGTGTGTAGTGTGGGCGTTTAGCCTAGAAGGGTGACTGCATGAGAGCCTAGAGGTAAAGTACATGCCGCCTTTCTCCAGTTAGCCCTGCAGCAAAATCCTGGCCCAATTTGCTTAATTAAAAAGTGCTGATTGGTACACACACACACACGCTCACACATACACACAAACAAAACACCAGGTTCATTACCTAACCTTCATCATGTTTTAACTCCACAAAAACATGCAATTACTTTCCTTACCCCTGCTTCTCTCAGGCTCTTAAGCCCCCACAGTCTCCCCTCACAGCATGGACAAAAAAATCTCTCAGTCTGGGCTTGGCAGCTCCGCTCTAACCCTTCTGTTTCTCTCCATCTCCAGTCTGAGGCCGCTTTGAAGCTTCTGCCAGGGCTTCTGCTGACTCTCCGTCCACATCAGCACCACTTTCCCCCAGCAGTACAGTCTTCAATTATGCTGGCACAAAGTCCCACATTAAATTGCCAAGAACAAAGGGCTTTATGGACAGCCACTCGCTAGCTGGATGACTACTGACTCTATTGACATTTACAAATATATTTCATTATAAATACTATTTATGCCACCTACAAAGTGCCCATACAGGGTTTTACTAGAACCGCAATAAACTATAACAGTGTGTGTGTGAGTATACTGAACAATCTATCATTACAACTGCCAGGATCAAGGGCTATATGGACAACCACTCACTAACTGGACAACCACTGACTCTCAAGCTACTTATATTTACAACTACTTCTCATCATAATTAAGGTTTATATTACTTGAAGGGACTGTTTAGTCTTTTACTAGTCTCACAATAAACTATTACATATATCTGTGCATTAAACTATAAAGGGCAGGGCTATACAGCCAACCACTCAGTGTTAGACTATTTGCACACTCTACAGACATGTACAGCTCATACGCGCATCTCACTATATGGATAAGCTACATAAAATTATCACAATAAAATGCAACACTAAACTCTACTTATGATCATATAACACAGCATGTTAAACTGGCCAGAATAAGGCTAAATATATTGCCACTTACTATCAGACTGACTTATCTGACATTATCTAGTCAGCTGCAGATTGCATTACCATTTACTACTAGACAACACACAGATCTCAGTCATCAGAGTCATTATTGGTATCAGGTCAATACTAACAGATAATACTGGATATAAGAGGGAAAACTGACTCTGTAGCAAATTTGGTCTCTGATATAACAGAATTGCTTGTAGCACAATAGAATATACAGTGAGGTAAGGTCTAGTGGTTGTCTGATTAATTGGTTGGTTGATTAATCAAGCCAATTAACACATTTTGAGATAATCGGCATCGGTCTATAATCTAGTGTTTAATAGATCAATAATCAGGAAAAACCTAGTTACCATCCTATATAACAGCAAATATAATCACAATAAAGTGTGATTTTACACCTGCCTTGTTTGGTCCAGAATTTTGGACCTTTCATTTTGGTCTGAACCAAAATTGCAGGGATTAAAGATGCCCAGACCACAGGCCCAGACCAAAGGACCAGAATTTGTTCTGACCTAAAGAATTGGTCCTGATCTGAATTGATTGAAACCTTGTCCCATGTTTTTGCAGTAAGACAACACATTTTTGGATGGTTCAGACAATTACAGGAAATTGAGGCAGGCTGTCATCACAAAACAAGCAACAAAAGGTGAAGAAGAATGAGCATTGTGCCAAAATCTGATTCTCCTTTGCATGCACCTGTGTTATGCAGCAGTATGGGAGCAATAGATCCTGCTCATGATTCCTGTATCTGCTATGAGTATAGATTAACCCTTATTTATGAACAGAAATCTGAGGGCAATCCGTCACACTCACTCCGCCGTGCAACACACATGCACGTGAAGGGAATCGGATTCTGGCAAGGAGTTCAACACAACACCTGGAAAGGTAAAATTCATTGCATTGACAAAACGCCAGTGTGAGAAGCATCTTTTACAAACTAATCAATTTCAAGTTTAGGGAGTCAAATCCCATGTAGATAATATTAGGATGCAGCATGAAAATGCCCAAAACAGCTAGTGGCTAGCATTAAATATGGAGAACATGATGATACAAATAGAAAAATGCAAATAATTAATGTGATTTCTGACGTACTGAAGCCGGCTCTCTATTAATCACCAGTCATGTTCTGAAATCTCCAGTATAACTGACTGTTTTTCATTAATACAAATTATTTTAAAAGCAACATGATACGCACACACAGAAACACACACACACACACACACACACACACACACACACACACACACACACACACACACACACACACACAGAAGTATCAGTTTTTTCAGCTGAGTGTAAATATTTCATGATAAATTATATATAAAATAAAGTTTATTAGTTCTTAATTAAAATTATATTGCTATCAGTATGAGTCAGTAGACCAATAGCTCAGCCTCAGCATTCATATCAGAAAAGGAGTGCCATCATGCCATCCCTATTTACAACTGTATTAAATAGCAGTTATTATACTACTAGCAAAGTCTTTTACTAGTACACAAGACATTTTAATCGAAATAGCATGGCTGCTATGACATGGCAAAGGGCATTTCAGTAGATTAAAACAGGTTTAAGAGACAGCTGCTACAGACCTCTATTGTTTCTGAGCAGTTCATTAGCACAGATAATACTGTAACATAGTGGTCATTACAGAACACATCTGTTGTACTTCCCAATTCCAGACGGCTCGGTCCACCAACTGGACAATTATCAGACCCAGATCCACCATTTGCATAGTAACAGGTAATGCCAGTTGACTGTGCTGGGCCATTAGTTCCATTTGCAGCTTCAGTGACATTGAGATGTGTTTGGAAGCTGCTACTTACTGATCCTACTGGTATAATGTGCAACAAATTGCATCTCAGTAATTACCAGAACCTCCCCTACATTACCTGATATCCTTAACATGGGCCAACACCAGTTGTCATGACGACAATGCACCAAATCGTGGTTTGAAGAGAATATTAGCAGAGTACGGCGGCTTTGGGCTCAAATGAGGATTAAAGCATTAAACAGTCAGTGCACAGGTTTTCACTAAGCGACTTGATGGCTATCAAGATTTCAAATATAGGTAATGTGGGGTCTGATCTACAGACTAGAGACTACAGACATTGACTCATGAAAGGTATTGACAGAAGAACTTGTTTTCCATTAGGCTTAGAAGAAAACAGCAACTTCTGACAACTTCTGACAACTTCCAACAAAAATGAAGTCTTGATGTTGACTGGTTGGTTTTAAGAGGCCTTACAAACAGAGCATTAAAAGCTAATCCTAATTATTACCTAAAGTCTACAATTTAAATAATCCTGCAGCCCCAGAAACCAGAAAATATGCAAAGCGTCTGTGATATGAAGCCAATTATATTTTTTTCTTCAACAAATCATAAACCATGTCTTTCACTTTGACCTTACTACTGCTGTTGTCCAAGTAAAGAAAACATGTTTAGTTTTCTGATTAAATCATTAAATATTTATCTGTAAATTAAAGTCTGTGAAGCGGTTCAATCCATCCCACCATGCTACCTGCCAACAGCATCCATGATTAAATGAACCATAAGTGTAAACTATAACTGTTGCTCTTGGGACTGAGAATGAAAGGAGTTCATGACTGTTTTAGACACGCAGTATTTCTGGCTGTCTGTTGACAACAAACTTATCTCTATACAGTTTCCTGAATCCCTGTTAAAAGTGTGTATTCTCCTCCCAGACAGTGCAGAATTGTTTTTACTGTATAGAACTGTCCACAAAGGACCTAACATCTGGTATATATTATTAACTTTAGCAGTTAGCCCACTGTAAATGGATCTCCTACTGCGCATGGCCTCTATCTGTTAGAACATGAATTGGCATGAGACTTTTCTTACCATAAGAATTCTTATCAACTCAAAACCAACAGACTGTGGTCAATGTTACAGCATTTTCTGATTTTCATTATCATGATAAACAATGAGCTCATCTATAAATATATCCTGGAAAGGATCAAGAGAAAATAGAAGATCATAATTAGATAATTAGTAGTATTACACTGAATGTGCAGTCTTAAAATGGGTTCTACAAGGGTTCTTTAGCAGTAATGCACCTTACCAGGTCTAAGGAGACTATTAGCTACTAACAAAAAAATAAAATACAAAAAAATGGTGGCCAGAGACAGTATTTCATCACTAACGTTTTATCATTACTGCTGTTTAAGGGTCTACTCACACTTGGCCCAGTTGCCTTGCACCATGCACTAGCTCAATGCCCCACTTCCCCTCTGGATTGCACTTGCATTTTGCTTAATATTTGGAGTCAGAATACACTTACATCATGATAATATGGCTCAGAATTGAAGAGGTTTTCTTCGAACAATATTATCTAATCCAAAGATGACTGAAAGAGCCCCTGGAAAAATCTCTGATAACGTACTTGTAAATTGAAGTCGTTGTAAATAAACACACAAACACAATACAGTTCATACAGGTGATGCAGATTGCATTTATTATGTAGCTTATTTAGAATAGTTTTGGGTGCACTGATGCACAGCCCTCTCAATTGCCTAATAGATTTACTGATTATGCAGCACAACATGTTCTGTTAATCAGGTTGCTTGTATTTTATGAAGGCAGCATCACTGACATAATGTTCATGCTTTGTGTGCTGGGCACAGTTAGCAATCACATAAGATGCATACCATGCCTGCGTCTAGCTGAACTGTGCCCATGACCAGTTTGCCTGAGATGAGTACACACTAAAAATAAACATGCTTCAAAAAGAGTTCAAGAGTTCTTTATTAAAAGTGATTGTTCCATCTGAACGCTTAAGCAGATATTTGTCTGGTCCCTTAAAAAACAAGTTGAAAATAACACCAGAAATGGTGTCTATTGTTACTTTCAGTACTATTTAGAACCATTTTCTTCTAACAGAGGCATAATATATAGTGTGAAATAATAGTGTTAGGAGGTTTTGATGCCATGTTGAAAAGTCTAGGACATTTTGGATTGTGCAAAATTTTAAATGTATTTAAAATGTGTGTAAAATGGGATGGAATTGTCTTTAAAAATCATGCTATAATACTTTGATAAATTGATCACCCATTTTCCCATGACATCAAGGAATTCTGAACCATTGTTACAGGTCCATTTGTAATGAAATACTCAAAATATGTAATGGGAAGGGGCTCAGAGTGTATACGTGGTCTAATGCATCAGCACTAGAACCTGAGGATTGCAGGTTCGATTATCAGGCCATCCTGATAACCATCGGCAGCTGGAGTCAATGAGAGCAAAATGCACAAGCTCTCTCTGAGTGGGTAGATGGCACTCTCTCCCCACAACACATCCAGTGCAGCACAGGCACCTGTTAGCCATTGTATTGGAGCTGGGGACCAGGCACTTTCCTCTGAGTGTGTTTGGCAGCAGTGGTGCAATGGCAGTTCTACACGAGGTGGTGGATAGCTTCACATGCATTCACATGTGCTTGTGAATACATGTTCATAAGTATTCACATTTCATTACACATGGACCAATCACAATGGTTCAGAATTACTTGAGGTCAGCTATTCACATGTGCTTGTCTTTACCCTCCGAGTGTCAGGAGCATCATTTGAGTCCTAATTGGCCCTAATTTCCAAATTGGGAAAACAATTGGGAATAAATAAATAAATAAATAAATAAATAAATAAATAAATGAATGAATGAATGAATGAATGAATGAATGAATGAATGAATAAATGAATGGATGGATTAAATAAATAAATGAAGTCAACACTTTTCTAAAGTCACACAATAACAAAAAACAATTTGATATAAAGTTTAGCTTATAACAGTGAAGATGCCAACCTGAAAATGGGACTTCACCACATTCGTAGCCATTTTCATTCTATTCTCCTTACCACCAGAATCTAAAGCAGAAGCTCACAGCACCTTGGATGCTGTATTTATTTATTTGTCATGTTAGGTTAACACTGAGTGACCAGTGTGTGAAAGACTGACTTTTTTTGCTGCTGTTGTTTATTGTGGTTGATGTTGTTGTCAGTCTCTGCTGAACCTCTGTGCTAAAATAAGAGGAAATAAATAAACCATGAACCGCCTCAAATTCCATTCCAGCTCTAAAATTGAATTTGTCCTTAAGCAATAAGCCCCTATATCAGCTCTCAACACAGTGACTGCTGAGGCTTCATGAACACTGTCACACACTTTCTATAACTATTGTTGGAAGGCAAATGTTATGTAGACTAAATGAACTGGGCTAATACTCCTTAACAGCCTTATAACACAAGAGGATGATTTCTTAGACATGTTTAAGCCTAGATTCTCAACTGATTTTACAGTGTCATATGTGATCCTTTTAAATACAGAACATGTAAGAAGCTACATGTCAGATTAAACATGAAACATCACATTAATAATGACAGTTTTACTAATGTGCCATTATTGTGCAGTACAATCAGGCTCCTTGTTTGAGAGCTTATGATCCCCTTCTTATTTAATCAAGATTGTACACACTTCATGTAACAACTAGAATCACACTCCTCACATACAATTGGATATGAGTGCTGGAACAGTCAGTGGCTTTTGAAAAGCTGATTACAAACCGAGATATAATGATGTGTAATGGTTTATGATTTTTAATTAATGTTTACAACAATATTATGAAGATTTTATGATGATCATTTAACTGTTAAAACAGCTTCCACATCCTTCAGCTGTTTCTGGAGATGTTATCACTGCTACTCTTCCATCCCCACCCCTGCCAAAACCCACCTTGTTACTGACATGCTTTAATTTACATTTACATTTACATTTGTGGCATTTAGCAGATGCCCTTATCCAGCGCAACTTACAAAAGTGCTTCCTCATGCTCAGATGCTGTTGAAAACAAATGTCAGATTGGGGTCAGATTGAGTATAAATCTTTATGGAGTTAAATACTCTTGAAAGAGATGGGTCTTCAGTCTGCGTTTGAATAAATTTGCCATTTGTCAAAACCAGTCTTTTGTCATATAAATGAACACTCCACTACAAGAAAGGCTGCACTGACATCAGTACAAAATTATTCACAATCATACTTTAAAATACAAGGTTAAAATTGGCCTAGTTGATCATTAACAAGGCAAAAGTTAAATTGCAGTATCATGTCAACTGCATAATCCCATACACTGCCATAATGATATCAAATGATTAAATGAGCGTGACCCACGAAGCTACAATTAAGAGTTCTTGTGAATAACACACAGGAGTATAATGATGTCATTTGAATAGCACTATTCCAACAGCACAATGTTAATCCACATATTGCTGCCTTCTCAAGAGCTTGCCTTGAAGAAAGCTATGGCTTTGATGCCATTGGATGTTATTACATTGGGGTGCTATTGGGATGGATTGTCCATTTAGGAACCTCTACAACTTCATTCCGAGATGTCTGGACACCATACCAAACACCACACTGAGAGAAACTACTCCTGTCATTTGTTCTTGATAACCATTATCTTCCTTTGGAATAGAATTGCAATCTTACACTTCCTTTCAGCTGAAATTATTTGTACCTTTTGGTAAAAAAAAAAAAAATAGTATTAATGGCAAATTTAATACTAATGAGTATATGTATCCTTGCTTTGGTATTTTGCACCAACTTTTGTGTAATTTTAGACCTTTTTAGTTTCTAACTTTGAAGCATCATTAGGAGCAAAACAGATCCTGTTTACACCTGGCAATGTCACCCACCTTAAGTATCAGGATTATATCTGGTTATGGCCAAGCCACTTACAAATGCATAAAAGTATAAACGCAACCAAGACACATTTAGAACAACAAAACACCAATGTGATCACTCAAAGACTTCAGGAGATGGTCAGAGATGCATTAGTGCCATGTTTTAGCAATGTAAACACATCCATCTTTTCAAGACACACTTGACAACCAAAAACCTCCCAATGCAACCAAAACTCCTCCCCACACATTACAAAACAGACGTTTCTCCCCAGCATGGGCTGTCAGAGCTGTTGACTTCACCTACAATTGCGAATGCGGTGCCACCGACCATCTTTAGCACAGCACAGGAGGAGGCTGAACGGATAAACAACTGGTTGCCACATAATGAGCTGATTTGCATATTTCATCCCACACAGAAATGAGATTTCACTCCCATGTCATGCCAGATATTGTTATTTTCAGAAGTTCCTAGGCTACTGAAATTTGTCTTCATTTGAGATTCTTTAGATAATTTAGATTTTTTTGTAAGAATTTTACCACGTTTTGATAAAAAAAAAAAATGTACATGCTTGTTTTGTTTCTTTTATCTAAATAAAGTATAAGCAAAATCCCTGATTGTCCTTTATTATTTTTGTTACTGATGTATATATCAGTATGATATGATACTGATCAGTGGGAGTCTGCATGCAGGTTGAGCATGTACACGTGTGCTGGAAGGATGCTATGACAGTAAATGAGATTTAGTTCAGATGGAAAAGAGTGAACTGAATTACTCATTGATAATTCACACAATGATGAGGCCACCATGATAGGGTGAGTATTGCAGTTTGGTCTGATTTGTGTAACATGTCTGTAGGTTACTCTGATCATGAGATTTGAGGCCTAGGAAATGGGATGCAACTGCCGGCAAAGTGCAGATCTCGGGTTCTAAGTGTTGATATGATTTACATTGAATGTTTTTTTAACTGGTGATAAATGTGTTTTCACCACCACTAGGGGCTCTTATCATGATAACATCGGGTATAGGTCTAACTGCTGTATAAGAGGAGATAAACTAAATAACCTGAAGAATAATCTGTCCTTTTCCCTCAGTTCATATATAAAAATAACCATAGTCTTATTATTTACCTGCTGTTTATATATAAAACTCTCCTCTAGCTTGTCCTCTACCTCTGTCCTCTTCCTGTCCATCTGCTTATCCTATTTGTCCATATCTTATTTCACATGCACAAATAAATCAATCTGCACTGCTATCTTTTCCCTCTATTCCTCTCTTTATCTCTCCCACCATCCATTTCAAACCAAATCTCGAAAAAGAGCATTTATTCTATTTCGACTTTTATCTCTCACATTTTCCACCAACTTTCAGGCCCTGGCGACCGCCCCTGGCTATGGACCTATACAGTTTCAGTTTTTCCCCCCTCCCTGCCTCTCCCCTGCTGGATAACTTTGCTACCATGATAGCAGGACTCCATCAGCCCAGCCACAAGCCTGAGAGGCAGCCTGCCCCTGTCAGCTCTCCTGCTGTGCTAACCTGCCACGAGAGATGCTGGCTAGCACTAATGCAGGAAATCTCCTACTTACCACAGTGCAGCTGCAGCATGCCATGCATGCTAAGCACTAATACGGCGTAAGAACAGCTCTGACTACTGAGGCAGACACTGGAACTCTACAGCATGGTTAATGTATGATCACTAGAACTACCACAGAGACAACTGCCCTAGCCGTGCTCTTTCTACAAGTGGATTATATAATTGGAGTAGCTGAGAGGTCTGAATTAAAGTATCCCCCAAACAACTCTCTGTAATACAGCAAAATAAAGTAAAGCATATATTATTTGAAAGTCTTGCGTAGATTTGGTTGTATTTGCCTCAAGTAGTGTTAAATGCAGGCTCTGGGAATCATTCAATTTTGGCTTCTCCACCCAAATGCGCACAGTATATCCACCAGGGAATTGTGTTCATGTAGCTGGCAGAGCTGATTAACCTATGGATCATCTTGACTACTAGATCATGCAATATGCAGGATGAAGTCGACCGTCAACGGATACTCTGCCTCAAAACAAAACCATATTTCAAACTGAAAAACACAACGAACATAGTTTTTATAAAAATATAATGGATTTTTATGATTAAAGACGTTTTATTCACAGAACAGTAAGTTGGTTGAGAAACATTCGAAAAGTGCTGTTATCTCACCACAACACATTTTTCCACAAACACCACCATCACTGCGGTATGATGCTGTAAATAGTGTAGCAACTACTGACGTAAATGCTCTGAGCAAAAGAGCAAAATGACACTTAAGACATTTATGCTCCTTATACAAAACTGAATATGTCCATTACAGATGTTACAAACATCACTACCTACATACTCTATGCATTGTTATACACTGGCATGAATGTTAAGCAATACAGCCGCTAAGAAAATGTGGCTTCTGCACCCAAATAGGGGCACCATATATCCCGCGGGAAATGTGTTCATGCAGCTGAACCTAGAATCTCTCCATGTTAAATTACATTACACTCCTTTTGGATGGAAGGACAGTTATTTAGACCTACAGACCTGCATACTGCTCTGCATCTGCCCCAGTGAGAGAAAAGGGATGTACAAAACATTACCTTGGTGCTAACAAATCATCTGAAATGACAGAGAAGTGAAAACTGAATATCTTATTTACAACTGCAATTCCAATGAAGTTGGGACATTGTGTAAAACATAAATAATAGATTAAGATGACTTGCAAATCTATATTCAATTGAATCCACTACAATATATTTCATGTTCAAACACATAAACTTTATTGTTTTTTGCAAATATTCACTCATTTTGAATTTGATGTCTGCAACACATTCCAAAAAAGTTGGGACAGGTAAATTTTTACCACTGTGTTACATCACTGATCCTTTAAACAACACTCAATACGTATTTGGGAACTAATTGCCGAAACTTTCTGGGTGGAATTCTTTCCCAATCTTGCTTGATGTGCAACTTCAGTTACCCAACAGTCCACAGTCTCCATTGTTGTATTTTGCGCTGCATAATGCGATACACATTTTCAATGGGTGACAGTACTGGACTGCAGACAGACCAGTCTAGTGACCACACTCTTTTATTACGAAGCCACGTTGTTGTAACTGAAATAGCTGAAATAAGCAGGGACGTCCCTGAATAAGACATTCCGAGCCCATGTGGTCATATCTGTTACGGATTGAAGGTCACGGCCATTCAGTGATGGTTTTCGGCCTTACAGAGGCTACTTGCAGAGATTTTTCCAGATTCTCTGAATCTTTTGATGATATTATGGACTTTAGATGATGAAACCCCTAAATTCCTTGCAACTGCACATAAGACGTTGTTCTTAAACTGTTGGACTATTTGCTCACACAGTTGTTCACAAAGTGGTGAACCTCACCCCATCTTTGCTAGTGAACAAACTGTCGGGGATGCTCTCTTTATACCTAATAATGACACTCACCAATTAACCCGTTCACCTGTGGAATGTTCCAAACACAAGTTTTTTGAGCATTCCCTAACTTTCCCAGTCTCTTGTTGCCCCTGTCAGGCATCAAATGCAAAATGAGTGAATATTTGCAAAAACAATAAAGCTGACCTTTTTGAACATTAAATACCTTTGTCTTTGTAGAGTATTCAAGTGAATATAGATTGAAAAGGATTTGCAAATCATTGTATTCTGTTTTTATTTATGTTTCACACAACATCCCACCTGGAATTGGGGTTGTAGAATAAACAGACGATACATTTAAAACAGACTCAAATACAGATACCATTAGAACTTTGTTGTTATTATTAATTCATTACTGTGTAGGTTTTTAATCAGTGTAGTAAAACATTCCTGTCTGCTTTCATTAATTTTGCCTGACCTGTATCTCATGCTTTCAGTACACATAATCGGGCTACATGTAGGATGAAGTCAACGATCATTAGATAACACTGCCTCACAAAACTGAAAAAAGCATACATTTTTATGATTAAATACATATTTGTCACACATTCACTGACATACACAACTTTTCCTTTCAAAAATGCTCTTCTTTTGCTTTCCAGTAGAACTGCCACTTTATTTAGTCAATACTACTGGAATGTTCCAAAAAAAAAAAAGAGAAACATGGTTTTATATATTGTTATTAAAGCATATGGGTATAATGAAATGCCTAAACAGATACAGACAACCTGGCATTAAAACCTATTAGATATAAGATAAAATAATATCTCCAGCTTACAACTTATTAATGCTCCCTTTACATGTAAAAGTGAAGTTCCTTCTTCTTTTTGTCCATTTGACAGTCGTCCTATTTGGCTTGAATTATTGGGTAAACTGCCCCTATGATTATCACTAGTACTGCTGCATTTTGTCTCTATCCATAAACTTTCAGAGAATGCGCACAAATATGGATGAACACAGAGTACAGTCAAAATGCTCCATCCATATTTAAAACTGACCATAAATGAGCCTTTACCCATGACAGAATCAGTAACACCTGGACTCTTGACACTTATTGCTTCATTATATGCATTTTGCATGCATGATGTGAGTCGTACTGTTAGGACAGATTGGATATATTTTCTGTAATCAAGCTAAGTTTAGCATGTTGGCAAACGCATTGTTCTTGTTTCTAAACTGCAGAATTTTAATTACCTCCAGCAACACAGTTGAGCTTGATAGTGCATCATTTAACTGAGCAACTCAATGGTAAATAGCAGCTCTAAACACATATCCCTCGAATTTCTCATTAGTTTATAAGACATTCTTGCCAACATTCTGTAAACTTGTCCAGCCTCACAACAGATGTTACCAAAGAACACATTTGTGGGTGAAGCATGGATGTTCAATCAATTCTATATTAAAAGTACATTACTTTTCATTTCCTGAACGGACAGGTCTGCCCGTTCCTTTTAATGGGCAAAAAATGCCAAAATCTCCTTTACATATTTAATCAAGAGTCCTGCATGCCTGTCTCCTGCTAATGGCTTGTTTATGCTGGCTTTCAGTGATGTGGGCTACAACAGCATAATTTGCTGGTGGTAATAACGGCATACAGTTTGACAGAGAGGCACTTAGCGGCCTCATCGGGATAAATAAATAAACAGAAATAAATAGAACTGGGACGCACATCTGAAGAGAAGGATGGCAATGGTTGAACGCAAAGAAGGGCCCTAATGATCGAGAGAAAAAGTGCAATACAAATGGATTGATCAATAAAGGCATAGTAAAAAAAAAGGAATGGCTAGCACATTTACAGGTATACTGAGGGGTCTAGAGAAAGAGAGGTATTGTGATGGGGGACAAAATGGAGAAGAGGAGAAACGGAAAAGCAGAGAAAGCAAATAAAAAAGTTCTATTTCCAATTTCAATCAAGGGCCTCTGCCATGACAATTAACAAGTGTGTCACCAAAAGCAATCAATTCAATCAACCATAACAAAATGGAAGCAAAAACAATCAGAATGGTAACAGCTGCAGCCTCTCTTTCTCCGTCTGATTCTCTCTCGCTCCTTTCCGCCTCAAAGAGGGACAAAATGCTGAGTGATGATCACAACAAGAATGATGAAGGAGAGGGAGGCAAATGTGAACAAGACAGACAGTAGTTCAAATAAAACAAATAAACAACCTAAATGTCTTCAATACATTAGTTTGTTATTTAAACGGCTCCTTCCTTCTCATCGTCATTCATAGTTTAATAACTGGGTCAGTGATGTGTTTAGCCTGGCCCCTCTTGGCGATCAGTCAGAGTCTGTATGCAGGTTGAGCAGGTACAAGTGGACAGATGAGTAAACATGCACTGAAAGACTTCTTTGGCATTTAAACTGGGAATAAATTTGAGCTGTTTTCTGAGCTGGATTAATTCATCACACAATGATGAGACTGACACAGATAGCGTAAACGTTGTAGTATGTTATGTCTGTAGGTTAGTCTGATCCAGAGATATGAAGCAATCGATTCAATCAACTGTAACAAACTGCAAGTAAAAACACTCAGAATGGCTTTGGCTACAGCCTCTCTTTCTCTCTCCGATTCTCTCCCTCTTCTTTCCACCTCAAAGAGGTAAATAATGCTGAGTGATGATCACAACAAGCAAGATAAAGGAGAGAGGGGTGAAATACAGACAAGACAGACATCAAGAGAGGCTGATTTAGCAGACAAGAGCTACCCAGCTCCTGTTTTACATGTGTAGGTGGTAGTGGCTGAACATTCCACATGTATATTACATTACACGCATCCGTTCACATTAAAGTGTAAATCCAGGGAAAGTAGGCTAAGCTCATTAACAGTCCAACTCATTCCCTGGACATGGACTACAGAACACAAATGCAACCTTCATCAACAGTGCACAGTGTGGGATCACACTGTAAGTATGGCATGAAAAAATCAATGTTGCTTTTAACAAGATAAATGTGCAGAAAGATGACAATTTGCAATTATCTGTGTTCATGCTAATGTATTCATGCCCTCCATAAATAACAGCCCCAGTGAAGTGAGACAGGTATGGCAGGGGCTGAATAGTTTAGCCTAAGGTACCTGGTGATACGACCTCTGAAAAAAAGAAAAAAAAAAAAAGAATTTAACAGATTCTTGCTTATATATCATTCTTTTTAGAGGTGAAATGAAAACAAAAGCATGTTTAACACACTATAATAATAATAATAATAATAATAATAATAATAATAATAATAATAATTTGTATGAAGTGAATTTATAGATAAAAGGTAAACAGAGTGCAAAATTATTGACATTTTTTTTACACAATTATCTTCTCATTTTACCCAGCCAATAAACCTACGTATTATTTTTAATCCATGACTTGCAATGGTCGCTAGAAGGGTGAGGAAAAGCTCAATGCCTCCCCTGTTACCTGTAAAATCACCCACTGCCACCAATGCACTGGTGGCAGTGGGTGATTTTACAAGGGTGGCACTCAGAAGCCCAGCTCTCATACATCAGTCAGTGGTCATCCGGGCTGGTCAGAATCATGAAAGTGATGAGGGGAGAAACCGACACCTACCCTCCCAGAGACAGCATGGTCAACTGTGCTTGCTCAGACTCTGACTGCTGATGGTCTTTATAGATTTAATTTTTAATACATGGATTGTTTTGAATTGGAACTGGCAATCATATCTTCTCAGTAACACTGTTCATCTGGCTGATTCTCCTTAATTTCCCTGAAGGAACCCTCCCAAGGGATCATTAAAGTTCTATTCTATTCTATTCTATTCTATTCTATTCTATTCTATTCTATTCTATTCTATTCTATTCTATTCCTAATACAGAGTACCTTACATTTGAACCATATTCAGAATCAGAATTTAAATTAGAAAAACTTTATTAATCCCCGAGAGAAATTGCAATTTCCCTTATAACTGTTCCTCAGGTAGGTGAGAGCAACATTACAATTCTTGCCCACAGACTCTAATTGGTGCCGCATGGTGTGCTCACCTTGCTGAAGAATCAAACCCCAGTTTGGCCATAGGCTACACCAACCACCAAAACTACATCAGAAGCTATTATTACCAATAATCAGAAGTCTTAGTGCCTTAAAATCATACTGGAACCCATATTGGAACATCCGTAGGGCCTCACTCTATGGCAGAGGTCCAGAAAGTAATAGACAAAAGCAAACCACAGAAAACTGCTGCTAAACACCCATTCCCAAATGAGTCCGGCAGAATAACAGCTGTTTGGCTTAACTCACATAAATCCCATAAACATTGTCTGCACTCACTCAGTAAACAGAGAAAGACGTGTGACGATCCACTTTCAGTTCTAAACTGCTTAATGAAAGGTTAATGGTGTTATTTGAAAGAGATCACTAATTTAGAATAAAAAGTAAGTTCTGTAGAGCTGCAATATTAACTTTAACTCAATTAGGCAGTATGCAAAATTGATACAAACAGACCACAGCAGGGCAAATCTGCTTTCGCCTCTGTTATGCTGAGCTTTAGAAATAATTTAATTTTGCTCACAGAGTTCTCCCATTGCATATGGCCTTGCATATTAAGAGTGGAGTAAAGCACATTTTTAGCATGCAGTCTGTTCTGTTGTGCTGTGCCCCAAAGGTGTGTATAAGGGTGAATGAATTTCTAATTAACTGGTTCCTATGCCTTCAGGCATGATCCAAGGTGATGGTTTGTCCTCCAATTGTTTGCAAAGATACTGTATCTGGCCAAACTAGGACCAAAGTGTGGTAATTGCTGCTGGTATTGGCTGCTTGTCTGTTAGTTTTGTACTGGGCCTGAAGTTGAGGGTAAAATAAGCATGGGTTTTGTATTTGTGTAATGTGTGTTGTGGTGCCCTGTGGGTTGGGTCAGCATGAGTTGCAGTGAACCCTGGTCAGGTTTCCGTAGCAGCAGTAACTGATAAAAAAAATAAATGCAAATCTACCACAGTAATACAACATGCTGTGTTTTGCCTGAAGGTGTTTTTATTGGACAAGTATGACACATGAATACTCTTTAAAGATTTTAAGCTCACAACTGAAACATTTACACACTGTGTCTTGACTATAAGTGCGTATTACCACAGTAGAATACTGAGCAGGGGTAAGCATTTCTTTTTATTTAGAATTTTTCAAGAACAAAATTATGATTTTTTGTACTATCTACATATCCTTTGTTTCCAGCACCTACAGTCTACAGCACCAACAGTTCAGACCAATTTGTAAAGGTTACAACTCGGCCCCTATATGGGTTATTTATGACAGAGGTTGTAACAGTCACAAAGTTTTGTTGGACTGTTTTGTTTGAGTTTTCCGACCTAAAAAGATAAACCTTTCTGCATCCAAATATGTCTGATTACTGAAGAAGTATAACTGTCAGCATATATAAGTGTCAGCACTAGCAATAAAACTGAAGTGCAATTTTTGACTTTTTTGAAGAATCCACGCATAAATATGTCCGAACTCAAGCTATTTTAAATTTATATGGTGTGGATATAGCCTTCTTCCATAGTTGTCACTGAAAGACGTATGTCTGGTTCACACTACAGGATTCTAAACCAACATTTTGCACTAGTTTCATACATTTTTCTATCTCCCCAATACATGACTTGCCCTGCATGAAACATCACCACACACTTTCGGATCACGCATGCAAAGAAGGATCCTGATGGCTCGGAACCTCCACTCTTCATGGGAGATTCTCACAAACTGTTGCCTCAAACAGAAAAAGCAAAGAGGAAGAAAATAATGCAGATGAATCCATAAAAGAAAACGGGCTCAAACATATGTGAGAAACACGAGCTTGAGGTGAAAACAATGATAAGTGATACATTTTTTAAGTGTTAGGCACCTCATATTTTTGGATATTCGATGCTTACTGGAAAGGACACTTTTTGTGTATATCAAAGTGTGATCTGTTTTCAATCCTCTCCTCAGTGAAGCCAATTTGTAGTTCTTATCTTTACTTTTGAGGTTCTTATCTTTACTTTATCTTATCTTTACTTTTGTTCAAATGAATATAATAGGGTCAGCCACTGCTTGAAACACTGGGGTGAAATCTGGTACTAAATCTTTATACTTCCTGCTCAAAATATATCAAATATTAATCAGAATTTATTTTAGTGCATCAATGCTTGTTTGTATTTGTTCACTAATGTATTAATGTATGTATGTGTGTCTTCACCTGAAACACGTTGCAGTATGCATTAGCCTTGTTGACCAAAAAAGTTCAGTTTGGCTCTCTTTGGGTGCCGTTTTTTTTTCAGGAATGACATCAATGTTGCGTTTCACACCAGAGAATCAATGTCCAGCCCACACTACAGGAAACTGAGTCATAAATATTAAACATTTCATATTTATGATTCATGATCGGGGAGACCATGCCTGCACTGGCTGTAGATCAGAAGAGTAGAGACTGTATTTGAGACTCTTCACACCACAGGATCATATGGGAAGATCATTGTTTGTGATGACCTTGAAATTGTATGACATTGTGCAATTATTGGGAGGAGCAAATTTGCATTAAAAATTGGCCCAATTATCCTGCAGTGTGGGCCAGACATTAGCAGCTTTAAGCACGGGCAATATTATTGAGTGATCGCCAGTTTGATTCCCAGTGATGCCACAGCCATCTGTGATTGGGAGTCCCAGTGAACCTTAGTGGTCTCACTCTGGGTAGGTAGTATGGCCCTTCTTTTCCCCTCCTTTCCTCATCACAATACTAATCAGTCTGGGCATCTGTTAGCTGCACACTGTTGGTGGTTAGCACTCTGAAAAGGTTCTACTACGAGATGCAGTGGCTACCTTCATGAGAACTGAAGAAAGCACATGCTTGCCTTTGCTCTTGTTGGAAGAATCATGTGAAAATGAAAGGGTTAGAAAATTTGGGGAAAAGGTGAAAATTCAGTGCTCTGACTTCACGACTTCATTTAAAAATCTCCAGCCCTCAGTGACAGCTCAAGTACTGTGTTTTTCCAGTGACATCCGCACAGTTTGTGTGTGTGTGTGTGTGTGTGTGTGTGTGTGTGTGTGTGTGTGTGTGTGTGTGTGTGTGGGGGATGACCATACCATTATACAGTTCAACAAATACTGTACATGTGTTACTGCAGGATAGAGGGAAGCTTTATCACCCTGCCAGCCTGAGCAGACAAGCAGAAAGGACACCAACTGTGTGTATAAATGTGTGTGTGTGTGTGTGTGTGTGTGTGTGTGTGTGTGTGTGTGTGTGTGTGTGTGTGCGCTCGCACACGTTTACTGTGGTCTCTTCATCAGATTTCTAACCCTTATGCTAAGGTCATCTCTCTCTCTCTCTCCATTTCTCTCGCTCGCTCACTCTCTCTTATCACGTTCCAAGGTGCCTTCTGACATGGCAAGCTGGTATACCGTTTAACTGTATACATGTGCATACCACACACCCACACATAGATTGTGGAATGATCTTGGGATGAATTGATTGTCCTACCCATTCCATTACACAAATGTAGGGTTTACTGGGTCATAGTCAGCACAATGACAAACTTTACTTGACTTCTGCTTCTCAATGTTTCACTGATTTAATTCCATGCCACGTAAGGTCTTTCATGTCCCCCACAAAGACACACTTTGCCTCAAGACAGTAACAGTGTAATCTCTAGAGCTCCAATATAGTCTTCAAGGTTTCTAAGGTCTAACTGTGTATCTCAAATGAGTTTTATAAACAGTCTACATTGGCTCCAAGTGGCTTGACGGACTTAACGCTACCTCTATGATCTGAGGGTTGCAAGTTCAAATCCTGGGTCATGCTGCTTGCCATCAGCAGCTGGCTGCTCTCCCTCTCTGGGTAGGTAAGTGGCTCTCTAATAATAAATAAAAAAGAGCAAAATCTTCCACAATCAATGGTATTAAAAATACTTCTACTGCCCAGGTAAGGGTTTGTATTAGATTTTCGAGGTTTCAAGATTTTAGATTTTCAAGCATTGCTGTAAGGTAAGGCTGGGTGTAAAAAAATGTGAGAACTGTGTATTTCAGCTCATGGTGACAGTGGTGGGTGTGTATGAGTGCTGGGGGCTGATGGTTGGCCTCACCAATCAAAAACACATTCCATGGTCCATGCACCCACACACATGCACATGTTTAAGTATAAATTATATGACTCTGGGTGTGTAAAAAGAATGACATTCATGTGTGTGTGTGTGTGTGTGTGTGTGTGTGTGTGTGTGTGTGTGTGTGTGTGTATGTGCGCATATGTCTTTGCGAGGTGTAGATGAGCAGAGGGCAACACTGCTGCCTTTTGATCTGAAGAGCTGAAAGCTTATCCTGGTCTAGATTCCCTCTGATACACTCATCTGCTTCACCAAAGACAGCCTCCTCAGATGGTGACACAAAAGGGATATGGAAAACCTCATCTATTTCTTCTGATCCCTTCTTTTCGGAGCTCCTCTCATGCTTATCCATCAGCCCACTCATCGCTCTTCTTCTCTCTGTCTCTCCCTGTCCCTTTTCCCTCCCTCGCTCCCCCATTTTCTTCCACTGCTCCTTTGAAAGCCGGTCACACCAATTCAAAAGCGCATAATCCTGATTACAGCTTCAAAGTCCTCTGCACTCCTCCTCCTGTAGCACACTCATGAATGTTTGTTTGTTGGGTTTGCGTGTGCTAGTGTGCACACTCTTGTGTGTGCGTACAGATGGTTGATTAAATCATATGCAGGATCTCACCCAGAGAAACTCTCCCACATGTTGCTAACAGGTATGAATAAATGACAGTGAACATGGTTGTAATTACTGATTAATAGGTCATGATTTAAGCTTTAATTTAGGCCTAAGGCTTTAACACAATTGCAGTCTCAGGTTCAGTCAGTGTAAAAGATGAAGAGAGTACGTGCGGAAGCAAAGAGTCTGTGTTTTGTGTTTACACTGTGTGTGAGTGAGAGGGTCTCTGTCTATTTGTTGATACTACTTGTAACAGTCAGGCTGTGTAATTCCCTGTCTTGTTGCGGCGGTGGAGCATCGATGTTCAGTGTGTGAGTAAGACCATCACTAATGCTCTCAGTGTCAGTAACACTCCCTGAAGACAGACCCTGCTCTTGCCTGTTCTCTCTCCATCCAGTCCTATTGTTCTATGTCTCACTGTCTGCTTAACCCTCCCTTGGTGCTCTACTTCCTGGTCTTCTTCATACAGATAATCCACTATATGAAAAAAGTACAAAACAGATCAATATTAGCTGTTACTTTAGTGAGTTGTGAAATATCTAAATTCCACTTTCTAGGTTTGTATTGCAAAATAAATAAATAAATAAATTAAACACAAAAATATAATATGTACATAAGTATTTACAGCCTTTGCTCAATACTTTTGAAGTACTACTTTTGAAGTACCATTGTCAGAAATTACAGCCTCAAGTCTTTTTGAGTATGAAGCTATAAGCTTGGCACACCCATTTTTGGGACGTCTCCCTATTTTCTTCTTTGCAGAACCTCTCAAGCTCCATCATTTGGATGAGGAGTGTTGGTGCACTTCCATTTTAAGATATCTCCAGAGATTTTCAATCAGGTTCAAGTCTGGTCTCTTGCTTTGCCACTCAAGGACAATCACAAAGTTGTCCCAAAGCCAAACTTTTGTTATCTTGGCTGTGTGCTTTGGGTCGTTGTCCTGTTGGAAGATAAACATTCATCCCAGCCTGAGGTCCAGAGTGCTCTGGAACAGGTTATCATTAATGATGTCTCTGTACAGTGGGGAAAATAAGTATTTAGTCAGTCACCAATTGTGCAAGTTCTCCCACTTAAAAAGATGAGAGAGGCCTGTAATTGACATCATAGGTAGAGCTCAACTTTGAGAGACAAAATGTGAAAACAAAATTGAGAAAATCATTTTGTCTGACTTTTAAAGAATTTATTTGCAAATAATGGTGGAAAATAAGTATTTGGTCACCTACAAACAAGCAAGATTTCTGGCTGTCACAGACCTGTAACTTCTTTTTTAAGAGGCTCCTCTTTCCCCCACTCATTACCTGTATTAATGACACCTGTTTGAAGTCGTTAACAGTATAAAAGACACCTGCCCACAACCTCAAACAGTCACACTCCAAACTCCACTTTGGTGAAGACGAAAGAGCTGTCGGAGGACACCAGAAACCGAATTGTAGACCTGCACCAGGCTGGGAAGACTGAATCTGCAATAGGCAAGCAGCTTGGTGTGAAGAAATCTACTGTGGGAGCAATAATTAGAAAATGGAAGACCTACAAGACCACAACTAATCTCCCTCGATCTGGGGCTCCACGCAAGATCTCAGCCCGTGGGGTCAAAATGATCACAAGAACAGTGAGGAAAAATCCCAGAACCACAAGGGGGGATCTAGTGAATGACCTGCAGAAAGCTGGGACCAACGTTACAAAGGCTACCGTCAGCAACACACTACGACGCCAGGGACTCAGATCTTGCAGTGCCAGACGTGTCCCCCTGCTTTAGCCAGTCCATATCCAGGCACATCTGAAGTTTGCTAGAGAGCATTTGGATGTTCCAGAAGAGTATTGGGAGAATGTCATATGGTCAGATGAAACCAAAGTAGAACTATTTGATAAAAACACAACTCGTCGTGTTTGGAGGACAGTGAATGCGGAGTTGCATCCAAAGAACACCATACCAACTGTGAAGCATGGGGGTGGCAACATCATGCTTTGGGGCTGTTTCTCTGCAAAGGGACCAGGACGACTGGTCCGTGTACATGAAAGAATGAATGGGGCCATGTATTGTGAGATTTTGGGTGCAAACCTCCTTCCATCAGCAAGGGCAATGAAGATGAAACGTGGCTGGGTCTTTCAGCATGACAATGATCCCAAGCACACTGCCAGGGCAACAAAGGAGTGGCTTCGTAAGAAACATTTCAAAGTCCTGGAGTGGCCTAGCCAGTCTCCTGATCTCAACCCCATCGAAAACCTTTGGAGGGAGTTAAAAGTCTGTGTTGCCCGCCGACAGCCCCAAAACATCACTGCTCTAGAGGAGATCTGCATGGAGGAATGGGCCAACATACCAGCAACAGTGTGTGCCAACCTTGTGAAGTCTTACAGAAAACATTTGACCTCTGTCATTGCCAACAGAGGATATACAACAAAGTATTGAGATGAACTTTTGTTATTGACCAAATACTTATTTTCCACCATTATTTGCAAATAAATTCTTTAAAAGTCAGACAAAATTATTTTCTCAATTTTTTTTTCACATTTTGTCTTTCATAGTTGAAGTCTACCTATGATGTCAATTAACGGCCTCTCTCATCTTTTTAAGTGGGAGAACTTGCACAATTGGTGACTGACTAAATACTTATTTTCCCCACTGTATATCACTGCAGTCATCTATCCCTTGACCCTGAATAGTCTCTCAGTTCCTGCCGCAGAATAACATCCCTACAGCATGATGCTGCCACCACCATGCTTTACTGTAGGAATGGTTTTGTCTAGGATATGAGCAGTGGCTGGTTTTCACACGCTAGGCATTCAGTCCAAAATGTTCAATCTTTTTGTTTCTTATGGTCTGAGAGTCCTTTAGGTGCCTTTTGGCAAACTCCAGATGGGCTGCCATGCCTTTTACTGTGGATTGGCTTCCGTCTGGCCACTCACCTGATTGGTGAAGTGCTGCAGAAAGGATTGTCCTTCTGGAAGGTTCTCCTCTCTCCACAGAACAACACTGGAGCTCTGTCATAGTGACAATTGGGTTCTTGGTCAACTCACTGACTTACCACAGTCAGTCAGTTTGGCCAGGCGATCAGCTCTTGGAGGAGTCCTTGTGGTTCCAAAATTCTTCTATTTATGGATGATGGAGGCTAGTTAAGTGTACACAGTTTACACACAGTGTACACTCTACTAGCTAAGGATATTCTGAGTGAACAGCAAAGCACTTTTGGATAAGGGCGTCTGCTAAATGCCAAAAAGGTAAATGTAAATGTAAATGTAAATGTAAATGGGGGCCACTCTGCTCATCGGGACCTTCAATGCAGCAGATTATTTTCTGTATCCTTCCCCAGATCTGTGTCTCAATTCAATCCTGTCTCTGAGGTCTACAGACAATTCCTTGGATTTAATGGCTTGGTTTGTGCTCTGACATGCACTGTCTGCTATGGGACCTTATATAAACAGGTGTGTGCCTTTCCCAATCATGTCCAATCAACTGAATTTACCACAGTTGTTCTCCAATCAAGCTGCAGAAACATCTGAAGGATGATCAATGGAAACAAGATGAAACAACCTGAGCTCAATTTTGAGTTTAATGGCAAAGGCTGTGAATACTTATGTACATGTTTTTTTAAAATAAATTTAAACAAACTTTTCTCACTTTGTCATTGTGGGGTATTGTGCATAGAATTTCATGAACAAAATGAATTGAATCCATTTTGGAATAAGGCTGTAACATGACAAAATGTGCATAAAGTGAAGTTCTGTGAATACTTTCCAGATGCACTGTAGATATAGTACATCGGGGAACATTGGGGGGTTAGCCTACTCGAGAGAGCTAGTCAGGACGTATCGACAGATTGAGTCAAGTTATTTTTGTACATCTCACTGTTTTTGATATCTCAATATGAACCCCCCAACCAGGGCAGTAAGACTAGTGGAGAGCGGTAAGAGAAAAGAGGTGGACTTTGCACTTTGGACAAAGCAGCCTTTGCTCAAGAGCACTTTAATCATAACCTGCCAGTTCAGGGAATCGAATTCACAACCACCATGTTCCATAACCACCTGGCCACTACCTTTGTATCAGTGCTATGGATGGTCTATCAGATTGTTGTCAGACGTGGTGCTATAGGTACATCCATAACCAGTCACACAAGTGTTTCCCATTATGAGAAACCTCACTTCTGATTAAAAGATTAGGGCTAATGCAGGTAGTCTAGCATTTTGCTGGAAATATTTTAGTCCAGTAATGATTTTCTGAAATCCTGCTGTAGCTAGATAACTGGTTTTTGAAAATTAGATGTAAATCTTTGAATCACTGTTCACTGAGTCAATTCATTTGATTCAGAATATAATTCAAGGCACTGTAATTCAGATCCAATAAAAGAGCTTTATTTTCCCATTGACAATGGCTGTACAGAAATCCACAGTTTCTTTTCTACCCCAAGGCCAAATGGTAACTAAGGCCACATCATACCATTAAGTGCTGGTACAGACCCATTAGACCTGTTATATTTTCCTTTTGCTGTGTTGCTAAATTAGTCTCTTAACAATGTGACAGTTGTTGCCATTGAAGTGTCAGGCCTACGGCTTAATGAAGCTTAGCTTCTATTAACACAAAGAGTTCTTAACATTAGTTGTCAAAGAAGCGAAACCCTCAATAACTGTTTGGTTCTTTACATGGCTGACACAGGTAACACTAGCTAACATACTAAGGCTGGAACTCAAATGCCAAATACTGTTGGAATCAACTTAAACAAGTCTTTTTGAAGCTAACTCAATGAGGTTTGATGCAAATGTGTGAATACACTGGCATGTAGTTAGTAAGACACTAAAAGCCACCTACACTGACCCATCTTGTGTATATATGAAATATTTTTCTATGGAGAGACTTGTTAGTCATCTTTAAAACTTGTGTCAAACTAAACTCTAGTTAGTAGCGGATGTTCATCAGTTTATCCTACCATTGAGTAATCCTACCATTATGCATACAGAGGTTCTATAGCATAAGAACTATTGTCTCATGTTTTATTGTGTTTTTCAGGCAAACAGGCTTTTCCTAAAGTATATCATAGAAATTCAGCTCACTGTTATTATTTTTGAAAAGTGTTCACGGCGAATTCATTTCCAAAAACAAATTTATTCAAATTTATTCATAGTAATTCTGGACTCATCTCAATTCCCTTATCAATTTACACTATGATAGGACATTTATGACACCAGCAGTGTCAAATTTTGTGCAAATTGTGATTGTAAACACGCAAGCTTTACTATATTCTATGCTCTACACTCAAAACCAAGCTGAAGGTAGTCTTCCGTAACAGTGGATAAGGCACCCTCCATGTATCTGCTGCACCATTTAAGGCGATATGAAAACAGGATTAAGGCACTTTCAGAGGAAGCTTCAGTCAGCAACTCACTGTTACTAGGTGCTGTGTATAACTAGTAACTAGTTACACATAACTAGTGTTTACTACATTAATATTAGTTACATTTATTCTAACATGTTATTGTCTGTATTGATCTGAGTAGGTGCTCGCGCCCTGTCAAGGGTTGTTTCCCGCCCTTGCGCTCAGAGTTGCCTTCTGGGCACCGGCTCACCCATGACCCTATTCAGGAATAAGCAGTTCAGAAAATGGAATGGATGGATGGATGTATCAACATTCCACATTGTTATCAGTTTTCCAGAAGATGATCAGCCACACCCTCCACAAATAAAGTAAGCCACAGAAGATCATTGCTGAAAAAGTAGGCTGTTCTCAGCATGCTGTATCAAAGTATATAAACAGAAAGTTGTTTGGAAGGGGAAAAAGTACACAAGCAGCGGTGATGACCGCAGCCTTGAAAAGTTTGGCAAAGAAGGTTACCTCATGAACTTAGGACAGCTTCACAAGGAGTGGATTGAGGCTGGTGTCAGTGCATCAAAAGACACTGCACACAAATGCTTCCAGGAAAGTAGATAGAACTGCAGTATATCTAATATCAAGCTACTCCTGAAGCAAGGTCAGAAGCGTCTTACCTGGGCTAAGGAGAAAAAAAAAACTGTCCTGTTGCTCAGGGTTCCAAAGGCCTCTTTTCAGATGAAAGTAAATTCTGCATTTTATTTGGTAACACAGAGTCACAGAGTCTCAAGGTAAAGAGTGGAGAGACACGGAATTCAAGGTGTCTGAAGTCCACTGGGACGTTTCCACATTCTGTGTTGGTTTAAGATGCCATGTCATTTGCTGGTTTTGGTCCACTGTGTCAATGAGTCAATGAAGTATTTACCAGGAAATTTAAGAGCACTTCAAGCTTCCATCTCCTGGATGGAGAAGCTGATTTTTGTTTCCATCAGGACTTGCAAAAAAGGTTTAATGCATTATATGAATATGTGATGGTGGATGGTGTATCCTTTTGAATTAATTGAATTGAATTAATTATTATTATTATTTTTACTGCACTGGTGGGGTGGCACGGTGGCGCAGTGGATAGCGCTGTTGCCTCACAGCAAGAAGGACCGGGTACTCCGGTTTCCCCCACAGTCCAAAGACATGCATGATAGGTGAATTGGTGACTCTAAAGTGGCCCTTAGTGTGTGTGTGTGTGTGCGCCCTACGATGGATTAGCGCCCTGTCTAGGGTTGTTTCCCGCCCTTGCGCTCAGAGTTGCCGGCTGGGCACCGGCTCACCCGTGACCCTATTCAGGAATAAGCGGTTCAGAAAATGAATGAATGAATGAATGAATGAATACTGCACTGGTATAAAAATTGACAAATACAATCTTAAATTGTTTTCTATTTTTACATATTGTTTTGTCATACAGTTTCAAACTTTTTTCCCGAAATTACATAACAGCTATATGTAAACTGGTAACACATTTTCCCATATTCCTACAACCTGTTAGTTACATGAACACCATAGCTCTAAAGAAAAACTGAAGTAACATACATTTAAACAATAAATATCTCAGTTCATTAAAAAAGTTTGGAATAAGGAAAAATTGTGTAAAATGGACCTTTCTCCCAACTATCGATTTACTATCAAAGCACTGTGGAGGAAGGAGAGAGATTTATTTCCCAACAAAAATAGTGACTGTGAAGTTCAATAAACTTCATCCCTGCTGTTCTGTGCTATGAATATATAATTACAAGAAGTGCAAATCACTTGTCTGGAAGAGCTGAGCAACTGAGCAAGGGCGTAGTAGAGAAATAAAAGAACTGAATCAATGATTCAACCAGGTTATTTCATATGATGTGAATCACTTTGTTGGTGTTGTTTGACTAGGGTGTCATTTAGTTCATATTAACGGAATCGTTAAGGTCAGATAATCTCATTCACGTAGCTCATGCACTTTAATTACTCAGATGCTTCAAATGATTCATTCTGCATGGTTAGGCACATGTTGTGCTTCATGGGCATCGTACTGTAACTGCCATGGCTGGGTCTGAAAAGATCCTTATTCTCTGTGCTTACACTTACAGCCACAGTGGGAACAGTGAAGATGCAAACCATCATATTATATCATCTTCACTAGTGTTTTGCACTTTGCTTTACCTGTTTATACTGTCTCTCTAAGCTGCCCTCAGAATGGAGTGGAGATGAAGATATAGAGAGACAAGACTGGATATCCAGAGCAAAAGAGAGTGAGACAATAAATAAGGAGAGTAAGACAGAGAGAGAGGCAAGAGATCGAAGAAGAGAAGAACCTCCACTGGACACTTGCTCTCTTTCAATTCAAACTGTCTCCAACTTCTGAAGTCCTTCTTGCAGTTCTACCATTCTCGCTTATTGTCTATTCAATCAAATGGCCACAACCAAAACTAAATGCACAACCAATGTAAAACCTGTCACCTGTCACTTCAAATAAATGTTTTGATCGGGAACACTCCAAGGAGTCTGGACTGTCCTTCAGTACTCGCTTTTTACCTTGCCCTTATTGTCCTCCATTCTCCTTCTGCTGCTCATCTTTTATGAAGGACTGAAAGTGAGGAGAAGAGAAGACACTGGCTGCACTTTCCCATCTCCTCACCCTCAAAACAGCACAGAGCTGCACATCATGCAAGCTCAGTGGCACTGCCCATAAAACTCACTCTAGTATAACAAACCCCAGAGCAATAAATGCTCTACAATACAGACAAAATAGCAGATTATAATACTGTTGCTACATTGTAATCATAACATGCCTTATGAAAAACATGAACCTTTTTAATGACTCGGATATTGACAGCAAAACAACAACAGCGGAGTGACATTCAATATTAATTCCATCTTACAGCCAATTGAAAAAAAGAATCTGTTGAAAATGCTGATTTTTAATGCTCGTTGTCCATTAATAAGAGACTCAAACCTGTAGTTAAGCAATAATTATGTGAAATTAAAGAACTATTTTACAATAACAAACAATGTATGGTCTTTCAAACATACTAAAGTACTTAAAAATAAATAATGCATGCAAATGGGTGCCCATCAAGCCATCATTATCCAACTGACAATTAATCACTGCTGATTCATTGAAAAGGGAGAGTTTAATCAGTGCGTGTTGATCAGGTAATCATATGAGCCAGCGTGATCATAATTTGGTTTTCAGAAAAGAGGACACTGGGGACACACAGGTGTCCAACATGATATGGCCGGGGGGTTTCAAGTAGGCCTAAGATGTATGTGTGAGATATGTGTGAGGGTGAGAGGCAGTTAAACATCACTAAACTACTGCATTATTTGTACAAATGTTTGTGGACACCCCATCTAATAAATGTATTGTAATAATTTCAATTACACCCATTGGAGACACAGATATGCAAATGCATACAGCTTGTCTAGTACCTGTAAAGAAGTACTCAGTATAAAGCCCCCAGCACTGAGCCATGGGTTCCTGGAAGTGTGTTCTCTGAAATGATGGTGCTTCAGCCAATACTTTGGTATGAGTTGGGGAGTTGGGGATGAGGGGGGGATGGTGATTATTGAACAGCCTGGACTCACACTTTTGTGGATCAGTGACCATTTCTCATTTTTAACCTTCCTCATCACATACAAAGCTGCCAAGAATAGGAAAGTGAAGACAGGCACATGCTTCATCTGATACATGTGAAACCAGTCACCAGGCTTTTCAAACTGCTGCCATTGTATGATTGCTGGTCAGCCAACACACTCACGGAAGTCCCGAGGTCCCAACACAATGGCAAACAGATGCCTGTGCTGACCAGCACTGCATTGGATGCCATGCCAATTTGACCGATTTTGCTCTCTCAGACTCCATCTGTCGATGGCAAGAAGCATAAGATTCCAATAATTTATCCTTGGATCATAGAATTATAGGCCACAGAGCCATTTGGAGTTCCCTGGACCCCCTGGAGCCTCCTGGAGCACCCCAAAAAAAAAAGAACTTTAACTTCATAGCAATAATTTCATTTTCAACCAAATTTACTGGACTACAGGGCCAAAGCCATATACCCTCTACACAGCACACACAATGTTCGCAACATACACTCTCTCTCACACACACACTCGCACACACACACACACACACACACACACACACACACACACACACACACACACACACACACACACACACACACACTCAAAATAGCCACCAGTGCATCTTTTCAGAGAGACATGTTCACTAGTGACAGTTGCTATGGGCACTACCACCTCACGTCATTCACTGTTACCATCTCTCTCTATTGCTCTTTTGCCTGCTCTGCACCCCTCCTCTCAACCCTCTAAACTCTATCTTCCCATATTTTGTTGTTGCATAAGCCTATTACAACTCCACTGATCTTCAGGTCAGTGGCATCCTGTGCGCACATACACATACACACACTCATATACAGCAGAAATAATGAGCATATCCAGGAGAAAGGCTGAAGATGGCAGAAATTCCACAGCAGAGCACCTAGAGGACAGAAGTGAAGGTATTCAGACTGTGTAATTAAACTGGGCCTCACACACTGTGATAAGACTCATTCCTCAGGTACACTACAACAAGAAACTAATTTGTCTTTGTGTGTGACACCATGTACCTCACGTACTTGGCATTGTCGCCTACAATAGATCCTGACAAACGAGATGATTAACATTAAGAGCCTGGCATTATTCCCCTAATCCTGAAAACCACTGCATTCCAATAACAGTGATTTTAATAATACTGTCCTGAAGGATATCAATAAAGAACCATCAGACCAGTGCTGGGTTATATATATTCAAATGTTTGTGGACAACCCTTCTAATAACGCTTCGAATTCATCTGCTAGTCAAGTGTTACCAAAAAATAGTACTCTCTGGTATCTAGTGCCTAATCTCAAGCAAAATGTGTTCTCTGAAATGATGGTGTTCGATCCAATACTTTTGAGATTATTGCTCATCACAGAATGCAACCAAATCCTCACAGCACTGCTCCAAAATCTAGTAAATAACCTTCTCTGGACAGTAGAGACAAAAGCAGGATATACTATTTTTCAAAATAATCCTGATGTTTGGAAGAAACGATGAATGACAAGGTTCCTCAATGCTTTTGTCCATATATATTTATCACATATACGGACCAATCTGCATATGCATATATCAAGAATTGTCCTTTAAAAATCTTTTGTAAATTTCAATTTTGTATTACTACTTAAAATGCCTACAATCAGGTGCACCACACCAGTTTCAAATGGATAAACCATCATTAGACATGGGAGAATCCCATTTAGTCTTATTTAAACCTGATAAAATTAGTTTGGTTTGTTCTTGGTTGTTGAAGTGAGTGAAAAGGAAATGTAAATGTATGTATCTGGAAATGGATATTATTTAAACATATTTAAACAACTAGAAATCAGCCACTGCAGTGGGTGGAAAATAATTTATAAACAAATCACCTGGCCAGGTCAGGCCGACCTAGCATATTCAGTTCAAGAGCAGCCTGTAAGACGTGTAAGGAGGTTTCCAAATATCCTACGGGGAGCTCTTGCCATAGTTTACTCAAAAGTACAGCATATTGCATAAGAAAGAGGCCACCAGCAACAATTCTGAAAATACATAAAGGAAATGTTTGACCTGTCAAAAATAGGTCTATAGAGCACCACAAAGTGTTTTACTGCTATTCAAGTCAAAGGAACATTTTTGCTCTAAGGGTATATAAGGTTGATAAGGTGTTCTGACCAGGCATCAATACTCAAGAAGCACACGTTCATGACTTTCTGTATCGACAGGTACAGGCTTCTTGTTTCATTGTCAACCAATGACAAAAACATGTAAAGGCCATTGAATATGGTACATAAACAATACTATTTGTCATTAACATTTAATCAAATTAAAATCGTGATAAATTATCTCCTCTTCAGCTGCTAAACTTGAGGAATTGACTGAGTTTGTTTCTATGAGCCATGAAAGAGAAATTAAATATTGAATTACCCCATGCTATTGTTACCGCCAGTGATAACTGACTTCCAGGCATTCATTTTAACGTCATGAAGAAAGAAGATACACCAAGCACACAGTGGGAGATGAATATTCACAGAGCTGGCTGGGTGATGAATAACTACAATGCATCACAACTTCATAGATCAATCGCAACAGTCGAGCAACAAACAACAAAAGAGCGCCAGTCTCCAGCCTCCTAATCAACTGCATAATACAACAGTGGAAGCATTTGAAAGGTGCAGCATACTTTCCCTGATCACTCAGCTGTCCTTTGAGAGCTACCTTTAAACAGTTAGCATCTGTAGATCTCATCAATATGACATTTCCTCATCCTCTACACACACACACACACACACACACACACACACACACACACACACACACACACACACACACACACACACACACACACAGCAAAACACCTTTGGAGGTATGCTTACATCCTTGCTCTCCTGCGATTTTGTGGAAATTTCAAAGTGAAAGAGTCTATCAGAGGGAACTTGATTATTGTTTAAGAAATTTCAAGAGTTTCAAACTCAAACTCCCACAAGCAGCAAATCAGCAAATTAAGGAAACAAATTAAGGACTGCAGAATAAAAACTTAATGTGACTAGTTCCATATTAATGACAGGAGCATTAACTTTTTCAGAGAGCTTGAAATATCTTGCATAAAAATGCTACCTTTATGAAAACCTTTGCATAACAAATTTAATGCAGACATTCAATCTTAGTTTGAACAATACTGAAATATGCATATCATATCATATGCATTTTGGCCTGGAAACCTTACATGATCATATGTGCATCGCGAGATGAAAGGATTTTCCGTGCATTAAAATAGAAATTAAAACTAGATTGTGCATGTAAAATTCATTTAAATGCTGTGAAAGACAACATACTTTAAGCAATAAAACTGTGTTCCACATTAAATGTACTTAAACTTTGGCATGTAATCTGTGACATGTGATATGTATATGTAACACAACATTTTTTGATATTACAGATTACAGTAAAATAATGAAAACTGCACCACTGACAAGTCCAGCTAGTGCTACACTACTACTTTTTATAGGGTTTTTCCTAATGTTTTCAGGACTGAAGATGCTGCTTCATACACTTTTAAAAGTGTCAGTGTCATTTTGTAATCAAGCACACGTGATCCAGTCCATGGAAAATCTAAGTGCAATGCGCTCCATTTTGCTACATTTCCTACAACCCACAAGTTTCAGTGTGGTTCCCACCTCTCTTGCTTAGCATTATTTTTAGCCATGCGCATTCATATGTAGGCGTCTGAACGCCAAAGCTTACAATTCTCACAGTTACGGCTGCCAGACAATGTACTTAACTTGCCATCATACATTTTTCTATAACTTCAGATATCTGCGATGCTCAGCACAGAGAGTGCAACGTGGTTTAAAATACAAACATAACAGCCTATGCAGCAGGGCACTGAAGGGCAGTTTCCAGGCTCAAGCACACATTCTGTAATCAACTGATGGGTTGATTTAGGTGTATTTTAGTAAGGAACCTTCCAGTCAGAGTTAAAAAGCCCTACTGTATAATCTGCTTTGGTGCAATAGCAACCAATATACTGATACATAACCTACAATAGAAAAGGGCAAGTATAACTGTGCTGTCTTGAGTGGCTGATAGTGTTAATGTCAAGTGTAAACTGGGCCTTGGCCATCACCTAAAGGAAAATTAAAGGAGGTTTTATCCTGGATTTCTGCATTATTGTACACAGGGTTGGGGATTTAATGCTGTGATGCCACTGTCCTTCCCATGAGAATTACACTTAACCTTTAGAACCCTAGGCCAAATTGGGGGATGCTATTGTAGGAGATATGAGAGATAGTCATATTTACAAGAGATCATAGGCTACTCAAATTTGTTTTCATTTGAGATTGAGTTTCTGATATGAAATGTACTTGTGCCTTAATATTTTTTTGTTTTTTGGCTGAAGAGGAAAACAGCTTAAAATACAATATCTTTGTAATTATTAGATTGACTAGGTCCAAATAAAGTAGTCCAGTAGTCCAAATAAAGTAAAACGAAAATAACCTGAACCTTTATTATTTTCATTATGTACGTATCAGTCTTTATCATTTCTAAGAAGATTTAATCTGAAATTTGAACAGTGTGGCAGCAAAATATGAGAGCAAACATCCCCTTCCTTATTATACTGTGACCGAATATGTGGACCAGTGACACCATTAGCTGCACCACCACTTGCTAATAATTCAGAGTCTGCATGCAGGTTGAGCATGTACATGTGGACAGGGCAGTAAACATACATTGGAAGACTGCTTTGGTATTTAAACTGGGATTTAATTCAGTTAGAAACTAGTGAATTTTAGCCGTTTTCTGAGGTGGATTATAATTAACGCACTGGTTAGATGTATGTTGTTTGTCATGTCTGTAGGTTACTCTGCTCCTAAGATATGAATACTAGAGAATGTCATGTAACTGCCTGCAAAGTGCAGATCTCATTTTCTAACAGTTAATCCTCTCTACTTTCTAAGCTGTAAGACAAGAATTTCATAGTACTGTAGAAGTACAATAAGAATACAAGCACCTTCTTCATGAATTGATATTGGGTTGACAATATTTTCACGATATATAAATCAAAATTAATTATGTCGGTATCAAATAAGACTGGACCTGGGAGGGGAGAGGAACATGGCAGATGACATGACTGTGCTGGCCGCTGTCATAGATATCATAAGCAGTATAATTATCATTCTCTGCAATTCACTGTCACGTTTTTACAATGTTTCAATGCTTTCTAATGACTGCATTGATGTATAAAATATGAAGTGCATATTGAAATATGAAGAGGATACTTCCCACGAAAAAAAGCAAACATATGTAGAACAGACATGTAAAAGGACAAACATAGCTGTAAAATGCATGTGTGTTACACCTACAGAGAAAGGCACTCGCTGTTTGTGCAATAGCTCAGCTGAAGCCCTACCTTCACCCCACGGATGCGAAACTCTGCCAGTGCTCGGAGCATCTTGCTGGCTGCTGTGGGCAGATCCTTCCCGCTGGAGATGACTTTGACCAACAGGGAGTCGTAATGTGGTGATATGACAGCTCCCTGAAATGCAGAAGCACTGTCCAAGCGAATGCCCATTCCTTCTGCACTCCGAAACACCTGCACAAGAACAAATAGCACACAGGGATTCAATTTGTAGAGAGTAAAGCCGCTGAAACAAGATAAACATTAAGAGAAAAGGACAAAAGTCCTCTGAAATCAAAGTTATTAAAAAGTCTTTAGCCTGCTGTAACTCCTGCTGGAGTAACTGTCTCTACTACACTCTAAAAGCTGTCTACTAGATTTGGTGGAACACTGCTGTGAGGATTTGATAGCATTCTGTCACAAGAGTGTTAGTGAGTTGAGGATCACCACCAGACCTTGTCCCCAACTCATTTTAAACACAGCTCCACTGCTCTACAGCTCAATGCCCATGTCTGCCATCAGGCGTAGTGCCAATGGGTTGATGTTTTAACTGCTCCTATTCTGTTGGAAATCTGTCTCTACAGGGATCAGACAAGCTGTGTGTGCATTTGTACATGTGTGTCAGCAATGGATGTAACTTAATTAGCTGAATTCATTCATTTAGAAGGGGTGTCCACAAGCATTTGTATCACGTGTGCAAGTACACACCTATGACATGAACAAATATCATAGAAATGTCATCAAATCATCGACCAAAAACTGACGTCTAAATTTGGTGAAGGTGCTTTCATACCAAAAAAAATAACAAAAAGATATATGCTATGAATTAAATGCACTTCTATTTATGTTTTAGGGAACTAATGAGTATGTCAGCCATTTTCCAGATCATAAAGTAGAATTTGAACATGATTTTGAGAGCATTATAATCTCCCAAAATTCACTGCTAATTTCTAGTAAACATCACATGGACTAGCTATCGTCCAGATATGTAACTGTGAGTCGCAATACTAAGCCAGATGGTGGAATGAATGGAGCTGATGATGTTTGCTCATATAGCTGCTAAATAAACCAATGATAGTAACGAGCCACTGGATGCTGTGAAGTTCAGATATTTTCCCATGTAACATTAATGGGAGGATTATGTTTGTAAGCAAAACAATCAAGGATTATTTCATGAACAGATCAGAGCTTTACTGACTTTAATTCAAAATTCAGTTAATGTGTATATACAGAGATTAAACATTGCTCAGACACTCATGTGTTTGTTTATGCGACCAGTGCTGATGTGCATTTCTGATGAGGAACTGTCTTAATTCATCTGTTTCTACACTACTTAGTAAATAGTCTATCCCTACATAGTGCAATACTAATGAGGGAGTAGGGATCCATCTCAGTCACAGCTATAGTCAACCTGTCAGTTTGTAATGAAACAGAGAAACATATTTACACACACACACACACACACACACACACACACACACACACACACACACCCACACACACGGTCCATATTAATAATAAGTGTATGAGTTAAGTATGTGTTAAGAAAAGCTTAAACAAGGAAACTGTGAAATAGAAACACAACTTAGAAACTGCTGTCAGCTTCACTTGTTCCCTTTTTATCACTATGGTCTGCTAAAGGGCAGGTCGATGCTAAGGTAATGCGGAGGCTGTGTTATTAGTTTCATGCTAAACAAGCTTTAAGTTAAAGATGCTGACGAAGCATGAAGCAGACATTATTGACATTCATTTAGAGAATGTCTCTCCTTCTCTTCAGTTCTCTCTCTTTCTTTGCCCCTCCCTCATTCTTTCTATATCTCTAGTCTAATATATAAATAAATATAAGACGAGATAACTGAATATTGTCCAGCTGAGTTCTCATATATCGTTTTATATTGTATTAGAATGGCTTCCATCAATGCTAGAAGGCATTTTTCATGTGTATGCAGAGACTTTAATTCTTCCATAGGGTCTTTGGACTCACAAAATAAATTGATTCTTTAATTCCAAAAGCTATTGTTGCTATCAATGATAAATTGAAAGAGGGATATTTCCGTAAATGCACACAAAACTGTGCACACCCCAAATGTATATTGTCTCTTGAAATCGAGTGCAAAAGGACGTTTGCCCTCCCTTTGACCCCTCAACAGGAATCTTTGCACTAGATGTTAGCAGATTTGATTGCACTCAATCAGTTGTAAAAGCATTAGTGAGGTCAGGAACTGGTGTTAAATTGGTGAACTCCAATCAATCACTTATTTATTTATTTATTTGGGGGGGGGGTAATACTTACAAGGGTGTAGCATTAACCATTACACTACAGCTTGCCAGTATTTGACTGCACTTCTACCGAGTAAATTAACTGCTAAATGAATGGTGTCATAAATGCCATTGTACTGCATATATACAGATACTGTTGTACTAATTTAGTACTTTTATTGTAATATACTATTAAATTACTATTAAACTGGAGTCCAATGTTAACATTTGGCTGATTGTCTAGTGCATTTTCACTCCTTGCAGGAAATACTTCAACATTTACATTTTAAAAGTGTAATACAAGACTTCAGTATTGTAGAATTTCTTTATATATAGATCAGAAACACACTGCAGGAATGTTTCAAACAGGAGCTCTTTAAATAAAGTATAGAACTGCAGTGATTGCAAGTCAAAAATTCATTCAACAACCTGAAGCCAACTCTCTATGTAGCATGAGTTAATTTCTCACACCATAAGTCTTAAAATGGCAATTGAGGATAAAAGAGTGTAAACTCTGTGTCCATACAGACACAAAATATGCAGCTCACATTACAGCAGCTTACACCTTACAGTATCTAGAACAACACAGGATTTACAGTAGGTGACTATACTGCTCCCAGTTCCTGCCAAACTAGCCCAGAGCACATTGCTGCTGTACCACATTGAATTCATTTCACAGTAAAGAGCTGAATAATAATTTTCAGAATTAAGGGAAGATACTGTTAAAATTGGCTGTTATTTTACAGCAATTTTTTGATTGTGGTAGAGACAGAACACCATTGTTCTGATTTTACAGACAATATCAGTGAAAAATCAAGGATATGTTACAAGGAATCAAAATGAAATGAAAATGAAACAGAATGAAATGGCTGTTTAAATTCCCACAATCAAGTGTTTTTGCTATCTGAATTTACATTTAATTAATTAAGTTTTTACAACTGATGCTGTCACAGAGCAGCTTTACAGAAATAAAAAAATAAAAAGGTGAACAACAAATTAAATAAATGATAAAGACATAAACTGGATTAACTGTGACCCTTTTCAGGAATAAACAGTTAAGATAATGACTGACTGACTTTATAGATAATCTGCACAAGTTCTCTTAAATATTGGAAGGAACCAATATGTCCCTACAATCCATACGCAAATCTATGCTCTCGATGGCAATGGATTCCAATAAAGATTTTTGGAAACGTATCTTGTGATGTAAATTGCCTTAGATTGGAACACCAAAGATTTCCTACTACAACAACTCTTTCTCTGTCTTTGTCTTCCTGCTTTTAAGTAACATTTTCTGTGTCAAGAGAATCAATGTGAGGGATAATAGGAAAGAACTTCGCTCGGCCGTCCAATCACAAGTCGATAACAATCTCGTTCTAGGCTCAATGAACAGAACTTATCGATCAACCGTGACACAATTACCCTGACTATCTTTCAGCCAATTAGTGGTGTCATGAGTTCCACAAGGAAAGAATTCATTTTCCTGTTTCCCATAATCAAATGTGGCTAGGCAGAATGTCATCCTCTTCATACAAGCAGTGAGGGTCCAATTATGTTCATTATTCCATTGCCAACGCACACCAGGACATTCCTCCTTATCCTCATGCTCTGTGTCTTTGTCCCCTCCTTTCAAATGCTTCGCCCACCATGCTGACTGGCTTGCTCCTCAATCAGGCCTGTCCATTTATGCAATCAGCTCCAAATCTTCCATGATCACACCAGCTTATGACCTTATATCTGTTGTTTTTTTTTTCAAATCGCTTTCACTCTGTCTGTCCGTCAGTCTGCCCTTCGTTCCTTCTCCTCGCCTTTATCTCTCCTTCTCTGTCTCGGTCTTTTGTGTTCAGACTTGTCTCCTGCTGTTCAGGCTATTGGTTAAAGTGTAGGCCATGGACGTCTACTACTCCTTCAACTGCCTCCTGTCGATTTAATGCCAATTACACCTCCACAAAGGCCTCCCAAAACACAACCACCCACCCACCCACACACACACACACACACACAGCTAACGGCCTTCCAGTTTCTAAAAACTACAGTATATGACTTCATATTGATCTTCATTATATACCAGGAAGGGTTTATAAGACATGACACAAAAGACGTCCAGATCAACACACATATTCCAAAAGAGCTGGAAGCACTCACAAAGTGAATCATTTCAGTTTGAGCATCACAGAAGTGTTACTTAACTCAGGAATTATAAAACTGCTGTTTGAATGAAGTGTCCGCCATTTCATTAAAGCATTTTTCTTCATGGATGGCAAAGTGGCTGACAGTTGAGAAAACGCTCTCCGAATGTGTGACCTTTCAGCTTAATTGGATTGGCCCAGTGTGTGTGCTTTTGCATTAAAAGTCCCATCAGTCAAATGAAAAGAGTAGATACGGACCAATATATCTGATTACTAAGTTCATAAAGCAAATACACACAGTGCCTTTGAATATGGTGGACATGCATTAATAAGGTAAACACGGGTTCGGATATCACAGCCCGGATGTCATGAAAACATCATTGTACGCTAGAGATTCGGGATACCTGCTCATTCACTGTTTCCTCTGAAATCAGGGGTATTAAAAGGTGTTTGCTGTTTGTGTTAGAGTGACTGTCTACTAGATTTGGTGGAACACTGCAATGACAATTTGATTGCATTCTGTGACAACAGTGTTAGTGAGCTGAGGATGTTGCTTAGTTTTGGAGCATTGCTGTGAGGATTTGATTAGGTTTAGTGTTATAAGGATGTTGGATGGTCTCCATCTCATCTCCAACTTCAAAAACTCGTCCCAAAAGTACTGGATGGCGCCCCATCTAGAACACAGTTCCATGGATCCACAGCTCAAAGCTGGGGGGCATTATAAACCTCTATCGCCTGTTTAGAATGCACATGTGGTCGGTGTCCACATGTTACAATGTGAAGTTCTTATACAAAGTTTTTGTGGGACAATGTAATATCCATGGCATCAATACACATGTGCACAATATTTACAGTATATATATATGTATATATATAGTTAGTTAAGAAACTGTTGATACTTTTATCTATCTTTTATATATTTATCTTTCCACTGACCTGTTTGTGTTTGTTGTCCAGTGGTCTTATCTGGCTAGAATGGGCATCTTTCACCTATATATTTCTTAAATTCTTGGGAAATACTAAAGAATGTAAAGATCTTAATGGAAAATTAATGTTAGAAAGAAACAATCCTAAAATAGTTTGGTAAAAAAGGACTATTTTGATATTTGTGTTTTCACTTCTGTATTAAAACTGTGACATCAGTTGTAAAAAGTGCAATACAAATGAATTTTGATTGATTAATTTGTATTAGGAATGGATCACATCATGTCCCCAATATGACAATCATATCATGAAACTCTGCATCGTTAAACCCTCACAGAACAAACTGAACTGATTGCGTCTCAGTTTAGTTGAACATTCTTGTTAAAAGTTTCTTTTACTAAACTCTGCATGTCGCTCAGAGACTCTCACTCCAATAACAGATGTAATGATGTTCATAGGAGGAGGCAGGACCTTTGAAGACTCATATTCGGCCTGCTCTCTTCCTCTCATCCAATTAGAGCAAAATTTGCAGAAAAGAGATTGATCTGGCAAAGCATATGAACGGTAAGGAGCTAATGAGTCACCACAGATAGCTCCCCCCATCCTGAGCTACATGTTAGAGGATTTACTCATTAATATTTCATTTTTACTTAAATGAATTTGTCACAAGAACACTTTTTTGTCTTTGTCAGTCTTCAAGCTTTCAAAAATTAGGATGCTACAAAAGGATTCTTTTAAGAATCACGCAAAATTTATCATGTTTTTATCATGAAAAGATTCATTCATGTTTATAATTTCATTCAAAAAGGTAAATTCTCATATCTTACATTCATTACGAGTAAAGTGAAATATTTCAAGCCTTTCAGAATAGTTTTCCAAATGATTTGAATAATTCAATTTAAGTTTGAATTAATCAGTAAGCAGACAGTATTAAAATTAAATCAAGCAGCTTGGAAAGTGTCACTTAAAATATAATGAAAAGATCTTTTGTGACCTTTTGGAGTTAAAATATATATTTTTTGATAATAAAAAATGTTCTACATGCATTAGTGCGTAAACTTTTAGGGCATTTTCACACATGAAAACTCAAAGGTTCAAGTCCAAGGTTTGTGTTTTCATTTCATTGTAAACTTTTGATCCAGTTCTGGTTTCACACTAAATTTCAGTGGCACTTTATTAGGTACTGTGTTCGTCATCGATGCAGACTGCATCTTCCTATGCTAGATACTGGTTGGCTTGCAAAAGGGTGCACATCTGACATTGGTGTGGCATGTGTTGTGTTAAGAGGTTTCGCATCAAATGTTGCCTTCTTGACAGAATTCAAGTGTCGCATGCAGAGTGAATGTGGCAGATTACCGGTGGATTTGTTTACTTTCTGTTTATAAATGAAGTTTAAGCTGGGCTTTGAGTGGCTCAGCTGTCTAATGCACGAGCACTATGACCAAAGGATCGTAGGTTCATGCTGTTTGCCATTGACAGCCAGACTCTGATAGAGCAAAACTGGCCGTGCTCTCTCTCGGATGGCGCTCTCTCCCGACATCAAACACAGTGCCATGTTTGTAAGCCATTGTATCAGGTGGGGACCCAACACTTTCCTACAAGCTTGTTGGCTTCCCAACCTGCCTCAACTTCCTAAGTGTTTTGAAAGTCTGAATCATCCAAAAATGTGTTTTCACACTGCAAACAAATGTGTTTCAGATGTCCAAACAAAGTAGGTGTGATTTCATAAACCTTCAAAACTGGTTATTTTGTTCGACAACCTTTTGTAGTACATTTATTTTTAAGAGTATATAACAAAGAATCACTGCATAGATATCATAGATTCCTCTGTTATAGCTTTTGTTATTTATTCATTTTGCAAGAATGGTACTTTTAATTTCTACAGCTGTGTCAATGAATGAATAGATTTATTGAGAGCTCTTCAATTAAATTCTCATTAACATTGCTTGAAGCCCTTTTTGGCAACACAGTTGGATAGCTTGGTATTGTTTCACTCTCCCTAGCTTACACTACCCAGCACTGCACAGATGCAGTATCTACTAAATATATAATCCTTTTCTAATCTATACCACTGGAACAAATTAAAAACCAACCTTTGACCAACAGCTTCCCAGTATTACATTTATTCCCAGTGCAGGGGCTGAAGAGAAACCGTGTACGGTATGAACTCATACCTGTCAGATTAAACTGGAAAAGGGTCATGCAAGGTGGAAGACTAGAGGAGCAGTGATGTCTCCCAGTATTATCCTATTACTATCAAACACACACACACACACACACACACACACACACACACACACACACACACACACACACACACACACAGCTGAACTACTAGTGGAAAAAGCCAGTATAATTTATATGCGTATAGATGGTCACCTCAGGGGTCCATTGATGCGTGTCTGAAAGTGTTCAGCCTGCAGGAACTAATGCCTTGCTGATATGCGTGAAATACAGCAGACTAGACACCAAGATATGTGTATGTGATTGAGGATGCATGCACGTATGCATGCGTGTGTGTGTATTTGTGTGTGTGTGTGTGTGTGTGTGTGTGTGTGTGTGTGTGTGTGTGTGTGTGTGTGTNTGTGTGTGTGTGTGTGTGTGTGTGTGTGTGTGTGTGTGTGTGTGTGTGTGTG